>CM034153.1:348731485-349331485 GCA_019776745.2 Taxus chinensis
ACGACAGATCTTGAAACTACCAACATAGCCAAAACAATTCCAACCCCTAAAGGTAAAACTAAAGAAATAGTATCATTAGGGACTACTGCGAAGATCGTTGAGTTGATAGAAAAAGATTCACCAATGTTCTTACCATTCGATTCAGTAGGTATCGGATTTTCCCTAGGTGTTGGTTCCTTGCCAGCAAAAGATCTCTGTATGGTAGAAGTAGAGTGTGCAAACACAGCTGATACACCTACATCCATACTCCCGGATAAGTATTGGACTCTCCATTTCGATGGAGCTAAATGCCATTATGGAGCAGGGGCAAGTATAATTCTTACCTCACCCGAAGAGAAGGTCCTCCCATTCTCTTTTAAATTAAACTTTGAATGCACAAACAACAGCGCTGAGTATGAAGCCCTCCTCCTTGGCCTTACCTTAGCCCAAAGAATTGGTATTGATAATATCAGAGTTTTAGGAGACTCGCAGTTAGTGGCAAACCAAGTTTAAGAGGTATATGAAACTAAAGCCGAACACTTACAACTTTACAAAAACGCTGTATTAGATTTAAGCAAGGCGTTCAACTTCATATCCATTGAAGCAATCCCGCGAGAAAAAAATCTTCTCGCCGATTCAATAGCAACCTCAGCATCACGTTTTACTCCAAACAATGAGCTAGAAGATACTCATTTCACGATATCCATTCGTAACGAACCATTAATAAAAACAATGATGGATCCTCTTTCAAACGGAAGTAAATCTACCGTCCTAGACCATGTTGGAAATGATGCGGCTACTTTGGATTACTTAAATGCCTTTGCAGCACTACATCTCTCCTATCACACGCTAGATTTATCTCTGATCTCGCATTCATCTTCCTACTTCGGAAATCCTATAATTAATCTTCCCTCACAAAAAGAGCCTAATATATACGTGGTGGAAAACGGGGATGATATAGATCTACCTCCGGCACCACCTGAGTTCGAAGAGGGTAATGCCTCTTTAATTGAAGAAATAATTGATGTCAATATCGGAATGGAAGATGAACCAAGAATTTTAAAGTTAGGTTCTTCGTTAAACCCAGAGGAAGTGGAAATACATACTCAGGTTCTCAAAGAACATCAAAAGGCATTTGCATTTAATTACAAAGAGATGACAGGAGTCGCACACCCACATTGCGGTACACAACCTCGTCATAGATCAGATGCAAAGCCAATTAAACAAAAATCAAGACCCATGAAGCCCAAAGTAGCCCTCATGGTAAAAGAGGAGGTGTGATAAAACTCCTCCAAGTAGGATTCATCAAGCCAGTTGACTACTCCCAATGGGTATCTACACATCGTTTCCCGTTCTCAAGAAGAGAATGGAAAGATATGCATCTGCATAGATTTCGAGATATCAACAAAGCTTGCCCTAAGGACGACTTCACTTTACCATCCATAGATGTTATTGTTGAGCAACAGTAGGTTTTGAACTCTTGTCTCTCATGGATGGATTCTCGGGATACATATCAAATCAAAATATCCGAGCAAGATTAAGCTAAACCACGTTCATACTCCTGGGGGAACCTATTGTTACGCTGTTATGCCATTTGGTCTTAGAACGCCGGTGCATACATTACCAGCGGGCCATGACATACATATTTCATGATTACTCCATAAAAATCGTGGAATCCTACGTAGATTGACTTGTTGGCTAAGGCCAAGAAGCATTGTGACCATCCTGAAGCTACTCCGCATCATCCTTTCACGCCTGATAGAATATGGAGTTACCCTAAACCAGAGAAATGCGTCTTCGGTGTAACCGGAGGAAAGCTCCTAGGTACATCATATCGTCACGAGGGATCGATGTTGATCCAGCCAAAATTCGGGCTGTCCTCGAAATGGTCCCACCCTCGAATGAATCTGGAATCAGATCATTTCTCGGAAAGTTGGGTGCAATCCGGAGATTTATCCCAGATCTAAGCTTCGCCATTCTTCCAATCAACAAATTACTCAAGAAGGACTATATCATTGATTGGACTGAAGATTGCAATGAAGCTTTTGATGCAGTCAAGCATTTCCTGATATCACCACCTACGCTAATGCCACCAAAGCTAGATCGCCCTTTAATTTTGTACTCACGAGCTACCGATGTTTCGTTAGCTTGCATGCTAGCCCAAGAAGATGATGACAAAAGAGAGCGTGCGATTTATTTCATTAGCCGGAACATTGCTCGACTACGAAACACGCTATACACAAGCAGAGCGAGAATGTCTGGCCATAGTCTTTGCTACTAAACGCCTAATACACTACATGCTAAATCAAGAGACAAGGGTCATAGTAAAGACGGACCATTTATGGACTCTTTCTCACACAAGGGTCCTTCTCCAAAAAAGCTGGACGTTTTATAACCTTAATGGGAGAGTTCGAATTAACTTTTGTAACCCAAAAGTCAGTTAAAGGGCAAATCAATCACAGATGGTTAGCTGATAACCCGCTAGACGGAGGCGACTTAGTAGACTTAGACTTTCCAGATGAATGCGTATACTACATCGAAACCCGACCTGTTATATCTGAGTGCCCTTGGTACGTTGATATCATTAGCTATATCATGGACCATAGGTATCCGAAAGGAGACTAAACCTAACAAAGAAGACGGCTACGCATTATCATAGCCTACATACCGTATTATAGACAGGTTGCTCTGATCGTAAAAGATTCGATGGAATGCTATTAAGGTTGTGTGAAAGAAAAGAGGTCCAAGAGGATTCTCAGAATCCCATGCGGGTAATTATATGTGACGGCCAACTTCGGTGGCATGCCACTGCTCGAAAAAATACACGAATGGGAGATTTCTGGCCACTCTAGACATGGACACAATAAGAGTTTGTACGCAGGTGTCATAAATGTAAGGAGTCGACGTTATCTAAAGAAGATCCACATGCAGGCATACAAGCTTTGCAACCGATCGCTACTCGTGGCCCTTTTCTATATGGGGACTTAGAATAATAGGGAATTCTCTCCCCTAATCCACAGACGGCCACAATTTTATAATTACGGCCACAGAATATTTCACTAAATGGGTTAAAGGCCATGCCTCTTACAACTGTACCGGTTCGTTAATCGCTAAGTTCATTTTGAACCAAACATTTGCGGGTACGGTTTTATCCCGCAAATCAATTATCTCAGATAATGGAAATTTCTTTCAAGAATGAAGAAGCGTTGAGCTAGCAACAAATTAAAACTCCGCCATCATACAGGTCCTGGTACTATTCCCAAGCCAATGGGAGGCTTGAAAAGCAACGAACAAACACTGAAGCCATTTCTCCTAACAACAGTGAAAGAAAACAAGCAGGATGGCATTTAAAAGTTATAACCGGGCCTTGTGGGACCCCATCGACCTCAATAAGAACTCCGACAGGAGCAATCCTTTCTCGAGGGTATTTGGGTCAGAAGACATTCTCCAATCGAAGTCGAAAACCCAGTCCTCCGCATTTCGATTACAAGGGGATTCTGGATGAAGACCTACAGAGAAACACGTCTTTCTAAATTAGAGAAAGCCCGGATGAAGCTAGGTTAGAGTGACAACGACCCACACAGCAGTTCTTATTGCCGACTGGATGTGCCGGCAGTACACAAAGAAGGTCTACGAACGTGACATAACGAAGGTGACTAGTTCTAAGGTTAGAAGCCGGGATCGACAAGAAGAACCCCCAGGCGAGGGAAGGAAATTCTGGCCCAAAGGTTGGGCCCATACAGACGTCATGAAGGACTATGGAGGAAGGTGGCATAACTCTTTGAACGCTAGAAGGTGAGGAGTTTGGCAAAACAGTCAATTCTCTCCACTCAAACGTTTCTACGCGGTAAGCGCTAGCGCTGCCTATTATAACTATCTACATCGCATTTTCATATAAATTAGGATCATTGGCCACTTGTTCTTTACACAAATTGGGATCAGGACATCTATTCTCAAGCAACCTATTTAAAACTCGTGATGTTTCCGGCACCGTTCTTTAATCATACTTCTCCGTCTTCGATATCATCAATCAACTCAGAATCTTTTATCAAACAAAATCAGACATGACGAAGTCCTAACGGTAACCATACCAAGATCTGCAAGTTTGTTCTCGCTTTGATTTCTTCTTAGGATAGGTGTCTTGCCTATGGTCTGTTCTAGAAGCTTCATGGTGTCACATCTATCCCATATACACATCTCTTTGGAAATAAGCATATACTGACATTTTTACTCAAATAGACAAGTCAAGAAGTGATTAAAACAAAAATTTTATTTTACACATTTCCTTGCCCCACCAACCTTCGGTGATGAGCTTGCGTCTCTTACTAGTGACGTAGGGTTGGGAAAGGATGGAAATGCCCTTACTCGCCTATGCCTTGCCCACGGTGCCCACGGTGATAAACCCATGCTTCTTACAGGTAGCATGGGGCAAAGTGTAGGGGGTCCTCTAAACAAAGTAAATGTTAAAAGGTCATAAACAATCAATTCAAACTTTGAGTCAAAAACGAATGAATCAGATATTCAAAAATTCCAAGAGAGTTAAAAATCCTAAAAACCCAGATTTTGTCTACTATGTGGCCATCTACGGGTCTAAGTCTGGATAAACCGCAAAGCAAGTTGCATCCAAAACTATGAAGTCATTCAGGTAGGATAAGCTTGTAGTTTTCATTTGGTTCCACCAAAGCTTCGTCTGTCTTTCATCACTATCACTTCACCATATTCCATAACTTGCGCCCTTCTTGGCTCTTGGTGATGAGCCCTCGCATCCTACTAGTTGCGTGGAGTTAGGAGTGGGGCAAGTTAATCTGTTCATCATACTGATTATTTTCATCACTTTGCCAAAACAAATCATGAGGTATCCAAATTGCTCACAGAAACTAAGATTTAAGATCACAATATATCTACAATATCATGTATCAGCATCATGAAACACAAAAAGAAAGCAAACATTTGCATCATCTGTTTTCCATTGCATACATTCTAGAAAGCATATAAAACATACATCGTAGTATACACGAAGCAGTTGGAAATAAAGAAAGTAGAATACAAATGACAAGTTTTGATCCAAAAACCGACGCATATATATAAATAAATCAAAGTTTATATACAATGCCATCATGCACTAGGCATGGTCAAAACGCTCAAAGAGCCCGTAATACACAAAAGAATATAAATACAAATACAGAAAGCCAAGTGGCCTCTCAACCCCTGCGCGATCCCGCTGAAGGTGCGCGCCCTCGCCTAGGACTCCGGCTACGCTGGCGCTCTGAATGGACGGAGGGCTCGGGGTCCCTAGGGGCAGTCGTAGTCTCGCCATGAGAGCGGCTCCTCATAAGACGCTCGGCTGTCCTATAGCTGCCAACTCTGTACGGAGAGTTGACACCATCTTGGCCACATGCCAAACGGGGAGCAAAGACGTCAGTGTGCCTGCCGGCTGCTGAGGGCTCTCCGGCATCCACGGATAACTCCGCACGGGTCTTATCCATAGGGATCATCAAAGAATCGACGCAAACCCTACGGATTAGATCCCGCCACTCATCAACAGTCTCTGCAAAGCAAAGAAAGAAAAACGAATTAGGAACTAGGCAAGAGGTTAAAGTGTACACAATACAAATATAAGGAGAGTTAACATTCAAAAACAAATAAACAAAACAAGCATTGAAAGGAGGAGAGGATAACTTACTCGGATCACCAGGCCTCCAAGATGGGTCGCCAGGGCCAGCACCTGCTGCTGATGATGCCGCTGCCGACTGAGGAGCTGCTCCTGTAGTTGGGGCAACATGGCGCCCCGCAACGGACTCATCATCTCCACCATGGCCTCGGGAGAGTGGCTCCTCAGAAGCCACGGTCTCTCTCTCTGCACTCTCCTCCTCCCTCTCTGCCCGCAGAATATCCTGAGTATCATGCCACTCAGGATCGCTCTCGTCCGTCTGCTCCTCTGACCCTCCCTCTGTGTGCTCCTCAGAATCGGAGTCAATATCTATGGGGTCGTCACTGCTATGAGCAGGACCTGCAGCAATCTGAAGTAATGGTGCCTGAGGCGCACTAGCTCTCCCTCTGGCCCGAACTATCCCCCTGGCTGTAATAGGAATGCCAGGGGTAACCACTGTCCAACCACGGCCTCTAGGCCCCCCTCTAGCCTCTCGGACTGATCTATAAACGGGTGCTACTGGAGGAAGCATAGCCGCGTATGGGAGGCCAAACTGCTGAGGAACCCTGCTGAAGGGATGTACCTCTACCCGTCCCACACGATCAATAAGCTGCCCTGTGATGGAGCAGGAGACCAATGTCGTGGTCCTCCTCTCCCCATATACCGGCCATAAGCTGGTACGGTGTAGCCTCCATGTCTGCCGTGGTAAGGGTGGCTACTGGCTGGTGAGGTGCTCTGAGCACTGACATACCTGACCATCGGGCTGCCCTCACCGCCCCGGGATCTGCCACCTCCACCTCTGCCATACGGAATGAAACGCTCATACACCCAACTCATGACTAGAGTGGGGTGGCTCAAGGACTGTCCCTGCAATCGGACCACCCTGTATAAGTCATGGTAGGTGGTCCCCAAAATGTCCGCCCCCAGGCGTATTTCCGGCCATGTCCCTCTATCTGTGCAATGATGGGGCCCAACAGTATAATAAGGTGTCCCCTCCCTTGTCCCCGATGAGTCTCGAGGCAAGGATCCCCATGATGGCCTGTCGAAAGATAGGGATGGGCAAAGAAGGAATGGATGGGCAAAGAAGGAATGGATCTAACTCGCACTCCCTTCTTCGGCCCCGTAGAAATGGCTGCATCCCCCATATAACCAGCCCACTGTGCTATCTGTGCCCTGGACCCTGCTGTCTCTAGTGTAAGTCTCCTCCCAATGATCGGGACCCCCAGGATGCGGTAAACATCCTCCAAAGTGATGGTCCACTCACCACGGACCCCTGGCAATCGGAAAGTGTTCCGATCTGCATCCCAATATGAAAATAGGTCACAAAGAATGTGACTGGATGGAGCAACTGGGGCACACGCGATATACGCAATATGCCGGCCCTCTGCAATGTGTCCTCCTCATCTGCTGAGAGGGCATCCAATACCCCGGGCAGCCAGTCGCACTCTCTCTCTCCCGGCTCCATCTAATGTACTCCTCTTTTGCCTGCATACACCCAAAAACACACAAGGAAGAGTAAGTTAGTATCTAAACAATATCAAGAGAAGCATAAAAACACGTACAAATGCTAAAAATACAAGTAAAAGCTTTTAAGTGAGGTTCTTTTGCATTCTGTGCAAAACCGCCGCCCTGAGCAGGGGGGCGGTTTTGTAACCGCCGCCTTAAAGGCGGCAGTCTCGTGACTGCCGCCCTGTACAGGGCGGCGGTCATGTAACCGCCGCCCTGTCCAGGGCGGCGGCGGTCGCGGTCCGAAAACCCGCGCGGGTTTTTAAGCTAAAAAAGCCCAAAAAAAAAAAAAAATGACTATTTTACTAATCAAAAATGGGGCCTACCCAGTAGGCGCCCCCCCTAGATGGACCCTTTAAAACCAAACATTTTCAAAAATAAACCCCCCCATTGCAAAGAATTTAGCATTTAAAATTGAAGGGGGAAAAAACACAAAATTGAAGAAAACCAACCTGTGATCTCGCGGGGGGGCGTTCCGCACGTGGAGGCATGATCTCTATCTCACTGCGGACGTTTTGACTCTACTCGCGTGAGAAACCGTCACCGTGGGTCCCAGAGCTCAAAATCTATCAAATCGACTCGCGCAAATGAATAGGAAAATGGGCCCACTTTCATATATAACGCCCCGTTTGTTTTAAAATCTTTTTCACAGGTTCGGAGCGCCGACGGAGGTAAGTTTCTATCCTCGCACAAATGGTACGTCCTCTTTCTCTATTATTTTAACGTTTATTTTTCAAATTATTGTATCTATCTGCACTTGAGTTCTCTTTTCATTTCGCAGGTAGCGGGAATTTTGGACGGCGTCATTTCACACACACACGGCGTGTAAGGTATAACTTCTAACTTCCCATTTCGGGACGGCCATACTCGGACCCACCGTTTTATGCCTCTTCATGGCTAAAACGCTTCTCCGAGGGGGCAATATGTACGTACCCAAAATTGTAAGGTACTGTACGGAACGGTGTAATAAGTGCCCCGATGATGATACAGGTCTCTTCGCAAGGTGTTCGGGATCCAGAGAAGCTTTACGGATATGCGTTAACATCCCGCATGCCCCGCTTAGCCCCCCCGTGCTTTGTTTTCCCTATTTTTCCTCTTTTCTTGGCTTTTTGGTCTTCAGTGACGAAACCGCCGCCCTGAAGGGCGGCGGTCTCGTGACCGCCGCCCTGAACAGGGCGGCGGTCCTGTAAACCGCCGCCCTGAGCAGGGCGGCGGTCCTGTGCGCGTTTTCCAGAACGTGCTTTTTGACGGAACGCACGCAAAAATCAACGCTTTACCAGCTTTTTTCTTGCCGACTTGAGCATGCATTTAATGTTTTTGGTCCCCTGGAATAGTGTTTTTTCTTTTGTTTAATGTTTAGGAGTTCAGTTTGGATTTGATTTTGCATGTTTGGATTCCTATAAATGCATGGTTTTTGCACATGCAAAAATGGCCCCTGATTTTAGCTCTGAATTTTGCTCCAAAGTTTGCTTTTAAATTTCTTGTTGCAGTAGATTTAGTTTTCCTTTGCTTAGAATTCTTAGTTTTCTCATTGAGTGCTTTGGTTAGTTTTGTATTGCAGCTGGTAAGCCACATATCCAACTTGTGCAAGTGCAAACATTATTTGGGCCACCATTTTCACTCCAATTTTCATGTTTTCAGTGCTATGGTCAGTTTTTAGTTTGCTTAGGATTGGTAGCATAGTTTGTTGCAGGTTTGTTTTAGTTTTGTTTTACTTACTGTTGGTAAGCCACAGATCCAACTTGTGCAACAGTATTATTGTTTTGGAGTAGAATAGTCTAGGCAGCCATTAAAGTTGCAGGTTTTGCTCTTCATACAGACTAGTTTCAGGTTCTGGACGCGCTTTTGTTGCATGATTCGCAGTAGACCCCGCTAGGAATTGCATAGGCCAAGCTCTGTACTCTTGTGCTATCCCTCTCCTATATCCGCATTCTATTCTGTCTGCATTTTGAAGGCTGTCCATTGATCCAAATATCTATTCCTGTTGATGCAAGCATTTCACGCTTTTCTGGATTCACGTGAGCACAAAGAACGAAGAGATCATACTGAGGGGACAAGAAACACACACACACACCGTCGGATTCGCCACTGTTCTGCGAAATCCAGGTTCCATCTTTCAAAGTTTTAGTTAGAACTTATCAAATAAAGTAGTTAATCACTTTATTTCAGTTATTTTCATTCTCGATGTTGCCAGGGAGGTTGTGGGGATTGATAGTTTCTGAGAAACTATGATTCATTCCTCACTTCTGAGGTAGGATCGAGAATCTTGCAGATAGATTAGTTATTTCGTTGTTTAGAATAGATATACAAAAACGCACAGACAAATAGCTACACTCGGCTATTTTGTTTGTTTTTACGTTGTTAGTTTAGTTGTCAATTCTAAATATTTTTAAATAGCTACTTCTTATAAATTGCCAGAAAATAAAAAAAAAAAGAAATTATATATGCTAGAAGTGCACTTAGATTTTACTTTATTATAGTTTGTTTCATTACTGCTTTTGCATGACAATTACGGGACCTAGGGAGCCCAGGGAATACATTTTCGAGCCAATTGTGCCCAGCCCAATACCGTAGTAGCAATAACTGACATTGACCAAAACCTTAGGATACAAGTCTTCCAAACAACAACAGACTTCCAACAGATCAGGATCACAGTTGAGAGGGTTAAACATCGAAGACGACCAAGCGCATCTATTTTGGTCAAATCAGCCAAACTACAGATTACCCTAGAAAATACCCACATGACTGTAGAGGGCTCGAAAGAGAACAAACATTCGGGTGTGATCCTTTAGTTCCACAGCCAGACGCTGGAGACACCCTAGTAGTAGATATAGATACCAGCTTAAGAATCCAAGTTGCGAGAACACCTGTAAGGTATTGAGAAGATCGCACAACTGTTGGTTCTAAACATAGAAGCTGAAAAAGCTTACGACTACTGGATACTAGGGATCAGAACTTGATCTCCCGTATGACCATAACGGGACCGCAACAACCAAGAGTCTATGGTTGTGATCCCACAGATCCCACAGCCTAACGAATCCATAAAGAATTAGACATAGACACTGGCCTACGTAAATTAGTATTTCAGTCTACTCCGATTCCACCTCTCATCATCATCAATTCAACAGTTATCCCTACTAATACAACAGCTAACGAAGCTAGAGAATTTTGGACTAGGCCAGAGAATCGTCCATAGATCGACTATATTCACCATATGACCCTATCAGGAGAAATACACGAAACCATCCCGGGTCATTTTCCACGCATCCCACAACCCATAGATCGAATCACGCCAGAGCTCGATATTGATTGGAGCCTTCGAGCAGTCATCCTCGCTGATCGATCTATCACACCAGTCCAAGTTAGAAGGGCCTTCTTTGCCTTAGATTCGCAAATACCATTAGTGCGTGTTGAAGACATTAGACTGCCTAACTAGTTTGTCTGCACATTCTACCCCCACCGGCTGTCTCGGCACGACCTCGGGAGGTCGGGTACGTGGAAGAGTCACTTGTTGATTCTCAACACGTGGTTCTCTAGCACGAAGAACCAAATGAGGTTTAGTTGTAATGGGAATATTTTGATTTGAATTACTAAACCTAGGGTCTGTATTTTTGTAAGTATGGGGAACCACACAATAGTCAGTCATTGTTTGGCATTGTTTTAAGAAAAAATGTCTAGATCTAGATAGTGTGATGGAACTCCTTCAAAGGGAAGAAAGTGACATGTCAATTTTGGTAGCATAAGGACAACTAGCTAGACATTGTGTACATATGGAGATGTTTGCATGATTTTCTGAATAAGGTCTAAGGAAAATAGACATCGTGACGATGCAATCTCGATGAGATCGACAGGGATTATCCTATAAAATAAGTTTTCTAAATGAATAATCATAAGAAACAATCATGCAAGTGTGAAACACAAAGCCAATCAAAAAGGAAATAAACCCTATACAAATATGTATGCAAAGTTTGATGCAAAGGTGATCAACACAATGTCAATATTTACGTCAAGCTAAAAATGATCAAGGCATAAATATTACTCCTTGTGTTCTTTCCTCTCTTATGCCTTAGTTTCCATTTTTTGATTTTTAGGCACTCAAATATTTTTAGAAATGGCACCATTGGATAGAGCTTTCTCTCAACTTTCAAGAAAGGTAAATTTTTCCTCCTAACTCCTCATATTTTTCAAGTTATGGCTCGGCGGAGTTTTTGTGGGAAATTTTCCCCTTGGAAGCCCGTAGCCAATAGGAAGATGCCACGTGTCCCAGGAGGTGGCAGAGAGAAGCAAAACACTTAGAATTTTTTTCAAGTTTTGGTCAAAAAATGCAAAAGGAAAATTTTTTTCCCGCGGGCTCTCCGGGCGAATCAGAGCGTGACACGTGTCAGAAGGGGGAGGCGGAGTGAAAATTTTGCTAAGTGTTTTAAGCAGGAAATTTTTTGAAATTTGGTCCAGGCCAATGGCGTGCTGCCATGTGTCCAAGAGGGATGGCAGGTGTCGAGGGTGAGAAGTCATTTTTTTGGTTAAGTTTTTTTCCAAAAATTCAAATGGAAAGTTTTGGCCCCCGCATGGCCCGCGTTGAGTAGGATTGCGCCACATGTCTTCACCATCAGAACGGCGGGGGAAAGATGCAAAAAAAATTGCCAAGTGTTTTTGCCAAAAATTTTTCAAAGGGAAAATTTTGAAGGTGGGCCCATGCGCAAATGAAAATAGGACACGTGTCCTATGGTCCAAGGGGGATTTCGGGCTCGGGAAGAAATTTTAAAAGTTTGACAAAGTTTTCGGCAAAAATTTCAAAGGCAAAGGATGAGCCCGTGCCCTCTGTCAGCTAATCAAACACCGACATGTGTCCTGGGTGGCGGGGCACGGGGGAAAAAATGAATTTTTTTCCAAAGTTAAAAATGCAAAATTTTCAAAGGTAAAATTGCGTCCCCAGGGCGCAAAGCAATCAAACCTCGCCATATATCCAGCTCGGGGGCCCGGCGGAGTTTTTGGAAAAAATTTCCAAATGCAAAAAACAAAGAGAAAGTGGTCAGGAAGGGCCCACACCCAATCAAATCATGCCACGTGGAACCTGGGTGGCGGGGCATGGGGGTTTTTTTTGAAAAAATTTCCAAATGCAAAAAAGAGGTAAAATTTGAAATTTTTTCCCCCATCGATCCGTTTTGGGCCTGTTTTTGCCCTAAATCTTCAAATGGCCATAACTTTCGATCCAGAGCTTGGATTTTCACGTTCTTTATATCAATGGAAAGATGGTAAAATTTTCTACATGATTCCATGGTCAATTTTGAATTTTGGTTCATTTTTGAGGGATAAAATAAAAAAACACTTCTGGTATGCGCCCATGGACAGAACTGACGTTTCAACAACCAATTTTAATGCAAAATGGGTCGCATTCTTCTCCAGTATGGTAAAAAAAGTTAGGGCATGGGTTTGTAAGGACCTCCATGCTATTTTTAATGCATTTTGGTCAATGAGGAATGGCTCCCACGTGTTTTCACATTTTCTCTCTCCTGGGCTCGACCCATGCATTGTAAAAGCTAGATTTGGCTCATTTTTCAAAGGTGGAACACTTTTTTGCACAACAAGCTTCTGTTTTCACCTTCAGCAAGTGATTTTTTGCAAGTATCAGACCTTTTTTAGGGATTTTAATAGTTTTCTACCTCTTTGGTGTTGGAATGCAAGGATTTTGGTGTTGAAAATCACAATACAGGCTCTGTGAATACTTTCAGTCCTTTATATGTGTTGTTTGTTTCATTTCAAACCTTTGATTACAGCTTATCAACCTGTGCATGATGTTTTATTTTGCAATTTCTGATTTGTGTCTATTTTCATGAGCAAAAATGTTCACCACTCCTTTGGTGTATCACCCTTATTAGTTTAGTTTCAATTTTTTGCATCTCTTATCCCTGTCTCCTTGTAATCTAGGATAAAATTAGGATCTGAATCTCTACAGTTGTGCAAATAATAGATCTAATCAGAGGAGTTTGAGGAACCAGCCTCTAATCTAGAGATTCCTCTCTCATTTTTACAAGTCCCACACTTGGAGAGAGGTTTCAATGTTGTGCAATCACACTGGATGCCTAAAACATCAATTTAGAAACCTGATTTGCATCCAGGGGTGCTGCTGATTTGCAACAATAGTTTTGGAATGCCCGGTGGGACCTTAGAGGTCTCATTTTTATTGGAGAAAAGTTGATGTGCATCTGCTACAATTTTCTTGCTTCAAAAGAGCTATAAATTTCACATCTGGTGACTCCAAGGGGAAGAATCAACTGGTTTCAGCAGTGCAGGCTTGAAAACTCATGAGAAGAGTCACCACAAGGTCAAGAGCTGGAGAAGAAGAGGTGTTTTTTGAATACGTATAGTTATCTCCAAGAAGAAGGCAAAGATTAAGAAGGATTCGAAGGTCTCCATCTCCACCAAACAGAACTCTCTCAACTCCTCTACCAGGTAGGCCTTTCATTCAGTCAAAAAGGGTTTTAAGACCAATTAGAATGGCACAAAACAACCCCTATGTCAATTTCTCAGGAAGCAGCCCACTTGCGCTCAATGCACAACATCCAATTCCAATTGCAGCCTTGAAGAAAAATCCATACTTCACTAGAGAGAATCATACTACTCCAAGTGATCATGTTAAAGACATCACCAACCTTTGTGCAATTCATGAAATCAATGAGATGCAAGTGGCTATCAAATTGCTGGCATCTTCATTCAAGGGGAAAGCATTGCAATGGTTTATAAGTCTTGCCTAAGGTTCTATTAATAATTGGAACCAGCTATGTATAGCACTTCATGAGCAATTTGGAGAGAAGGGAGACAACTTGTCTCTTTTGGAGCAGCTGACAAACATCAAGAGAGCTCCCAATGAGCAGCTGACTGATTTCAACTTTAGATTTCAAAAGACTTGGGAGAGAATTCCAGTGGCAGTCAGGCCAACAACAGAAGGTACTTTTCTCTACTACCTCAAAGCTCTAAATTCTGATATTTCTATGTTGAGTTATTCAGTCCATGGATAGCATAACTTCCCTAGGCTTATAGCATTGCCATTAGGGCTGAAAATTGTTTGATCCAAGCTGGAAAACTTGCACCTAGACCTCCCATGCCATTGTTTGCAAGTTTAGAGAGCCCAAACACCAATCAAGCACCTAATTCGGCTCCTTCTCCCACTCCTAGAAATTAGAGTTCAAATGAAGCTTCCACTTCATCTCCAAGTGCCCAAATGAGCTTCAAGAAGTCATGAAGCAATTGCAAAACCTAGGCAATGAGCTAGTTACTCTCAAAAGGCAACAAGCCCAAGGTTTTAGACCTTCTTATCAACCCCAAGCTCAGCCTAATAGGCAGCCATACCAACCACAAAGGCCACCTAATCCAATTGTAAATATGAATCAAACAAGGCCTCCTGCCAATAGACCATTTCAGCCATATAATCCAAATTCCATATCTGCCTCTAAGGCATTGGTGCCAACACAAAACAACATTGCTCAGGAGTATGACTTTTGTTTTCCATGTAATGAGCCTCATAACCAATCCATGTGCTTCAATGGTGCTCTCAATCAAGAATTAATGGTGACAACCACTAGTGTGGAGGGTGAGGGCAGTCAAGGAAATAGTCAACAACAAGAAACAGTCCAACAACAATCAGCCCCAAATGACACCACATTGGTAAATTGGCAAGCAGAGGATTTTTGTGGCATGAACCATGCAGTTTCTCAAGGTGTTGCAGCCAACACAAGGTCAGAAAGGAGGAATTTGGGTGAAGAACAACCATTAGCCCCAACCAATCCACAACCTTCTATGGCTCCACAAATGATTGACACGCAAAATCCGGTTGTAAATGCATAAGGGAAGCCAAGAACAGTCCCTAGGCCAACTCAAATACTAGTTGTCGCTGCCCATGCACAAGAAAGGAACGCATAGGCCAAGGGACAACAAAGAGATCCTTCATCACCGTTCAGTATCATTAATCAGATGAAGAAGACAAACATCAATATATCAATGTGGGAATCCCTATCCATCCCAAGCCAAAGAGATCTACTACAAGTTGCCATGAAGGACTAGCCAACTTCAAATCAGCAAGTTCAGATGTAAGACAAAGTGCTTACAAATGCTGCCCAGCCCGAGGGAAATCATGGAGGACAACAAGGTAAAATATTAAAGCCCCCTCCTTTCTATGTTTCATTGATCATTGGGAATCATCTAGTGCACAATTGCATGATAGAATCTGAGGCAAGTAGCTCAGTAATGCCTAAACAGATAGCTGATCAGCTAGGGCTCTAGTATGAAACAATATCCAAAGGGGTAGTGCAGCTGGATGGGATAGCAGTAACAACAGTTGGGGTGATTAGAAATTTGAGTCTTACCTTGCATGCATGTCCAAATGTTGTTGTTTTCCAAGATGTATCAGTCATAGACCTTCCACCACTCTTTGCCCTTTGTTTGTCAAGGGACTTCACAGCCAAGATTAGGGATATTTATCTGCTGATTGGTCACACATGCTGTTCAGAACGAGGTATGGAACTAAGGCTACAATCAGGTCTGAACCTATTGTAAATTTCCACATTGAGCCTTACACTCCAAGTCAGATTAATGCCAATTGCTCAGCATTTGATCAGGAAGATTACCCAAGCACTGATGAAGCTGACACCAAGGTTGGAAGCATCCTGGATCTAACTCTTGATGAATGGGCAAACAAGATACATGCATTTGACCCTTATCAAGAAGTGGAAGAATCTGAACTAGGAGTCTATTGCATACACGAAGAAAATCAGCCTATTCCTATCATCACCAAGCCAAACCACAAAGATGACAATGAGGTATGGCAGCTATTTTTTGATGGATCAAGGAGCAGACAAGGTGTAGGAGGTGGAGCCATGCTTGTTTCACCTCAGGGTGTAAAGTACTATTCAGATTTTAGATTTCAGTTTGCATGCTCCAATAACACTGCTGAATATGAAGCCTTGGTGCAAGGGATGCATTGGGCAATTAAGAAGAAAATAAAGAACTTGCAAGTCTTTGGTGATAGTGAATTGATTGTAAATCAGGTCAAGGGACAACATGCTGCCAAGAATGATCTTCTCAGGTGCTACAAGAACAGGGTGTGGGACCTCATGGAAGATTTTGAGGGTTTTGGCATCAAATCCATTCCTAGGAAGGAGAATCAAACTACTGACAGGCTTGCAGTAGTAGGGGTAGCCTTTGACATTGTGAAAAGTATTCAACAAGACAAGGTACAGCCAAACATCCATGTGATTCTGAGGCGTTCAGTGCCGGATAACAATGTTAGTTGGCAAGTGTTTGAAAATGACCAGCAAATCATCCATTTCTTGCAAGAAGAAGCTGAGTTCTCAGCCAAGAATCAAGAAAAATTGGAACAACAGTATGGTGAACAAGTGGTGCAACTAAAAACTAACAAGCTGCCCAAGGGACTTATCACTTTGGAGTCCATTTTTAACCCCAATGACCAGTTTAGAAAGGAGAAAGCAAGCATTCAGGTCAAGAGAGAGGATTCAGTATCCATCTTGGTAGAAGAGAACAAACCATTGCAAATTAGGAGGATGACAACTGAACAAGAAAAATATGAATTCATACAACTATGTCAAGAGTTCCCTGACGTGTTTTCTTGGAGCTATGAAGACTTGAAAGGTTTCAATCCCAACTTAGCTCAGCATACCATTGAATTGTATCCAAATACTAAGCCCGATAGGTAGAAACAAAGACCAGTCAATCCCCACATGGAGCCTCTCATGAGGAAAGAATTGGACAAGCTGATTGAGTCAAGGATCATATTCCTAATCAAGCATTCTAGTTGGGTTGCCAACTTAGTTCCAGTCAGAAAGAAGAGTGGAGAGATCAGACTGTGTGTTGACTTTAGAGACTTAAATAGAGCCTCTCTCAAGGACCATTACCCACTCCCTTCCATGGAACAAATCTTCCAAGTGGTGGCTGGCTCTGAGAGGTGTTCATTACTTGATGGCTACTCAGGCTACAATCAGATTATAGTGAAGGAAGAGGACCAGTTCAAGACAGCCTTCACAACCAAATGGGGAACTTTTACATACAGGAAAATGCCATTTGGGCCGTCCAACGCTGGTGCTACCTTCCAAAGGGCTATGGACATGGCGTTCAAAGGTTTGATCAACAATGTGGTGCTGATTTACCTTGATGATATCATTGTTTTTTCCAACAATGCAGCAGACCACCTCTCTCATTTGAGACAAGTCTTCATGAGATGCAGGAGATTTAGAGTGTCTTTGAACCCTAAAAAGTACATCTTTCTTGCACATGAAGGAAAGATCCTTGGCCATATTGCCTCCAAAGAAGGATTAGCAATTGATCTAGAGAGGGTTGAAGCCATAAGAGCACTACCATTGCCAAGCCACAACAAATCCCTTCAGAGTTTCTTGGGAAGGATAAACTTTGTTCGGAGGTTTGTCCTAGATTTTACAGCCCTTGTCAAGCCCATCACCAAAATTTTAAAGAAGAGCATGGCTTTCAAGTGGACAATAGAAGGCAAGGAGAGTTTTGAAGCAATCAAAGAAGCCATCTCTCAAGCACCAACTCTCATCAACCTGGACTTTTCCAAGGATTTCATCCTCTATGCATTTGGAGGTAATGATACTATTTCTACCATTTTGGTACAACAGAACAAGGATAATGATGAGTATCCAATTGCCTTCTTCAGCCAGAGCCTAGATGACTATGAGGTGAGGTACTCTTTTATTGAGAAGCATGTGCTTGCAGTAATCATAAGCTTGAAGAAATTCAAGCATTTAGTCTCAAACAACAAGATCCAATTACTGGTCTCACATGTTGGGGTTAAGGACTTCCTCCTCAACAAGGATTTGAATGAGAAAAGGGCAGGTTGGATCACCCATGTCATGAAGTATGACATTGAGATCAAGATCACCAAGCTGGTAAGAGGGAAAGGATTGTGTGAGCAACTGGTTTTGGGGAAGCAAAAAGAAGTATGCATTGAAGAAGAGGTTGTTTTAATAGTCCAGGACAGCCATGAGCCAAGTGGCAAGCAAGAAGAAGACAATGCTACCCCCACTCCTTGCTGTACCCAAGGTATTATGCACTTCCTAGGCACAGGCCTATGCCCTTCGGAGATGAACAAGACCCAAAGGAGACACTTCAGATTGCAGGTTGTCCCGTATGCCATTGTTGATGGGGTTTTGTTCAAGAAAGATGTGAATGGAGTGCTGCTAAGATACATTAGCACAAATCAAATTCAAAGGGTGTTGGAAGAGTTTCATGGTGGACCGGCTGGTGGCCATTTTGCACCAAGAGTGATAGCTCTAAAAATCATGAAGGCTAGTTATTATTGGCCTAAAATCTTCAGTGATTGCTATGCATGGATCAAGAGGTGTAAGAATTGTGCATTCTTCACAGGGAAAGAGAGGCTTGCTGCCCTTCCATTGCACCCAATATCAGTTGACCAGCCATTCATGCAATGGGGTTTGGACTTCATCGGAGTCATTAATCCCAATTCAAGCCAAGGGCACAAATAGATTTTGACAGCCACAGACTACTTCACCAAATGGGCAGAAGTAGCAGCACTCAAAGAGGTAAATGAGTCTAGCATCTTAGACTTTTATGAGGGGATAACAACCAGATGTGGTGTACTTGCTACAATAATCTCTGATAATGCATTGGCATTTATTGGATCCAAGGTGACTGAGTGGGCTATCAAGAATGGTATTTACCTAAGCACTTCATCAAACTATTACCCTCAAGGTAATGGCTAGGCCAATTCCACAAACAAGAACTTGTTGAGGATCATTAGGAGGACTCTTGGCAAGAATCAGAGGTCTTAGCATACCAAACTAAAATCAGCCTTACGGGCTGATAGGATAACTCCCAAAAGATCCACAGGTAACTCTCCATTCAGGATTATCTATGGAAGAGAGGCAATCTTGCCCATGTCACTTGAGTTGCCAGCATTGGAACTCATGAAGCAGCTGGAGTTGCTAGAGTTTGAGCCCATAGAGGTGAGGTATGCAGAGTTGATGGAGCTGCAAGAGATCAGAAATCAGGCATCCCAAGCAATGGAAAAGGATCAAGCTTTGATCAAGAAGACCTTTGATAGAAAGGCCAAGGATAGATCTTTTCAAGTTGGAGATCTAGTGTTGAAATGGGATGTGGATAGAGCAAAGTCGGGAAGGCATTCAAAATTTGATGTCATTTGGAGTGGCCCATACATGGTCACGAAGTACAAGAACAACAATGCTTTTTAATTGGCCTCATTGGATGGTGAAGAACTGCAGATTCCAGTCAATGGAATCTATCTCAAGCATTGCTTCTAGAGGGAAGCTCACTACTTTGTAAATATTAGATTAGATTTTCATTCGTCCAAGTGTTGTGCACATTATTTTGCTGTAGGTTAGTTTTGTTTTCCCTAAGTGCTTTGGCACAGCTTGCTGTCCATGGAGATGTTTTGCAGTCCTTGCTTTCATCAGGTGATATTCCATCTTCCTCCTTACACATTCTGAGTTAGTTGGGGTTCTAAACTGAATATTTGATGACTCCATGCCTAATGGAATGCTTCAGGAAACTGGTATCTTCTACTTAGCAGGCAGGTAACCTCGCTGAGTCACCAAATTGTTATCCAAAAATCACCCCTAAGGTAATTTTGATAACATGCATTAAATTCTCAAGTCCCAGGAAAATAGATTGATTCAGGGTAAAAATCATGTTTCTAGGGTCCCCTCATATTTTTTCTAACTCCCCTATCTATGAAGAAAAGAGCAAGTTCTGAGAAAAGGTGAAAAAGTTACAGAAAGCAAGCTTGGGCCAAGAAAAATCATGAAAAATGGCTAAGTCCTAGTCCTCACAATAGTCGGGACATGAGGGACATCTGGGCGTGAATCAGCCGAAAGGCCACCAGGCAGTTTGTAGAGCAAAGGGACATTCAGGCCGTGAGGATGCGCGGGATGCGGAAAGGTGAACCGACCGAAGGTCAGAGGAAAATTGACTAACTGCTAAGCGTAACAATCTGGGACATCTGGGCCGCGAGGACGTGAAGGACACGAACTGCCCGGATTGGCTGGCGCAGAGAACTTCAGTTCAAGACATCTGGGACAGAAGACACGAAAGACGTGGATAGCCGAAGGAGCTGAGAGCCAATCACATTACGCCACGTGTCATCGGCAGAAAAGGGACAAGAGAAGCCCATTTCAGGCAGATCGGAGGAATTTTTCCCAAGCAGTTTGGGAGAGCCAGGCCATGAGGACGCGAGGGATGTGAAAAGCTAGCAGACCCAGAGACCAATCAAATCACGACACGTGTCACAAGAGGGAAACATCTAAAACTTCAAAGGGTGAGGTTTCAAGCATTGGCCCGAGCTAGTAGGAACTGGACACGTGTCCAATGGAATAGGGAAGCACGAAGCTCGGGGAGGAGTTAGAGAATTTGGAAAAAGTTTCGGCCAAAAAGCTAAAAGTAAAGAAAGACCCCGCGCCCCTGTCCTCCAATCAATGCATGCAATGTGTCCTCAATGGCGGGGGCGCGGGGGGAAAAGTGAAAAATGTTCCAAAATCATCAAAGGTACAAATTTTCAAGGAAAACCTATGGGTGAGTAGAGGAGAGAGAATTACGCATCCAATCAGTGCTTGACACATGTCATCCAGGTGACAGAGCGTGGGAAAAAATTTTGAAATCGATTTTTGCCTGTTTTGTGCCCTAAATCTGTAGATCTCCATATCTTTTGATCCAGAGCTCAGATTCACACGTTTTTTATATCAACGGAAAGCTTATGAAATTCTCTACATGATTATAGGGTTAATCTTGAATTTTGGTGTAGTATGGAGAGAGAAAGTTAAGAAACGGCTCTGACGCGTGTCCATGGCTAGAAGTGACATTTCAGTGACCAAATTTAACGCAGAATGGGTCGCATTCTCTTGCAATTCAGTCAAAAATGATAGGGTATGGGTTTGTAAGGTCCCCATGCCGTTTTAATGCATCTGCAATCAAGGAGGAATGGGCTCTCACCTTTTTTGTACGTTTCTGTCTCCTGGGCTGGACCCATGTAATGTAAAAGCCAGATTTGGCTCATTTTTTAAGGGTAGAACATCTTTTGGGCATAGCAGTCTTCTTCTTTCACCTCCAGTAGGTGATTGTTGAGAAGAATCAGACCTCTTCAAAGACTGTAACAATTTTTACCTCTGTGAGGGTTGTAATGCAATGTTTTTACATTGGAAATAATAATGCAAGCTTTGTGAATGAGTCTCAGTCCTCTGTTTGTATTATTTGCTTCATTTCATATCCTAAATTATATCTTATCAGCCTGTGTATGTTTTATGTTGCAATCTTTGGTTTGTGTTTTTTTGCTTGACAAAAATTATTCACCACTCCTTTTTGGTTTATCACCATCTTTAGTTAGTTTCAATTTTTGCACTTCTATCCCTGTCTCCTTGCAATTTAGAGTAGGATTAGGACCTGAACCTCTGTAGTTGTGCAAGAATTAGATCTAAATCAGAGGAGTTTGAGGAACCAGCCTCTAATCTGGAGATTCCTCTCTCAGTTTAACAAGTCCCACACTTGGAGAGAGGTTTCCATGTTGTGCAATCACACTGGATGCTAAAGTGATCAACCTAGAAGCCTGATCTACATCCAGGGGTGCTGTGAGCCCGCTACAATAATAAATTTCTCACTCAGTTGTCACCTTACCAATTCAGAGTGATTTTCCTTCTTCCACCAAGATGGACACTGAATCTTCTCCCTTGACTTGAATGTTTTATTTCTCCTTCCTAAAATGATCATTAGGATTGAAAATGGACTCCAAAGTAATAAGTCCCTTTGGTAGTTTGTGGTTCTCAGATGTACCACTTGGTCACCATACTGCTACTCTAACTTTTCTAATTTTAAGTTGAGAACTCAGCCTCTTCTTGCAAGAAATGGATGATTTTATGATCATTTTCAAACACTTGCCAACTTACATTATTGTCTGGTACTGAAGGCCTCACGATCACATGGATGTTTGGCTATACCTTATCCTTTTGAATGCTTTCAAAAATGTCAAAGGATGCTCCAACTGCTGTAAGCCTGTCAGCAGCTTGGTTCTCTTTTCTAGGAATGGATTTTATGCCAAAGCCCTCAAAATATTCAATGAGGTCCCACACCCTATTTTTGTAGCACTTGAGTAGATTATTCTTGATAGCATGCTACCCCTTAACTTGGTTGACAATCAACTCACTGTCACCAAAGACTTGCAAGTTCTTTATTCCTCTCTTGGTTGACCAATGCAATCCTTGTATCAAAGCTTCATAGTCAGTAGTGTTATTAGAGCATGCAAACTAAAATCTAAAATCTAAATAATACTTGACTCCTTGAGGGGAAACCAACATATCTCCCCCTCCTGCACCTTGTTTACTCCTTGATCCATAAAAAACAAATTGCATACCTCATTTTCATCCTTGTGGTTTGGCTTGGTGATGCTGGGAATAAGATGATTTTATTCATGCATGCAATAGACTCCTAGCTTAGATTCTTCTATTTCTTGATAAGGGTCAAAAGCATGCACCTTTTTTTCCCATTCATCAAGAGTTAGATCTAGGATACTTCCAACCTTGGTGTCAGCTTCATCAGTGCTTGGATAATCTTCTTGATCAAACACTGAACAATTGGTATTGATTTGGCTTGGAGTGTAAGGCTCAATGTGAAAGTTTGCAATAGGTTCAGATCTGATGGTGGCCTTGGTTCCATATCTTGTTCCGAACAACATGTGTGACCAATCAGTAGATAAGTAGCCTCCAATCTTGGTTGTGAAATCCCTTGATAGACATAGGGCAAAGAGTGGTGGAAGGTCTATTACTGAGACATCTTGCAAAACAACAACATTGGGGCATGCATGTAAAGTAAGACTCAAGTTTTTTTATCACTCCAACCATTGTTACTACTGTCCCACCCAATTGCACTACCCCTTTGGATATGACCTCATACTGAATTCCCAACTGATCAGCTATTTTCTTGGGCATTACTGAACTACTTGCCCCAGAATCAATCATGCAATTGTGTACTAATTGGTTTCCAATGATCAATGAAACATAGAATGGAGGGGGTTTCAACATTTTACCTTGCTGTCCTCCATGATTCTTCTCAGGATGGGCAGCATTTGTGAGGACCTTCTCTTGCATTTGGACTTGCTGGTTTGAAGTTGACCAGTCCTTCATGGCAGCTTGTAGAAATCTCTTTGGCCTGGGATAGATAGTGATTCCCACATTGATATGTTTACATTTGTCTTCTTCATCTAATCAATGATGTTGAATGGAGATGAAGCATCTCTCTGTTTTCCCTTGTCCTGCACATTCATTCCTTGCACATGGGCAGCAGTAACTGGCATTTGAGCTGGCCTAGGAGCTGTTTTAGGCGGCCCTTGTATGTTTGGAACTGAATTTGGTTTACCAATAATTTGTGGAATAGTAGGAGGTTGTGGATTACTTGGAGCCAATGGCTGTTCTTTACCCAAATTCCTTCTTTTTGACCTTATGATGGCTGCAATACTTTGGGAAACTGTTTGATTCATGCCACAAAAATCTTCTACCTGCCAGTTTACAAGTGTGATATCATTTGGAGCTGATTACTGCTGGAATGTTTCTTGTTGTTGGTTATTTCCTTGACTACCTTTGCCCTCCACACCAGTAGTTGTCACCACTAATGCTTGATTTAAGGCACTGTTGAATCACATAGACTGGTTGTGAGGTTCATTGCATGGGAAACACCAATCATACTCTTGAGCTATGTTGTTTTGCACTGGCACTAATGCCTTAGAGGCAGATGTAACATTGGGATTATAGGGCTGAAATGGTCTGTTGGTAGGAGGTCTTGCTTGATTTAAATTTTCAGCTGGATTGGGTGGTCTTTGAGGTTGGTATGGCTGCCTGTTAGGCTAAGCTTGAGGCTGGAAGGGAGGTCTAAAACCTTGGGCTTGCTACCTCTTGAGTGTAACCAGCTCATTACCTAAATTTTGCAATTGCTTCATGACTTCTTGAAGTTCATTTGAGGCACTAGAAGATGAAGTAGAAGCTTCACTTAAATTCTGATTTCTAGGAGTGGGAATAGGAGCTAAATTAGGCATTTGATTAGTTTTTGGGCTATCTAAACTTGGAAATAATGTCATTGCAGGCCTAGGAGCTAGCTTTTCAGCTTGAATCAAACAGTTTTCAGCTCTAATGGCAATGCTATAAGAAACAGGGATAGTTGTGCCTCCCATGGATTGAATTAACATAGAAATATCAGAATTTAAAGCTTTAAGGTAATATAGAAAAGCACCTTCTGCTATTGGTTTTACTTCCACTAGAATTCTCTCCCAAGTCATTTGAAATCTGAAGTTGAATTCAGTCATCTGCTCATTGGGAGCTCTCTTGATGGTTGTCAGCTCTTCCAAAAGGGACAAGTTGTCTCCCTTTTCTCCAAACTACTCATGGAGGGCTATACATAGCTGGTTCCAATTTTGGATAGATCCTGAGGCAAGACTCCTGAACCATTGCAAAGCTTTCCCTTTGAATGAAGATGCCAGCAGTTTGACAGCAACTTGCATCTCATTGATCTCATGGATTGCACAAATATTAGCAATATCCTTAACATGATCACCAAGAGTGGTCTGATTTTCTCCAGTAAAGTATGGAATGTTCTTCAATGCTGTAACTGGGATTGGATTTTGTGCATTGAGAGCAAGTGGGCTGCTGCCAGTGAAATTGACAGGGGGGTCATTTTTTTCCATTCTGATTGGCCTTAAAACCCTTATTGATTGAATGAAAGGCCTAATAGGTGGAGTTGATAAAGTTCTATTTGGTGGAGATGGAGACATTTGAATCCTCCTCCTTCTTTTCCTTCTTCTTGGAGATAACTGCAAATACTCAAAAAACACCTCTTCTTCTCCAACTCTTGACCTTGTGGTGATTCTTCTCATGAGTTTGCAGGTCTGCACTGCTAAAACCAGCTGATTATTCTTCCTTGGAGTTTCCAGATGTGTAATTTAGGACTCTTTTAAGAAATAAACTTGCAACAAATGCACATCAATTTTATTGCAAAGAAGATGAAGACCTCTAAGGTCCCATCGGGTGTGCCAAAACTATTATTGCAAATCAGCAACACCCCTGGATGTTGATCAAACTTCTAGTTTGACATTTTAGACATCCAATGTGATTGCACCAACATTAAATCCTCTGCCCAAGTGTGGGGCTTGAAAATGGGAAAGGAATCTCCAGGTTAGAGGCTGGTTCCTCAACTCCCTTGATCAGATATATTACTTACAAGTTATATAGAGGTTTCAAACTCAAAATCCTACTCTAAATTCCAAAGTGTGTAGAGATAGAGAATGCAAAAAACTAAAACTAGTGCTAATAAGGTGATGCACCAAAGGAGTGGTGAGAATTTCTTACTTCTGAATATTGACACAGTTCATAAAAATGTAACAAAACTTCATCCACAAACTGATAACTATAATGGAGGGTCAGCAATGAATCAAACGACACAAAAATAGGATTAAAACTCATTCACAGAGCATGTATTGTCATTTTAACATCAAAAACCACTTGCTTTACAACACCTGAGAGGAAAAAGAGGTTGTAGTCTTGGAAAAGGTCTGATTTTTCCACAAAAATTACTTTCAAAGTGACAGAGGGAACCTGCAATACATAAAAAAAGTTCAACCCTTTGAAAATGAGCCAAATCTGGCTTTTACAGTGCAAGCCACGACCCCAGGAGAGAGAAACACGTGAAAACATGGGAGAGCTTCAACCACTGACCCAAAATGCATTAAAACAACATGGGCATCCTTACAGGCCCATCCCCTGACATTTTTTGCCATGTTGGGAGAGAATGCGAGCCATTCTTCATTAAAAATGGTGGTTGAAACGTCATTTCTGTCCATGACCACGTGCCAGAGGCATTTTTTGATTTTCTCTCTCCAAACTCCATCAAAATGCAAAAATGACCCCAAAATCTTGTAGATAATTTCACCATATTTCCATTGATATAAAGAACGTGAAAAACCAGAGCTCTGGATCGAAAGATATGGCCGTTTGAAATTTTAGGGCAAAATAGGGCCAATTCAGATTGGCGGGCAAATTTGTTTTAATTTTCCACTTTTTGGTCATTTTGAAATTTTTCCAAAAATTCCTAGCACTCTACCATTCTAGGTGCCATGTGGCATGTTCTATTGGGTGCGGGACTTTAATGCTTCATTTTCCATTGTTTTGCCATTTGGAAAATTTTCCAAAAATTCCCCGTGCTCCAATGATCTGAGGAGACGTGGCACATGCTGATTGGACACGGGCCTGTCCTTTTAAAATTTTCTGTTGCTATTTGTTCCTATTTCTTGACTCCAACACATGGAAAACCCTCATTCATTATAGGCCTTGCCCTTTGAGTTTTCCATGTGGGCTTGTCTTGAGTTTTTTGGCACCACCTGACACGTGGTGAGATTCCATTGGTTCGTGCTCGGGGGATGATTTTTCCTTTGAAATTTCCTTCTTTTTCCTTTGGGAAAATTTCCCAAATTCTCCCCGCCTTTCACCAATCCAGGACACATGGCATAATTTAATTTACCATGGACCCTCTACAAACATTTTTCCTTTTGGGCAATCCCTTTAGAAAAAATCCCAATCTCCCCCCGCGCTCCGCCATTCTAGGTGCTCGGGGACACGTGGCCTTCTTTGAATGGTTGGCGGACCTGCGGGCCAATAATTTTCCTTTTAAAATTTGGCAAAAACACTTTGCCAAAATTATAACTTCTCCTCCCTTCTCTGGCAGTCCGATGCCATAGGACACGTGGTAAAATGTGATTGGGTGCGGGCCTTTCCTCCCAAATTTTCCATGCACCAACACTTAGTCAAATTTTTCAATTTTTTCCCCTTGGACACGTGGTAGGATCCGATTCTCCAGTGGGTCTGCAGGGAAAATCTTCCCTTTTGAAAATTTTCCAAACACTTGGTAAAAAACCAAGTTTTCCTCTGACCCCTGCCACTTCCTTGGACACATGGCACCATTTCATTGGCTGCGGGCCTTTCAGGGGAAATTTTCCCATAAAAACTTTGTCGGGCCATAACATCAAAAGTACATGGAGTTAGGAGGAAAACTTTACCTTTTTGGAAAGTTGAGAAAGAGCTCTATCCAGTGGTGCCATTTCTAGAAAGTTTTGAGTGCCTAAAAAGCAAAAAATTATGACTGAGGCACAAGAGAGGGAAGAATGAAAGGAGTTAGCCACAAAATGAGCAAGGGGTACATTTTGGATAACAGCCTCCCCTTGTGGTGAGTTGTGGATGAGAACATAAACACCAAAAATGGTGTTTGGTGACCAAGGAGCTGGTCACTAACATTACCTGTTACTATAGCGCAGACCTTCAATAAGGGATAGGAAAAGCTCCATCTTATTTATCATAAGCTAGCTACTAGACTTTTGTCCCTTAGTCCTTAGAAATTTCTCTAGTGCCCCAGAATAAACTATGTCCCCTGAATCCATGAGAATAGAAGGTGCCACCAGTTCTATCTACCATGTTACCGAGGTTCTCACAAACACTGTGTAGTCACAAAATATGCATGAGATAAAGACATTATTTAGAAACTAGTCTCATATACTAGATAAAATAACTGATTAAGGTGAAGCAACAGGAACAAGCCTATAGATCCCACCTTCTAATCAGGCACAAATCCAAAGCAATTTTGTCTTAGCAGAATGAATCATTCTCAAACTTTTCAGATACATGAAACACTGGTAGAAATGATAGATGGCACTTGCTAATGTGCACTTGACTTTACAAGTCTATTCCTCATGTAAAACTTCATCCAGTGCCTCATACAAGGAGGTCTACCTCGACAGGTGTTCAGTCCTAAAGCGGGGGATGCCCAAGATCGAAGTGTTTGACTTTCCTTACTATGACTCATAGGATAAATATCATAGCCATTAATTTTACACACGTGCAGTTATATATGATTCCTGAATGCTTGGCTAAATATGAGGCCTTCCATTACGCAAGCGAGCCTAAGCAACCAAGAACATCTATAGGATTGTCATAAAGCCAATGAGAATATCTTTGGACCAAGTACTAGTGTTGCACAATCAATCAAGTTGCAGATTAGCGAGTAGACTACATGCCTTCATTGTCCATGCAATACAAGATATAAGAGGAGAATCTCAAATGGAGTGCACAGGATTTTCAAGGGGAAGCAACATTGGATTCTATCCCAAGAAGACATATGGACATACAATTTTATTGTAGAAAAGAGGAGCATGAAGGTTAAGAAAGGAATATAAATGAACAAGGTAATAAATCTTATTGTTTAGGGAAATGACCAACTTGTATAAAGTAAATAAGAGTCAAAACTAATCAAGAGAGATAAGACCTAAGGGAATCAAGTACATAGGTCAAAGTATTAATTTTTATAGGAATGTAATTGAATTTCTTAAAGGATTAGTGGGTTGGACATTAGTCAACACCTTTTGAATAATAATGACTTCTCAATTTTTGATGAATTTCAATATGATGATGGAAGTAAGACATCAATTACAGTCAAGTGAGCAACAAAGGTAGTTATCCTTTGAGGAGAAAGACCAAAGTTTTAGTATTAATGAATGAAAAATTCCAATCAAGAGACATAGATCAACAGGTATGAGTTATATACAAGTTGTCACTAAAATCAAGGGATCTTCCTATGTATTTAAGAGCCAAAATACTATGGAGAAAGAACACCAGTATAAAGGGTGAAGCAATTAAAATGTTTCAAGTGAAAGTGGACTATAATTTGAGATATTAAATACTTGGTATGAAGATTTAAATGAAGTAAGACTAATACAACAAGAGAACAACATACAAAGGAGGACTGTTACTTGTCTTAAGTGAACATGGAGCATGATCTCAAGGAAGGAATAGATTATAGGATTGAAGGTGAAGAAAATACTTTTTCAATGAGAAGCAATACTTCATGCAGTCTCTAATAGAAGCCTAGTTATAAATGAAGAAAGGTAAAGTTATGGTAAAGTACAGACGTGGAACATAAGAGCACACGCACATGCATGAGTGGGATGTACAAGCATTATTTGGAGTTAGGAAGGTTAAGAAGGAATGAAGGCTGATATTTCACGAGAAGTATACAAAACACCAAAAGGGAAGGAAGGTAAAGATGAAAAAATTTCAGTCACTGATAAAAACAAGAGACAATACATTCAAGATAGTCAAAAGAGGATTTAAACCATGTGATGTAGCCTAAAATCTACTCTAAATCACCTAGGCACGCTCACACATCACCCAACCTGTTGATCAGTCATAATTTGGCACTTAATGAAGGAAATACAAAAGGTTCACATGGGAAATTAGAGTGCATTCAAAGGTGCAGAAGTATCAGAAAGGATCACGTGTGAAGAAGAGAGAAAATTTCAAGACTTAGCCATTTTCATAATGAGGATCTATTTTTGGAGATAGCATATGGAGCACTCAAACCAATTGGAGACTTGCGTGACACACATTGAATATTTTTGGAGGATCGGCTATGGAGCACTTTACATGGACACATGCTGGGAATATATCTACTATTGTTAGTTGACTAAGAGATATCTATTATTAGCATTCTTACATGTAAGCCTATTTTTGTAATGGCACTTGGCTAATAATAACATGCGACCTATTTTGGGATTAGATGAGTGGTGAAGGGAAAATCCCTACCCTTATAAATATGTAGTAAAATTTGTAGCAAGAGAGAGAGCGTATAGGTATGAGAACTATGTTATAGTGAGATTATACTGAAAAATCTGTTACGCACATGAGCGTATACTATTGTTAGTGTAAGTAAGCTTCTATGTATTACTACATTTAATATAATAGAGGTTATGGAATAAATCAAGTTGTTATCATGTTTACAGTTTAGTATTGCATGCTTGATTTCATCATGGTTATCTTTTAATTCTATTATTTTCTAGATCTAGATCTTAACATGCACTGTAGAAGGATATATTAGTCATTGATCTGAATGCTTAAGGTCTTCATCATGATAATATCCTATAACAACAACCCTAAAGAGGGGCCTGGTACCTTTGCACACTTTGGGTGAGCACTCAGTCTAGGATGAGTGATGTGCCAGCGCACCTAGGTTTGTATTGGTGAATTCTAGGCTGCATCATTGGTTCCATTACCATGACCTCTTTTTCAGTTATTTTTAGGATGGTTCATGATGAAGACATACCAGTTGACCTTAGCAAGTGTTGAGGAGTGGATACATGATATGGAAGAAGAATATGCATGGCGGTTCAACACTGGATCTGAGTTTAACACATGCGTGTGGGTGGAATAGAATCTATATGATAGTTTATATGAGATATTTTTTACTATCTTTCCAGTAGAATTGTACAAGTGGCTGATTTCTTATGCATCTAAGTGGAATTGGAGGTATCGCATACTTGTCTTGATGTAGGAATAATTTCAGTCCCTTTATGATGCTGATCTGATTTGTATTCGTGTTGTGGATATGTGGTCCCATGGTGTTTGGACAATTATATCTTAGAGTACTCAATTTCCACTTATTCATTCTCAGAGGTAGATAAATTTCATTTTTTACGATATCCAAGGGGAACTTACTTACAAGGAGTTCCACTAAAAATTAAGATCCTGATGGTAAATTTGAATTTGGAGAGTAAACTAATGGCTAACTAAACCCCACCACACGTGGGGGAAAGAGCAGGTTTGGTGGAGGATGGCAGACCTAGCGGCATAAAAGAAGAGAGGAAATGTAGCTTACCTATAATGAGGTACGTGAGAGGGATGTAGAGAAATAACATGACATTACAGAGTGGATGTCGTTAAGGAGAGAGATGGCTCGCAAAGGATTTGGAGCTCACAGGAAGAAGTGGAGCTAGAGCATCAGGACCTTACCCATATAGGAAATCATGACAGGGATCCCTCCTTAGCCTCACATAGAAGTGCGCCAGAAGATATGACCTGGGCTGTAGGTGTGCATCTGAATCCACCTAACAACCTTGCCCTTATGATTGATTTCCAACATCTAGTACAACAAATAGTCAGCAAGATAATTCAATTAGCGGGAAAGTAGGAGTGAGTCTTGTAAAAGGCACATCGATGGAAGTGTAAAAAACTTTGTTTATATATGGGAGTACCTTTTTGGGTGTATCATCAGTGCAGAATACAGGCACGTAGATTTTTGGACTATCTCTTGGGAGTGGTAACACTTTGCAGACTATCTTGGTACATTTCAATTCTACTGTTGGGACATAGGAAAGTACATCTTCTCATCTGACCCCAGTTACAGGTTTGTGATCAGGAGGAATAGGTAGCTTTAGTTATAGAAGATCTGGTGGTTCTAGAGGTAGAGGAAACACATGAGGTTCTGGATCAGGTGGGCAAGGTGCACACCAACCCCAGAATATTTACATGGAGATGTCTCTTCATCTTCCAAAGTATAGGGGCATAGAATATGCCATTGAACATGTACATATGTGTGAAATAATGTGGTGTGAAAAAGGAATCATGGCTTCTGAGTGTAGGGCAAGCCAATTTGCTACTATGTTACTAGGGCGCCCACACAGTTGGTATAGAAAGTCTGACCCTGATCAGACTTGTGTAGACTATAAAGCTTTAAAATATGCATTCCTTAAAGAGTTTCACATCCCTATGTTTGAGGAGAAGAGTATAAGTGCACTCAAGGATATCAAGCAAGGCACTACTAAAAGTGTCAGAGAGTATGATGCCCATTTTAAAACACTTCTATCTAAGATTTCTTATGACATACATGCAAGCCAACATGCACAATGGTTTGTTGGGGGTTTGATTACAAATTTTAGGAGGGCATTATCACATATGGCATACACTGATCTACGTGAAGCACTTGAAGTAACCTTACACGATGAGGAAGTTGGAAGCATATACACTGGGGTGAGCCCATTTTTAGAAGCACAGATTACATCTATGGAAAAATAGTTGGAGAAACTATCAGCAAATTTAGCACATGAGATGTGCATAGGGATTTGGTGTATGGATTATGAAGTAGAAGGTCACTCAAAGGATAGTTATCCTTGAAGATCAGGGTGCTCATTTTTGTCAGATTATGAGATATGCCATTTAAACCATGATGCTAGCCACTACCCATTACTATAACACGTGATAAGGAAGAATGTTTCAATCTACTATAAAATCTACAGGTCCATGACTCATGAAACGAAAGAATTCTAGTTGATTGGTTAGATCTATGATGTTATAGATATTGGTGTACAAAAGATGAGTCTCAAATAACTCTAAAGGTAAGAACAAACTTTAGGATCAAGATCACAATTAGGAGCACTATGATTGTAATTAAGGGTGCTTTGAAGGTGGTCATGGCAGGGGTCAAGGATACCCTAGTGGATTCAGAGGATGAGGCCACGGTGGTGAAAGAAGTGAGTTCCCTCATAGAACATGTTATACATGAGGATCTCTTGACCACTACAGGTGTGAATGTCCTTAGAATATTACATGTTTTGTTTGTGGAAATAACCATAGCTATGAGGAGTTCTCAGACTTGTATGGGCATCTTAGTAAGCAACATAAACAAGAAAACAAAGGCTTAGGGATGGTTAGGATATTGGGCACCGTGGAGAATCAGTGGATGCCTAAGTTGGAAGTAGAGTCCAAGGCGTTGCAAATGAAGATCATGACCCACATTGAGGTGGCACGTGCCAGAGAAGAATTGTAGTAGAATCCTACCATCACTAAGGAGGAGGTTCTACATGCATGGTACCTAGATCGTGCCCATTAGAAGGAGGTTTATCAGGAAACCATGGAAATTCTCAGGAATCTTCAAGGTGAGATACAATACTTAAAAGAGAAATCACGGAAGATGGAGAAAAATAAAGTATTATAGATGGTCCAAACTGATACAGATGACTTAAGAGAAGTGTACACAATTTTGCGCTAGGAAAATATCATTCCATTGTTAGGGAATTAGTTAAAGGGAAACAATCCATACACAAGTATTGAGACTAGACAGTAGATCCTGCATGTAAATCTTCCCCCTCATAGCCTAGATTATGACAAGGAAATAACTTTGAATGTTGTTGTGGATGGGTGGCTATTGAGTAATATATTGATTGATACAGGCACGGAAGTCAATGTTTTTACCTTAAATGCATGGGTACAAATGGGAAGACCCCCATTACAGCCATCCTCTAATGTATTGTTTATGGCTAACTAGACTAAGGCCACTCCCATTGGGGTTTTAAAAGATGCATCCCTTACCATACAAGGAGCCAAGTTCACTAAAGGCTTTGAGGTTTTAGCGCTGGAAGAGTCAGATGGCTTCCCAGCTCTATTGGGGCATCCTTGGTGCTATAAAAATAATTTTAATATTTGGTTCAACAAAGGTTATATAAGTTTTGAAAACAAGGAGGAAAGAGTTATTATCCCTTTAACAGATGGAAAATTTTCACCCTATGTTGAGCCCTTAAGTGAAAAAGATCTGAATAGGATTTATGTATGCGTCATCTGAGATCTAGAAGTGCTTGAGCTATCTAAATAAGGAATCCTTCAGTGGGAGGATGCATAATCTATTAGTGATACTACAAGTGTTGCTTATGATAATTGGGCTCATAACACTTATGAGTTCATAGGGCACGAAGTAAAGAGCATATTTCCTAGAGAAAATAAACCACGTTATGTCAGAAGGATAGGTAATAACTCAGTACCTTGTTACACCAAAGAAGGAGATCCTATGGTATTCCTGTGTGCCATGGAGGAATAGTGGATAGACCCGCTGGAAATAAGAAATATGCTAGCATATACACTAGGTGGGACAACAACATGCTGGTGGGTGGCCCACAAGGATAATCTTATAGGATGGAATGAAATTAGGATTTATCTTCCTACTAGGTTCTTCAGGAGTAATGCACCTACTCAAATATGTACTTATCATGGTAATCAACCTGTTCAACACCACATTCAAAAGTGTGAGAGACTCTGGACAAAAGGGTAGGAAGCTTTACCACCTTCGCTATGGGTGCACAAGTTTTATTCCACTTTACAAGGATGCACACGTGCTTGGTATGTATATGAAAAACTCCATAGAGAGGCTAGAAATTGGCAATATTTAATTGTAGGAATGGCCCATACATTTGACTTCTTCTCTACCAAGCCTCTAGTCAAAGAAGCATTGAAAGTCATAAAGCGCTTAACTATGGGAGATAGTTCCAAGGTTGACGAAATCATTAAGGAGTTATTGGGTGAAGGAAGCTCAGAAGCACATCTTGTTGAAGAAACATAGGCTGATGCCACACTACTTCAATGCGCTTGCCTTGAAAAAGAAAAAGGAAAATAGTTCTACTTAGTTGATGATGGAGTAGAAAATTTGGATGTAAACCATTCAACAGGTATGCATGAGGTATTAGACAGTGTAGATAAGACCACACACACCTATCATAAACCTATGAAGACAAAGAAGGTGAATATTGGATCAGATGCTGAGCCTAAGGAAGCCATAATTGGAGACTATTGGTCAGACTCTGAAGTGGCCAAAATCATAGAGTTACTAAGGGATTATCAGGACTTATTCCCTAGGGGGTACCATGAACTTAAAGGTGTGCATGAATCATTAGGGGAGATGAAGATAAAGCTTAAAGAGGGTGCAAACCCAGTTATGAAGAGACCCTACAAGATGAACCCCAACTTGCGGAAAAAGGTCGAAGAAGAGATTGAAAAAATGTTGAAGTATGGGATTATCAAGCCCCTTGATGAGTCAGAATGGGTTATTCCAATGGTGATCAGCATCAAGATAGATGGACGGATTATGATTTGCATGGAATACAGGGAGCTTAATGATGCATGTGTGATTGATCCCTTTCCTACGCCATTCACTGAGGACATACTAGAAGGTGTTGCAGGGCGTGATATCTATTCATTTACAAATGGGTTCTCTTGGTATCATTAGGTTAGGATTTCCTAGGAGGCTCAGGAAAAGACTATGTTTACTACTGAATAGGGTAGTTTTGCCTATACTGTAATGCCTTTTGGTCTGAAAAATACGCCTACTGTATTTTCGCACATAGTTGTTCAAGTATTCAAGGAATTTATCCACAAATTCTTACAGGTCTATTTAGATGATTGGACGGTGTATGGATTAGTTAAGGTTCATTGTGACAATTTTTACTTAATGTTTTAAATATGTAGACAATTGAGTATCTCTTTGAACATCAAGAACATATTTCCTACACCATTTGGGATATTGTTAGGAAACATAATCTGTAAGGAAGGTTTGTTGGTTGATCCAGCCAATGTGGTAGTCATTATAGGCCTAAAAGATACTACCAGTCAGAGTGAAGTGTGCAAATTTTTGGTTCATACAAGATATTACAAATTTTTTATCAAAGGATGTGCTAAATTTGTCGTACCATTGGAGGATTTATTGAAAGGGAAAGGTACATTCTATTGGGGATAACCACAACAATGCAAATTCGAGACATTAAAGGAGAAACTTACTACTGCACCTATTCTACATTTTCCTTCATGGGACCAACCATTTCATGTACATGTTGATGCCTCTGGCATTGCTATTGGTGCGGTGTTGGCTCAACCTCGAGAAGGTATTATAGATCATCCTATCTGTTTTGTTAGTAGGAAGCTAAGTCCTGCAGAACAAAATTACACAACTACAAAGCGTAAAGCTTTTTCAATGATCTATGCACTACATAAATTCTGATAGTACCTACTAGCTACACCATTCATCTTTTATATAGATCACATGGAATTAAAGTATTTGGTAAATAAATCTATTCTACAAGGGCGCATATGCAGATGGGTAATCTTATTTTAGGAATTTGATTTCACGGTTTTGGTAAAACCAGGGAAAAGTAATTCTATACCAGACCATCTATCTAGAATACAATCAAGAGAAGAATCACATGCAATTGAAGATACCATGCTAGATGCACAGTTATACAGGTTACAACAAGTGCCATCAGAAATAGAGGACATTGTTTTCTTTATATGAATAGGTATGGCACTAGAAGGAATGAAATCCTTAGAGAAGAAACAACTTTATATACGTGTAGACCCTTATATGTTAATTAACGGTGACCTGTACAAATTAGGCCGAAATGAAGTATTGCGCTATTGTGTATTGGAACATGAGCACACAAATATCATGGAATAAACTCATGGTGGTATTGCAGGTCACCACTATGCTGGTGATGTAACTACACGCAAGATTATACTCATTGGATTATGGTGGGAGACCCTATATAAATATTGTAAGGAATTTTTTAAGGCATGTGATCATTACCATTGTCTTGGGAAACTAGGTCAACGAGATGAAATGCCTCTAAGACCCATTACTAGTGCAGAAATATTTGAGAAATGGGCTATAGATTTTACGGGTCCTATTTCGCTAGCTGCATGTAGAACTAGATCGAGATACATCATAACTTATACATATTATATGAAATGGTGGGTAGAAGCAACACTTACAAAGGATTGTACAGTGGCTACAACAACTAGGTTTCTTTGGGAAAATATTATTACAATGTATGTATGTCCTTTAAGTTTGACCAGTGATAGGGGAACACATTTTCTTAATGAGATAGTCAGAATTTTATTGGATGAATTCATGATTGCACACCATAAGACTACACCCTATCATCCTCAAGAAAATGGAACTATTGAGGCTTTCAGTAAAATTTTGAGCCAGACATTGAAAAAAATATGTGATGTTGGAAGAAAGGATTAGGATGATAAAGTATCTATTGTACTTTGGGCATATCAAACAACATATAAATGGTTGAACAAAGCCATACCATTTTAGTTAGTATTTGGTGCAAAATTAGTTCTTCCTATGGAATTTATGTTACCTTCTTTGCATATTATGTGCATTGAAGGTCTTGCTGATGAGCAAGCATTAGAATAATGGATTGAAAAGTTAATTAAGTTAGATGAGTGATGAGCTAAAACACGTTGGAGTCAAAAACAAGAGAAGGTCAGAAGAAATCATCGCATGAAATGCACATCAGGGATAAAAAATTAGAGATAGGACAGATGGTGCTCCTTTATGATTCTATGTTTTTGTGCCATCCAGGTAAACTCAAGGTACAGTGGTTGTGGCCATATGTTATCACTCACATACTCGAATCAAGAACTTGTCAATTAGAGGCACTTGATGGAATACAGTTACCCAGTGGTTACTTCAATGGGAGTATGATGAAGCCCTACTATAAATAGAGTCTTCTTAGTGTTTGTAATAAGGAAGTGTTGCCATTTAGGTTAGGTTTCCAATTCTAGCATTTCCTTAATGTGTTTCCTTCTTTTTCTGCTATGTTTTGTAAATTTAGTTGGTATTGTTTGTGCAATAAGCGCGTTTACGTGCCAGAAGCTAATTACTATTTGAAGAATTTTAATGCGTAGAGGACTGCACATACCCTTAGTGTGGGGTAGGTTGTTGTTATCTAGGTACATGACTGTTGAAAATAAGTCCCACATGAAAGGAACTATCTGTGGTTGCTATTCAAGGTTGGAGAATTGAATAATAAAGAGAGATTATTTCTAGACACAAGGACCATACATAGAGAGGAATGAAGAAATAATTATAATGCGAGGTAAGAAGAGGCTGAGAAGACTACAATTGGAAGGTATAATGATGAGGTACTCAAGCGCATTAAAGTGCGCTAAAGAGAAGTCTGTAACCAAAAGGTAGGAGGGCATGCTAGAAGGTTATAACTTGGGCGTGAAGATGTATCACATGGAAATAATGAAAAATGGTCAATTAATGAGAGGATTATTGGTAGGTGGAGGAGAAATAAATGCACTAAATTTTTGAAATTCTATATAAGGATGGGATTGGAGTTCATTTTTACCATTACAATTTAGAGAATTTGAAAAGGGTTAAGTGTAAACGAGCCAAGAAATCATGTTGAGGTACGAAGAGTGTGATACCAGACATGGAGAGAAGGGTTGTGTGCAGGAGAAGGTTGTGTTCCAGTAGGTGAAGGGTTTGAGTGAAGAAGACACGTTACAAATGAGCTAGGGCATGCAATTTTCACAAGGGAATGAAGGTTTAAAATAGGGTTTTGACTTGCTCGATTACAGAGGGAAGAAAAGAGAGATTTTTTCAAATGGAACTGAAGAAAGTACCCACAACAAGAGATAAAGGGAAGAAGAAGGCTGAAGTGGAAGAAGAAATTTCTCCCGAGAGTAATTTCTCAAAAATGCAGTATCCAGAAGGCACGATTGTGGGACAAGAATAGGATTCCCATATCCTCCAATATAAAATCAATGATTACAACCATCAAACATCAGATAATAAGAAGGATCTCGATGCATTTCAGAGCACAAAAACAAAAAAGCACACAACAAAAGATATACCGAGTGTACGATGACGTTGGTGAGAAGTTATTAAAGCAAATTAGATTCTACCAGTTGTATGAGTTGCCATACTTTGGAAAAGTATGAACCATTGTATCAGTGATTGATGAGTAGAGTCCATGAGGACTTCTTTTACTTCTCTGGATGGAGAGATAATAATTACAGCTGCTTTGATTTCAATAGTGACATGACTAAGGGTCACTTAGGGTTAGATCTGGATAGATGATTTAACTGATAAGGCTACAATCCTGGAGAAAAGGAAAGAGCTGGGATATACTAAAGGTCCATACGACTATGGGAAATTGAAAAATTGAAAAAGTACCCAGTAGTGCAGGCAGCTGCACATCTTGTAACAAAGTTGAATGACCAAGGAAGATGGTTACAGGTAAACACAATGTGGCTACACGTCGTAAAAAAGATGTCTAAAGGAGTGTTTTACAATATTGCAGATCACATAGCAAAAACAATCATTGAAGAAGCGCAGAATAGGTGACAAGAATAAGTTTTGGCATTGTGTTATTGTCCTTAGTGTTTATGGAGATTGGGGGTGCCTGATGGGCCAAAGGAGAAGATGTGGGAGTACCCCTTGGAACACAAGTCACTTGTGGAAAGATATTAGCAAGTACTTGTGTGATGGATCAATAAGTGGACCATTCAAGTAGAGGGTAGAGATTTGGTATGATAGAATCTACATCAGTGTTTAAAGAAGAGAGGTGCATACCCAAGGATTTTCCTTTGGTGGTGGGTAAGGTAGTTCAGTCTACAGTCTACCAAAATTTTTGCATCACGTGTGATTTATGATGAAGGATGGGGCTTAGAGCTGCATGGTGTAAACTTCCTATATTCCTTCACAGTAAGGTATTTCAAGGCATTAGTTCACTGGTTTTCATGATGTGCACCACATAAAATTTAATGCAGACAAGGTAGATTGTGACTACGAAACTTTGAGAAATAAAAATGTATATCCAAGGCAGAAATGCTTACATTGAGAGGCTTATTTAAGATATTATAAACATGAAGCCTATAAGCTTGGTAGTTGGGGACACCGGAGCAGTGCTTGTGTACCTATAACTCAAACCCAAGTTAGAGAACACTATGTATGTGGAGAATGATTTCACGCTCACAGGGCCACCAAAAGGTAAGCATACAATGGAAAATATTCTAGTGCCTAAGCCCACATAAACAATTCATGTAGATGATGAATAGGAAGACCATGAAGATAGTTGTGGTTTGAAGCACAAAGGTAGAAGATAGCCTCCAAATAAGGAAGAAGTTGAGCATGAAACTACACCATCTCAACCACAAGAGGGAGATGATGAGGACTTGGATGTAGTCTAAGGAGAGTGTCATTTCAATAGAGTATTCAGAAGAATAAGGACTCAAGGTGCTACTCCATAAAAAGTACATAGATCACCTCGACTCTCTCAACAGAAAGAGATAATTGAGAAAAGAAGAAGGAGATTGAAGCTTAATGAGGAAGTGGAAGAGTCTAAGGAAATCACGCCCAATTCTCCTACTTCTCTTGAGAAAGTGGAATAAAAAAAGACAAAGAAATGAAGGATTGAGAAGAGGGAGAAAAAGGATCAGATGAGACAACAACCAAGACAACTCAAGACATAATAGCACAAGTTCAAAATCTTGAAACCTAAGTTCCTAAGTATTCTAGATCAAGAAAAACAAGAGGGGAGCATATTCCCCCAGCCATGGGCTACGCTGAGGACACAAGTAAAATTATTTGCGCCTGTTTCCATAGAAAAATGACACAAAAGGAGTTATATGATTGGGAGTTAATGGATGAAGATATGGCAATATAATGCACAATGAAGTAATTGTCATGGTCGATGCACAAGCACATGGATGAACTAGAATTTTATGTGTGTGAGGATTCATGCGTATCAAGGAGGTTGAAAAAGACACCTCAGGCCAAACACATAACAGTAAATCCTATTGTTATGTTAGATGAGAAAATAAACAATGCTTTGGTGAAAGTCTCGACAGAGGTGGAATGAAGGAATATGGATAAAGCTGCAACAATTAGTGTGCTAAGGGAGGAGTTCAAGACTAAGGATGAGGAAATAATGTGCCTAAATTAGGAAAGAGAATTGGCACAGAAGAAGAACACTATGTTTATCATCATGGAAGAGGAGATTGGTGATAATGTCATGAAGGCTAGGCCACACTTAGATCCAACGGTACCTAAGATGTTTCCTTAAGCAATACATTATGTAAGTACATTGGTGGACTTAGTGCTTGAAAATGAACCTATGTGTATTCCAGAACCAAAGGATCCAACACAGAGAGTACAACAGGAAAAGGATTTAGTGATGAGGAATATTACATCATATGAAGGGTTTCTTCAGAGATTACAGGAGGAACTAAAGAAGGTGGATCACGCGCTGAATATTAATACAGTGTCACAAGTCACTATAAGGACTAGGACCATTTTAGAAGAAAATGGATTCCTAAAGGCCATGAAATATGAGACATTGTGCCACATAGAATTATTATCTCTTGTTGAGAATAAGTGTGAGGCCCTTACAGCAGCTCAAGAACCACACAAGGAAATACTGGATGATCTTGGGAAACTCATCAGTCAAAAGATGGACTTGTTGGAAGGGAGAATGACTTGCATGTCCAACATTGTGTTGATCTTGCAGAATGAGAAGGGAGAGATTGAAAGAGATTAATTAGAGTTAATTACAGTGGATATTCTAGAGAAGGCAGAGGCCATGCTCAATGATTGGCTAACTCTAGAGTTGTAAATAAAAAAAGAGTATCCAAAATTGATTATTCAGGTTGAAGCAGAAGATACTGTAGGGTAAATACATTCTTTTATTCATCAAAATTATTTCTATTCTTCTATTCATAATCTTTGATTTGTTTTTGAGACAACCATTTCTGGGGTGACAATGCAACTAGTGTGGGGTAATGTTGATCAATTAGAATCTGGCAGTTAGCAAAGGAAATACAGAAGGTTCACATGGGAAATTAGAGTGCATTAAAAGGCACAAAAGTATCAAAAAGGATCACGTGTGAAGAAGAGAGATAGGTTTAGGACTTACCCATTTTCATAATGAGGATCCATTTTTGGATATAGCGTGTGGAGCACTCAAACCAATTGGAGACTTGCGCGACACACATTGGCTATTTTTGGAGAATTAGCTATGGAGCGCTTTGCATGGACACGTGTCAGGAATAGATCTACTACTATCGATTGACTAAGAGAGATCTATTTTTAGCATTCTTGCATGTAATCCTATTTTTGTAATAGTGTGTGGCTAATAATATCATGCGACCTATTTTGGGATTAGATAAGAGGTGAAGGGAAAGTCCCCACCCTTATAAATATGTAGTAATCTATGTAGTAAGAGAGAGAGAGCATATAGGTATGAGAACTATGTTATAGTGAGACTATGATGACAAATATGTTACGTGCATGAGCATATACTACTATTATTGTAAGAAAGATTCTGTGTATTACTACATTTAATATAATGCAGGTTATGGATTGAAATAAGGTGTTATAATGTTTACAGTTCAGTATTGCATGCTTGATTTCATCATGGTTATCTTTTAATTCTATTATTTTCTAGATCTAGATATGAACATGCACTGTAGAAGGATATATTAGTCATAGATTTGAATGCTTAAAGTCTTCATCATGCTAACATCCTAAAATAAAAACCCTAAAGAGGGACCTGGTACCTTTACATGCTTTGGGTGAGAGCTCAGTCTAGGATGAGCGATGTGCCAGCGTGCCTGGTTTTGTATTGGTGAATTCTAAGCTGCATATCAACCTGACCTTAGTGCTCACCCAAAGTGCACAAAGGTACCAGGCCCCTCTTTAGATTTTCTTATGTAGGATGTTAGTGTGATGAAGATAAGACACATTCAGATCCATAATAAACATGAAAATTCCACCATGCATAATCCAAATCTACATCTTAGAGAATCATGAATTAAACAATAACTATAATGAGATTAACTATACATGAACCATTTTCAGTTATGTCTAACACTATTATCCATCCAATATCATTCATTACATTAAATACTGTAAAAAAATAGAAGCTCCTTACATTATAGAGTATCACCATAAGTCATGTGCGCAACAGATTCAACAACATAACTTTACAATAACTTTGTCTCTCTAAATTACATAGTTCAATACATATTTATAGATGTGGGGACTTTCCCTTCACCGTTTACACACTTCTCAAAATAGGTTCAATGCTATTAATAGCCACACACCTTTACAATAACATGTACACATTTAAGTCCACTAATAATAGATGTCCTATAGTTAACTAGAATAAATAATCCTATTATTATCTATAACCATGCATGGAATTTATCAGTTGCTCATTCCCAAAATACCATTTGTATGTTGACAAGTCTCCATCTCGATGTGTGCTCCACATGATCTCTAAAAAGGTTAGCACTTATCCATAAAAATGGATAAGTCCTAAGCCAACTGTTCTGGCATGCGTTTCCTTTCCTATTATCACGTGCCTTCAAATGCGCCTTGTTCTCATGCACATATTATTTTTGTGTCTTATCATTAGAAAAATATTATGTCTACTCAACATTACCCCATAATAAAGTACATTTATGTCCTAATAATGGGGATTCTTTATGATGTTCCCATATAATAAAGAACAAGTGATGAAAGAGTTAAAGAATCACTATACAAAATAATTAACCTTCACTTTATAGCTCCCTCTTCTTTAACTGGGAGGATTAGATCTAGATATTCATTCTTAATCTTAGCCTCCAATGTCTGCCAATCATCTAGCAATGTCCTTGTCTTTTATGGAATTTCTCTGGCGATGGCATCCAACTCGTCCTGAGTAATATTTTCCTTCTCATTTTATAGTACTCATACAACATTGGCCATAACATACATCATTCCTTCCAGAAGATCCATCTTTCATGTAATGAGATTCTCAATCTCATATATCCTCTCCTTATGTGGATCTTGGGCTACTATTTTGTTTTACTAGTGCCAATCACTCTGTACGGCCTAAATTATCATATTTCATTGCTATCATGACTTCATTATCTTTAACTAGATTTCTAATCATTATCACTGCCTTTGGTGCTGCACACAAATTAAGAGCTCGGTCTACTTTCTTCATCTCATCCTTTAAATTTTGGAGCAATGCCTCATATGTTGAAATTTTTCTGATCATGGAGGCCCTTTCTCTCTATACTTCTTGTTCAACATCTTTTGGTATAGGTATTCTAAGCAGTAAATCTTCTAGCACCAAATCAACAAAAGTGCACACATAATTCATAGTAGAAGGAAACATTTTAGGTACCTTGGGTTTAAGATGAGGCCTTCCTTTATAATGTAATCACCAATCTTCTCCACCATGCTAATGAAAGTTTCATTATTTGTCTTTTATATTTCCTTCTCTTCCTTTAACCACTCTATTTCTATAGTTTTATCTTTATTATCCTTCATCAACGCTCTAATGGTGGTGGCCTTATCAGTATTTCTCTATGCCACCTTAGTTGATACCTTGACTAAGGAATGTCTTACCTTCTCATCCAACAAAAGAGTGGGCTTTATGGTCATGTGTATGCTCTGTGGTGCCTTCTTTACTCTTCTTGAGATAAAGGAATCCTTGCATATATAAAACTCTAGTTCATCCAATAGGTCAACATAGACCAGGATATTTTTTCCTTGGGCATGTAGTGGCCATATCTAGATCCATCATCTCCCATCCATATAATTACTTAAGGTCCATTTTGATTTAAAACTGGATGCGGATAATTTTTCTTGTGTCCTCAGCATATCCCATACTTGGCACAATATACTCTTCACTTATATTTATTCTTGTCCCCTTGGGAACCTGAGTGCCAAGGTTTGGAGTCTCCTGTTTGAGTTGTAACTAGTGCACTGGTCTTCTCATGCATAGTTTCTTATGTTTCTTTCACCCCTTATTCTGCATCTCTCATTTCTTCATCATGGGGCTCCTCCACATCTTCTTGTTGAACTGGGATTCCAAGCGCTCTCTTCGGACTCCTTTGCCTCCTCACCAAGCTTCAAATTTCTTCTTATATTAATCTTTGGTGCTTCCTTATAAAGGGAGAGTTGAGGAAATATTCTTACATGCTATGATGTTCCTGTGCTTTGGGTCATGGTTCTTTTGAATACCCTCTTAAACTAGTGCTCTTCAGGGACTACATCCTCGTCAAAGCCCTCTTCTCCTTCTTGCACTTGTGGTGGAGTATATTTGAACTCACTTTCCACTCTATATGTGGGCTACCTTTGGCCTCTATGGTCCAAGGCTCCACTATCCTCATGCTCTTATTCCTCATCTATCTCTATGGTCATGATAGGATTTAGAGCTTGCACATTCTCAACTGTGTGTTTTCCCTTGGGTGGCCCTACTAGCATGAATTAATTATCCACATAATTTTTATTCTTGAGCCTAGGCTTGAGCTGAAGATAGATGAGCATGGATCCAATGTCCCCAATAGCCAAAATTACTAGATTTATATTTATAACATCTGAAATGTGCCTCTCAATGTAGGTAGAATGACCTAGATAAACATATGCTTTTATGAGAGTATGGTAGTCAATATCTACTTTCTCTGCATTAAATTTCAGCCAGTGCGCATCAGTAAACCTATGAACTGAGGCCTAGATGTAGTGCACTATGAAGGCATAGGGAAGTTTGAACCATGGACTCCATGTCCCATCCTTCATTACAAACCGCACGATGCAGAAATGCTGATACACCAAAAATTATACTTCCTTTCCCACTACCGAGGGTAAATACTTTGAAATGCACCATTCCTCCTTAAACACCACGTGAAGTCAGTCATACCATAGATATACCATTTTCTTGAATGGGCCACTCATTGTTCCTTCACATAATTATTTCTCAAACCTCTCCGCAAGGGACTTCTTCTCTATGGGGTATTCCTAAATTTTTTTCTTTGGCCCATCGGGCACTACAATTTCTACAGAGACAAGAGATAATAGAATAGTGCCTAAAATTATCTTTTAACATGTGTGTGCTTCCTCAGTAATAGTATTTTCTATATAGCCTTCTAGATTGTAGAATTCTCCTTTCAAACTTTTCTTTGCGATATATAGCCACATGGTATTTTCCTGTGACCATATCTCTTGATCATTCAACTTAGTGAGTAGGTGCGTGGTTTCCTACACTACAGGATACTTCCTTAATTTGTATAATTCCATTCCATGCGGACCCTTGGAGTATCCCAACTCCTTTGTGGTGGCTATAACAGCTACCTTATCAGTTAGATCACTAACAATATCTGTCCATGTGCCCTTTAAGCATGTCAATGTAGCAATTAGGGATGTTGTGATCCTTACCATCTGTCCAGCAAAATAGAAAAAGTTTTCATGGAATCTACTCACAAGCCATTGGTATAAAACTTATGGTATTCCAAAATACGAGAGTTCATATAACTGATAAACTCCTACCTTCTTAGTCAACTTCTCCCCAACATCATCATATACTAAGATATCGTCCACTGTGAGCTTATTGGTCTTCTTGTTTAACAATGCATCCAATTATTGCTTGTTGTCACTAGTTGTAATCACTTACCTTACATCTATGGATGTGGGAATCCCAACCATGTATGAATATAACTCCTTTTAGATAATGCATCTCTAAAAAATTACTCTTGGAAGCAACTTTGAACTCAACTTCCACCTTTTTCTTCCCCTATATACATGTTGTAGGTGCTTTCTTCAGTGAAATTGTAAAAATCCTACCTTTTGTATTCTGTGTCAAGTAAACTCAAACCCTATCTCAAGACCGCATGCCATAGCTCCTTCTCAATGCTTCCGCTATGCTCAAACCCTTCACCAATGGGGACACAAGCCTCTTCTATGCACAAAATTTCTCTCCACATCTGGTTTTATAGCTCTCTACACCTCAACATATTTCTCTTAGCTCAGTTGCACTTAGCTCACTTGAATAATTTGATCAAAAAGGTAAAAATGAAACCACATCATGTCCTTATATATATTTTCAAAACTTTAGTGCATTTATTGATCCTTCACCTACCACTAATCCTCTCATTAATTGACCATTTTCCCAACTTTCATGTGGTACACCTTCACACCCTAACTATAACCTTCTAGCATGCCTTCCTACCTTATGTCTACAGACTTTTCTTCTACCCACTTCCATGCACCAAAGTACCTCATCATTGTACCCTCTTCTAGTAGTTTCCACGGCTGCTTCTTACCTCATGTTATATTGTTCATTCCTTTATTTCCATCTATGGTATTCTTTGGGAAAAAATTATTTCTAGCATCTTCCTTCCATGTTTAAATAACACTTGAAACAATATGTTCTTATGTGTACCCAATTTTGAATAAAAAATAACAACCACCCCACACCAAAGGTATGTGTATTCCTTTGCATATAAAAATACTTCAGATTGTAATTAACTTTCAGTGCATAAACATGCTTATTACACAAAACACCAAACTAAATTTAAAAAGCATAGAGACAAAGAAGGAAATACATTAAAATAAATACATAAAAGGAAATCTATACCATTATTACAAATTCCAAGAATACTTATTTATAGTAGGGATTCAGCCTACTCACATTAAAGTAACCGGCTAACCGTGTTCCATCAAGTGCCTCTAACTAACAAGCACCCGAGTCAAGGATGTGAATGATAACATATGATCCCAACCAATGCACCTCGAGTTTTCTTGGATGGCATAGAAACTTGGAATCATAAATGAGTACCATCTATTAAACCTCAAGCTTCTTGTCCTGGATGTGTCTATCATGTCATGCCTTCTTCCTGGCCTTTTCCTACTTTTGACTCCAATGTCCTATGACTCGCCTCTCATCCAATTGTATTAACTTGTCAATTATTTATTCTAATGCATGTTCATCTGTTAGACCTCTAGCATGCGTAATATGTAATGATGGTAACATGAATTCCATTAGAAGAACTGCTTCTGTGCCAAACACCAACTGAAAGGGTGTGGTCTTATTCACCTTCTTGTGGGTTGTTCTATATGCTCAAAGTACAAAAGAAACTTTATCATCCCAATCTTTCCTTCCAACATCACAAATTTTTGTCAAGGTCTAGCTTAATATCTTGTTCAAATCCTTGGTAGTCCCATTTTCTTGAGGGTGATAAGGTGTAGTATTGTGGTGCATAACCATAAACTCATCCAACAATATCTTGATTGTCTCGTTTAAGAAGTGTGTGTGCCTATCACTTGTTAAGCTCAGTGGACATCCATACCTAGTAAGAATATTTTCCCATTAGAACCTGACTGATGTAGCTATTGTAAAATCCTCTGTAGGTGCTGCTTCTACCCACCTTATAAGATAATTTATGCAAGTGATAATGTAGTACAATCTAGTCCTATGTGCAGCTAGGGAAATAGGACCCACAAAATTTATAGCCCATTTCTCAAATGGCTCTACACTAGCAATATGCCTCAAAGACATTTCATCTCTTTTCCTGGGATTGCCAAGCTATTGACAATGATCACACACCTTACAATACTCTTTACAATCTTTGTACAGGGTCTCTCACCATAAGACAATGAGTAGAATATTACGCATGGTGGCATCACTTGCATAATTCCCACCTACAATACCACCATGAGCCTCTTCCATAATATATGTGTGCTCATATTCCTATACACAATGATGCAATACATCATCTTAGCCTAGTTTTTATAAATCACCATTTATCTACATGAAAGGTGCACCACAAATTCCAAGTTGTTTATTCTCTAAGGTTTTCATTCCTTCTAATGTCGTACATGTGCATAAAAATACATAAATACCCTCTAATTCTGAAGGTGCATGATGTAACCTATACAACTATGCATCTGACATTGTATCTTTAATTTTCTACATGTCTTCCCTTGATTGAATTCTTGACAAGTGGTCTGGGTAAGAATTACTTTTACCTAGTTTTACCATGACTGTAAAGTCAAATTCTTGGAATAAGAGCACCCATTGACATATGTTCCCCTGTAAAATGGGATTATTTACCAAGTATTTTAATGCCATGTGATCATTATAAAATACAAAGGGTGTTTTTAGTAAATATTGACTAAATTTATGTAGCACATAGATCATTGACAAGGCCTCACGCTCTATAGTTGTGTAATTCTGTTATGTAGGAGTCAAATTTCTACTAGTAAAATAGATAGGATGATCTATAATAAATTCTCTAGGCTGAGCTAACACCACACTAATGGTTGTGCCAGAGGCATCCACATGTAAGTGAAATTTTTGGTTCCATGAGGGGAAATGCATAATCGATGTTATAGTAAGCCTCTCCTTCAATGCCTCAAATACTTGCTACTGTGGTTCTCCCCAATAGAATGTACCTTTTCCTTTTAGTAACTCTTCTAGGGGCATGACAATATTTGCATACCCTTTGATAAATTTTCTATAATACCCTGTGTGGCCCAAGAATTTGCGCACCTCTCTCTGACTGGTAGGATTCTTCAGGTCTACAATAACTGCAACCTTAGCTATATCTACTAAAACACTTCCCTTAAATATGATATGCACTAATAGAGTTCTAAAAGCTGTAATGAACACACAGTTCTTGATGTTTAAAGATATTCTTAATTATCTACATATTTCAAACATCAAGCACAAATTGTCACAATGATCCTTAACAAGCCCATATACCATTCAATAATCCAAGTAAACCTACAAGAATTTGTGAATAAAATCCTGGAATGGTTGAACAACTATGCGTGAAAATACAATAGGTGCATTTCTCAAACAAAATGGCATCAAAATATATGCAAAACTTCACCATTCAGTGGTAAAAGTTGTTTTCTCTTGATCTTCCTATGCAATTCTAACCTGATGATGCCTAGAGAATCCATCTGTAAAAGAGTAAACATCACTCCCTATAACTCCTAATATTTCCTCGGTGAAAGGTGTAGGAAAAAGATAAATCACACATGCAACATTAAGCTCCCTGTAATGCACACAAATCCTAATCCAACCATCCTTCTTTATATTGATTACCATGGGGCTAAACCATTATGATTATTATAGGGGCTTAATGATGCCAAATTTTAGGATTTTGTCAATTTCTTCTTTAACATTTATGTGCAGGTTCAGGTTCAGGTTCATCATGTAAGGTATCTTCCTGATCGGGTGATCTTCTTCCTTTAGCTTAATCTTTATCTCACCTAATGACTCATACTCTCCTTTTAACTCATGGTAGCCCCTAAAGAATAAATCCTGAAAATCTCGTAGTAACTCAATTATCTTTGCCACTTCAAAATCAGACCAATAATCCCCAACAATTTCCTCCTTAGCTTTAGCATTTTTACCAATGTTCACTTTCTTTTTCTTCATACGTTCATGATAGACATGTGCATTCTAATCCACACTATCTAACACTTTGTGCATACCTACTAAATGAGCTATGTCCAAATCTTCTACTTCTTCATCATCCACTATGTAGACCTTCTTTCATTTCCCCTTTTCAAAGTAAGTGTGAGTAAATAATTGAGAATCGGTATCATCTACTTCATCAAAATTTTATTCTTGTTATTCCTCATAAAATAAATCTTGAATGAGTTCTTTAGCCTTGACACTGTCTCCCATAGTTAATCTCTCCATAACCTGTAATTCCTCTCTTACCAGAGGTTTAGTAGATAAGTACTCAAAAGTATGGTTCATTCCTGCAATCAAGTCCTACCAATTTCTAGTATCCCTATGTGGTTCTGCATTAACATACCAAGCACATGTGCAACCTGAGAAAGTGGAATAAAGTTTGTGAACCCAAAGTGAAGGTGGTAAATCTTCCTGCCCAGCTATCTAGAGTCTCTCACACTACTCAACATGGTGATGAATAAGTTTATTACCATGATATATGCAGATTTGAGTAGGCACATTGCTCCAAAGAAACTGGGTTGTCAAAGCAATTATTACTTCATTCCATTCTATGAGATTATCCTTGTGAACCATCCACCAGTGCACTGTTGTCCCACGTATGGTATACACTAACATATTTCTTCTTTTAACTTGATTTTTCCACTACTCCTTCATGGCACGTAGGAATACCATAGGGTATCCTTCTCCAATGTACCAAGGTACAAATTTGTTACCTACTCTCCTAATACAATGAGGGTTTCTTCTCCATGTAAATTTGCTTCTTATTTCACACCCAACCATCTCATAGGTTCCATGTTCCCAATCGTCACAAGTAATACTTGTAGTATCACTAATAGACTATGCATATTCCCACTAGAGGATTCCTTATTTAGATGGCTTAAGTACTTCCGAATCCCAAATGAGGCATACATAAATTCTGTTCAGGTCTTCCTCACACAATGGTTAAACATAAGGTGCATATTTCCCATATATCAAGGGTAGAATAACTCTCTCTTCCTTATTCTCAAAACTTATATACCCCTTCTTAAACCGTAGGTCAGCATTATTTGCATAACTCCAAGGGCACCCAATTAGAGCTGGGAAGTTGTCTGCTTTTACAATTGCTAACACCTCAAAGTCCCCAGTGAACTTGGCCCCTTATATAGTAATGGATGCATCCTTTAAAACTCTAATTGGAATGGCCTTAGTTTGATTAGCTATAAAAAATACATTAGAGGATGACTTCCATGGAGGTCTTCCCATCTATACCCATGCATCTAAAGCAAGTACATTCACTTTCATGCCTGTGTCAATAAAGATATTGTTCAAAGTCCATCCATCCATAACAACATTCAGGGTGATCTCCTTGTCATAATCCAAGCTATGAGGGAGAATATTAGGATGTAGGATCTGCCATCCATTTTCAATACCTTTGCATCAAGTGTTTCCTTTTAGCCAATTCCCTAGTAATGGGATGATTTTCTCATGTGGCAACATCTTTCATACCTCTTTCAAATCATCAATATCTGATTGGACCATCTTTGTTACCTTATTTGCTATAACTTCCTTGATTTTTCCTTTAAACATTGTATTTCATCTTGAATATTTTTGAGTACCTCCATGGTCTCCTGATAAACCTCCTTCTAATGTGTAGGATTTGGTTACCTTGCATGTAAAACTTCCTCCTTAGTGATGGTAGGCTTCTACTGTAACGTATCTCTAGTGAACGCAGCTTCAGCACGTATAGTAATCTACATAGGTACTACCTTAGGTTTTGGTGCCAACTTTGGCATCCACTAATCCTCTATGGCGCACTGTATTCTAACCATCCCTGTGCCCTTTTTCTCTTGTTTATACTACTTTCTAAGATTCTCATATAAGTCCGAACATTCCTCATAACTGTGATTCTTCCCACAAAAAGAACAAGTAATATTCCAGGGACATTTTCAATTGTAGTGGTTAGGAGATTGACATGTAAAACAATTTTCGCAAGGAAACTCACCTCATCCACCACCATGGTCTTGGCCCCCAAATCCACCATGGAATCCTCAAACTTTACCATGACCTCCTTCAAAATGCCATTTGTTCCGATCATAGTGGTGTTGGTTGTGATCATAATCATGGTGCTCATTTTTTACTTTTAGCATTATCTAATACTCCTATATTTTGCACACTAATATCTATGGCATCATGGATCTGACCAATCAACCTGTAATCCTCTGTATTATGAGTCGTGGACTAGAAAATATTACAATAACAAGATACATTCTTTCTTATCGCATGTTGTAATAATGAGAAACATCTTGCATCATGGTTTGAATGACATATCTCACAGTCTAGCAACAACGAACATACAAACATGTGAGGAAAACTATCTTTAGTGTGCCCTTCCACTTCAAAATCTATACACCAGATCCCAATGTGCATCTCATGTGTTGAATTAGCTGATAGTTTCTCCAACTTCTCTACTATAGCTATAACCTGTGCTTCCAGGAATGGACTCACTCAAGTATCTATACTTCTGACTACCTCCTTGTGCAATGTTGCTTCAAGTGCTTCACGTGGGTGCGTATATGTCTTGTGTGACAGTGCTCTCCTAAATGGTGTGATCAAACCCTCAATGAATCATTAAGAATTTGGCTTACATGAATATCATAAGAGAGCTTAGAAATAAGTGTTTTGAAATGGGAATCATATTCCCAAACACTCTTTGTAGTTACCTACTTAATATCCTTGATTGTGCTTATACTCTTGTTCTCAAACTCAAGTATATGAAACTCCTTAAGGAAAGCTTCTAGTAATGCTACATAATCTACATAAGTCTGATCAAGATAAAAATTCATGTACCAACTGTGAGCGTGCCCTTGCAACATAGTTACAAACTGATTTTCCTTGTGACCAGAAGTCGTAATTCCTTTTGCACAACACAATATTTCACATATAAACAAATTTTAAGCAACATATTCTATTCCCACATACTCTAGAAGACAAAGAGACATTTCCATATAAATATTACGGGGTTAACGAGGACCCTACCCACCTGATCTAGAACCTCCTATGTTACCTCTGCCTCTAGAACCACCAGATCCACCAGAACTAGAGCCACTTATGCCCCATGATCCTCCTCCTATATCTGGAAGTGGATCAGTTGATGTAATACCCTATGTCCTAGCAGTGGTACTAAATTGAACTCCAACACTCTATGATGCGGTACTACTCCCAAAAGTCAGTCCAAAATTCTACGTGCTTGAGTTTTGTGCAGAAGATGAACCTGAAAAGGTACCTCCAAATAATAAAGAGGATGTTTTCTCAGCCATAGATTAACTTTCTACTTGATTAAATCCCTTTTTACTACTCACTAAACTAACGTACTGAGTACTGGCTATACAAGATACTTGAAAATGAAGCACAAGTGTTAGGTTGCTAGGTATATTCAGATGTGCACCTATGGCCCATGACGTCTCTATTGGTGCACTCCTATGTAAAGCTGAGGATGGTTACCTATCATGCTTTCCCAAATGGGGGAGTTCCATATGCTCTGGTTCCATGCCATCTACGTGAGCTCTAAATCATTCATGAGCCATCTCTCTCTTCAACGCCATCCACTCTATAATATCAAGATGCTTCTCTTTCTCCATCTCATGCACCTCATTGTAATTTATCCATGTTTATTCTCTTTGCCTCTCTACCACTAGGTCCGCCATCCTTCATCAAACCTACTCCTACCCTTACATGTGGTGGGGTTTAGCTATCCATTGAATTTTCTTCCAAGATCAGGGTTACCATCAAGATCTTGATCTCCAGTGGAATACCTTGCAAATAAGTTCCCATGGGATAACATAAAAATTTGAACCTAGCTACCTCTGGGTAATAATAAGTGGAAATTGAGTACTCCAAAAAATAGCTATTCAAAACACCATGGAACCAAGTATCCAAAATGCACATCCAAATTAGATCAATATCATAGAGGGCCTGAAATTCTTCCTACATCCAAACAAGTGTGCGATATCTCCAATTCCTTCTAAATGCATAAACAACCAGCCACTCATATAGATCTACTAGAAAGATAGAAAAGAAGCTCTCATAAAAACAATCATAAAGATTCTTCTCTACCCATGTGTGTGCATCAAACTCAGATCTAGTGCTAAACCTCTGAGTGTACTCTTCTTCTAGATCTTTTATCCACTCATCAACAATTGCTAAGGTCAACCGGTACATCTTCATTGCAAAACATCCTGAAAACGACTGAAAAAGAGGTCCCAATAATGGAACCAATGATGCATCCTAGAATCTACTATGAATAACCCACATGCACTGACACATCACCCAACCTAAGCTGAGTGCTCACAAGAAGCACACAAAGGTACCAGGCCCCTCTATAGAGTTGTTTTTGTAGGATGTTAGTGTGATGAAGATAAGGCATATTCAAATACATAATAAACATAAACATTCCATAGTGCATAATACAGATATAGATCTTAGAGAACCATGAATTAAACAATAATTATAATGAAATTAACCATACATGAACCAGTTTCAGTTATTATCTAACACCATTATCAAACCAATATCATTCATTACAATAAATATTGTAAAACACAGACGCTTATTACATTATAAAGTATCACTATAAGTCATGCACGCAACAGATTCAACAACATAACTTTACAATAAATGTTTCTGTCTAAATTACACAATTTAATACATATTTATAGATGTGGGGACTTTCCCTTCACCGCTTACACACTTCTCAAAATAGTTCGGATGCTATTAATAGCCATGTGCCTTTACAATAACATGCACACATACAAGTACACTAATAAGAGATTTCCTATAGTTAACTGGAAGAAGTAATCCTATTATTAACTACAACCATGCATGGCACTTATCAGCTACTCATTCCCAAAATAACATTTGTGTGTCATGTAAGTCTCCATCCAGATGTGTGCTTTGCATGCTCTCTCGAAAAATAGCCTCTTATCCATAAAAATGTCTAAGTACTAAGCCAAATTTTCTGGTGCGCATTTCCTTTTCTATTATCTAGCTCCTTCAAATGTGTCTTATTCCCGCACACATATTATTTTTTTTTCTTATCCTTAGAATAATATTATGTCTTCTCAACACCATGTAACCTAGATAATAATCAATCAAGTACAAACCTATTTAACAAGAGAACTATGGAAAATGAGACAAAGACATACAAGGTGAATAAATACAAGATAAAGAAGACCCTAAGCATGAATAAAAGGAGCATATGCAAACCAGAAGAAGACATCTAAATTTGTACAAGTAAGAAGGAAACAAGAAAAAGTGGCCAACAAACACCATTTGAGCTAGAAGCTCAACATTTTCTCTCATGGGTATAATGATGAAGGTTCATCAGTAAGAGGTCACAAAAGTTTTCATGTTTTTGTTAGCCCTAGGTTGTTTTTAGGAGCAATCATTATCTTTTCCCTCCAAAATGGTGTTCAAATAGTCAACTTTTCTAATGTTGTGTGTAAAATCCTAAATAAGGTCTATTAGTGCATATAAGGAAAAAAATGTGAAAATAAAGCTTAGAGGGATTATTCTCGTGTGGAAACAAGTTTAGTAGATTATTTTTGAGTTTTTGAAGTATATTCTTAAGTTAGGAAGATGTTGAGTCATCTTAGGAGGTAGTTGAGTTAGACTAGGAATATGGTCTTTGAGTTCTAAAAATGGGATTGTTAGTCTCCATATGTGATTCCTTCATACAAGAGGACTATAATTAGGTGGAATTAAGGGGAAAATAACAAGTATTGAAGGTTAGAGAGTGTTTCATAATGTAATTTGGAAAAATTTACATGCTTCCTCCATGCATGCATTTGAAATTCTGTGCAGACCAAGAGCTAAAGAGTGACAGTTAGAGAATGGAAGTAAGAAAACCTTCTGTGATGCTGGGAATAGTTACGGGACCTTACTACAAGGCTAAAAAAATTTATTTGGAGTTTTGAAACCCCAGGAAGTGTTCTGTATGAAGGATTTTTTCTTGACTGCCCCTAAACTAGGGCTTTCAATATCTTCGTTTTTGTACTGTGAAAAATTCTAATTTTTTTAAATCTTCATGTTCATAATTTCCCCTAGCACTGTCTAGGAGTACAAAGTTCAATTTTACTAACGGATGTGGTTTACATGAAATTCCATATTTTAGGTTTTCATGTTTACCAGTGGATAATACAATGGTATTTTTGTGATGTTATAGTGTCACCTAGAGACCAATAGATCTTGGAATAGTTGTTATCACTTCATTCACTTGAATAAGGGACTTAAAAGTTGGCATACACCTCAAGTATTTCATTACTCATCTATAGTACCTATAGAAGACCTAATTATGCCTAAAATGAGCCTAGGACATGTAAATAAGGGTCATTCCATACAAAAGACTAGTAGATGATTTTCACACATGAGCAAGGACTCAATAAAGGGTATAATAATTATTCATCAGATGACAAGGTTGTTTCAGAGATATTGGAGATTCACTAGCATTTGTATGGAGGAAGGGCTACTAGCAAATGAGGCTAATTAAAAGACTCAAGAACAAGAACAAGGATTGGGTTGAGTTTGAAGGACTAGATACACCATAATAAGTTAGACTAAGCATTTCATGGATGTTGAGGGTGAACCAAACCCCTAGGCACAATATTTGACTACATAGGCATTCTAACCTATTAGGCTAGTTAGGAAAGAGTGAAGCTAAGAAGAATTTAGAGTCTAGTTACTAAACAAATATAATTTAGAGTTGGAAAAGGATGGTTTGGCCTTATGGTAGAATGCTTAGTATCAGAGGATAGGGTAGAAAGTTATAGAGAACCTATATAGGATATATAGCTAAGTATTTGTATGAACAAGGTGGAGTATGAAGATGAGTGTGTAAAGTGAAGTCTGAGAAGGTGCAAGTATGTAATTGGGGGTGATGACCAGGTGTGAAACCATGGGGCTGATTAGAGGTGTGAGCATTTCATGCTGGAATCATAAGTACATTACAATTACTTAGAGGAGGCTACACCAAGAAGTATAGTGTTGAATAGATCTGAGATAAAGAACAAGGCTTAAACCAAATATAGTGTCCAGGAAAATGATGTGATAAAGCAGGGCAGATTGATCAACTAAATTTAAGGTATGAAATTCATGTTTTCCTTGCATATTCTTGAGTGCGGTTATACAATGAAATGTGCCTATAATCTACACTAAGTGAATATAATGATCCGCATCAAGAAAAAGTGATTTTAGATGGATCCTCTAGCAAGGGTGACTGAGAAGAGCCATGCATGCTTAAAGTGATGGTGAATTGAGTATAATAAAGCACAGAAAAGGAAGAATCTTGCACCAACAAACATTATCAACCACATAAATTTTTTAGATAATACTAAAACATATATTTATAAAAAGCATCTATGTTATTGTATGTGTACCATAGTAGATGGCAGGTACTTTCAGTTACTCTGTATTCATCTAGTTCTTGTGTTTTTCACTGAAATATGTCCCTTCCTTTCCCTCTGCCACCTTTGAAGTTCCATTTCATCTCCATGTCAAAATGTGTTGCTCTGTATGAAACCACAATTTTTTCCTACCATCACCAAAGAAATTTTAATCCCTTTTACAATATTTATTCTTTTCGAAAACCCATTTTTTATGTTCAATTGTAGCTCAAGTATTCATGTCTGTTAAATGGGTTTTGTAGAGTTTAGGTAATCATTTTGAACTCTAATTATTTTTATATGAAATAAATAGTCATGAGTAATTATTTCAATGTTCAATACTTACATGATTTATGTATTGATATATTTAGTTATTTATATTCATTTTCCCACATAGAAATAGTTAAATGTAATGTATTTACCATTTTTTTATGTTTAGTAAAGGGAATAACATTATATGTACTCAGAAATTTTATTAAATATAAATTTTAATCATTCTATTTACAAACATATATTTAATTTTATGCACCTTATGGTATGCCATATATTTTTATTATGCTACATATCATTGGTTGAGTTTAGAATTTTTAGAAATATATTGATACAAGATTTTACTCGTATATTTATGTACCATTTTGTAAATTCAATCAAGAAAAAAAATTAACCTAGAATTCACAAAGGTATATTTCGTCTTTGTCAACAACATTCATGTATAAAACAAATAGTAATGACTTACTCGATAAATGAGCCAATCTAAAGTAATAGTTTTTAAATTCTAAAATACCATATTCACATACTAACAGTCACTACACTATATGTTTACGACATTTCTTAGATATTACAATACAATACAAGAAAACAAATATTCTAAGACAAGAAAAATATTACGGATTTTCTTGAGTAACTTTATTCAAACAAGAATGGAGATTAATGACCACTAAGATACTGGTTGACTTACATATGATACAACTAGTGACGACTCTCTTGAAAACTGAGCTAATGACCATTATTATATTTATTATTTTGTATTATGATATCTGAATCCTAGCATGATATTCAAAGCCTAACGGTTGCTAATGTTGAAGATTATTAAATAACATTAGTTCAACATAAAAAAATACTTGAGATTATCAACCGCTAGGATATTTGTTGCCTTGCATATAGGACAATTAGTAACAAACCGACTGAAATACTAACAAAGCTCCATTATTATATTTGGATTTTACAATACTACCTTTTAACACTAATGACCACTATGGTGGATGTTTACTTTCTTTATTTGATGTTTGGAGACAAAAAATACTCTAGGACAATATTAATTTAAATGATTTTCCATAATACACATATTCACAAATGAAATTTTCTGCATTTTTGCTGCTGAGTTCAATATGTTATTTGAATTCTATCAGATGATATTGAAAGCTTAGTAACTACTAAGTTTGTAGATTATTCCACTGCATTGGTATAACATAATAAAGACATGAGATTAGAAACCGCTAGGATAATTATTGTCTTGTATTCAAGATAATGAGTAACGAATTGACTGAAAACTGAAAAATGAAAACTGAACTAAGATCTAACACAATTTTTTAGCTTGGCAGATTCTAAGTACAACATGTTATTCATATTTTATTACATGATATACCTATCCTAACATGACATTATAATCCTAGCGGATGATAAGGCTGAAGATAATTTACATAGCACTAGTGAAAAATCACAAAGGCTTGAGGTTAGCGATCACTAGGATATTTTTTTCTTGCATATAGGAAAATTATTAATGACTCGAATGAAAAAATAACTATACTCCATTACTATATTTAAATTTTACAAGACTATCTTGAGTTTGGCGGCTGCTAGGATATTTTCTTTCATGCATATAGGACAAGTAGTAATGACTCGAATCAAAAACTAACTATGCTCTATAATTATATTTAAATTTTACAAGACTATATTCAAAGACTAAAAACTACTAGGGTGGATGTTTAATACATTTATTTGATGTTCCAAGACAAGAGAAGAAAATGAATTTCCAAGAGAAGAAATTTCCTGAATACTCATAATTCAAAACAAAATGTTAAGCCTAGCGACCACTGATTTCAATATGATATTCAAAGTCTGTCACATGAGATTTGAAACCTAGTGGCCGCTAAGGTCAAAAATTATTAATTAGAATTGTTACAACATCACAAATACTTGAGGTTAATGGCCACTAGGATAGTTGTTGTCTTGCATATAGATCAATTAGTAATGACTCAACTAAAAAATGAACTAAGCTCCATTATTATATTTAGATTTTAGAATACGATGTTCCAAGACTAGCGACCGCTAGGGTGGATGTTTAAATAATTTCTTGGATATTCCAATGCATGATAATACAAAATATATTTGAAGACAAGAAAAATATTAACAATTTTCCAGAATACACATAGCCCCTAAGATCGAAGATTATTATATTCTATTGGTGTAACATAACAAATAATTGAGATTAGCGGTTGTTAGGGTAGTTGTTGCCTTGCATACATGACAATTAGTAATGACCTAACTCAAACAATAACTAAGCTCCATTATTATATTTGGATTTTATAATACAACTTTATAAGACTAGCGACTGCTAGGTTAGATGTTTACTTTATTTCTTTGATGTTCCAAGACAAAACATATTACATGACATCAATTTTTTTTGTGAATTTCCTGAATACACATATTCCAAAACTAAACTTTTAGCCTAGTAACCGCTGAGTTCAATATGTTATTCAAAGTATACCACATGATATTCAAAGGATAACTGTCACTAAGGTCGTAGATTATTCCACTGCATTGGTATAACATAATAAGCACTTGAGATTAGTGGCCGCTAGGATAATTCTTGTCTTGCAATCAAGAACCTCTATCCTAAATCTATACAGATTCTTTTTTATATTGATATAAATATATCCTAGAATATATAGATGCTAGTGGCCACTAGTATTCACTTCTACCAACAAATTAACAACTTGAAACAAAGTAAATTTAATGAAGATTAATTTTTTATATTTCTTAGTGCAATGCATAGCATAAACCTCTATTAATGATTTCTTTTTATAATTAAAGAAGAGTTAAAGGGTCCCTTTCCATTTACATTACAAATACAATGAGAGGATCGATGTAAAAACATGAATGATCCCACAATATTTTTCTAAAAAAATGGAAGGGCCTATGCAAAATAACCAAGTGGTTAGGAATATAGAAAAAACCCCAGACTAGTAAGACAGACATGATGATTGAATAACAATCAAACTAGCAGCACTATATAACAATAAAAACAAGGATACATCCTGACATATTTTATAAGAACTTATTTATCTTAATCAAATAACACTTTTGTAACCTCCACCTTAATGGGCTTCAAAATAGTTTCTCTAAGAAGTTCTAGAAAAAGACGCTCTTTTCCAATAACAACATGACTCTTTAACCAATCATACACCTCACGACCTTTCCTGGGAAGAATATCACAACATGTTGGTGCCAGTTTTAGTAGAAAAATCATAGAATCTCGGTCAACAAAGTGGAGTGACCTACCTTCCATCTCCAATTACTCGCCCCATTTGGACATTTCTTACATGAAAAATATTAACACGTAATACCGATTGTAAAAATATTAAAAAATGGGAACATCCACAAAACCTTCCTATTTATAATGAGCATCAAAGAGCAAGGGCCACGACACACTTGAGGTTTTTTCCATTTCTACTTCCATGCCAACACTAGAAGTTGGCTTGATCTAGTGACGACCCATATCCTAAGCATAATTATTTGGCGGATGTATGATAAGAAGATGAGAAACGAAGGTCCATGAAACTTATGCATTCATCCTTGGATGTCCCTCTAAAGAAATATAATAATCTCCAAGAACTCCCTCAATAGCAACCATGTATTTCTTTGATTCAATCCAAAATATATATTTCAAAGGACAACGAGAAATTTGTGTATAAAATCCCATTTCACGTAGTGAAGTAGAGATATTCATGAAAGGAAACATTAGTCCAGCCATGACAGAATAAATGAAAGCTCATGAAATAAACCCAAAAGTTGTGAAAATAAAGGAGAGTACCTAGATAAATATATGGAGTGAATATGCCATCGCATGTTTGTAATTAATACAAGATTGTTAGCAGATTTAATATCAACCTTTATTAGAAATCATGATGAGTCCAAAAAATCAACATATTTATTAACAATCTTATCACAAAACACTTGGTCAGTCCCTCAACTTAATATAAAATATGCCTATTTAGTAGCTGTCTTAATAGATAATATTTAAGGTCTAATCTGGAGTTAATAAAAGCATACAAAGGGAATTTTATTCACACAAGATTTAATTTCCTTGAAAAGGTATGATTTTTATGGCGGCATTAACAATAATATGGGAGTCTCCTACAATAATTAATTCATTCCTATTTGATTCATTGGCTAGGGACCAACAACATTCCAACACTTAACCTTACTAATTTATACATTTAATACTTTACTAAATTTCTATTCATTAGTCAAGTTATTATTATTATAATAGCCTCTTAAAGATACTCACGCATTATTTTTTTTGTGACTACCTTGTCATACAAGCTTTGACGATACATCTTCTACTATGATTGACTTCTACTACTATGATCTATCCTTTCCTAACTATGTGGCTATGTTTATTACCATAAACTATTTATATTAGCAATAACAAAGCCTTCCCTTTCATTAACTAACGACGCTTACCTGTTACAAATCATTTTTATTTATATGAAAAGATATGAATTACATTTTCTGCACAATATATCAAATTAGAACTACATAAGGAATCAACCTTCATGAAATTATTTATTTAAGGAATTGGCTTTGTCAAGGATAGTCCAAAAAAATAATATAATTACAAATAAGGATAAAATAACTTGTTGAGATTACTTTTTGCATTGTTAAAATGGATTCGTTGACAATATAAAGGCTAGATGCCACTAGCCTCTCATCAATGAATAATTGGTAAACATAAAACATTCATTGCACTTCACAGACTCAGATCATTTATTCCTGAGCAAGTTTTGTGTTCATCTTCACCCTCAATTTCTAGTAAATTGTTTAGGACTATTTTTTTAACACGTAATTTCTAGAAATATGTATCAGGTTTAAAATATGTACTTCTATTATTATGATGTAACTCTTATCTTTGTTGCTATGGTAGACAATGAATTTTTATTAGGTCAATATTTTTGAAAACTGGAAATAGTAGAGCCTAGTGAGTGCCAAGCCACTCCTTTGAATAAGTAATGGAGCTTAACAGTCACTAAGCATTTTTATTGATATGAACCGACATGAATTTCATGATATGAAAATATATCCAACAAGTAATACATAAGGCTTCATCCTTTAGATTGTTATTGTCGAATTTAAAATGGATTCCAAAAAAATATAGAGGAAACTACCTAAGAGAAGTCAGGAACTTAGCAGTCGCCAAGCATTTTACTTTGTTTGATGATCCAAGACAAGAGAAGAAAACAAATATTCCAAGACAAGAAAAATATTTACGACTTTCTTGAAGACAAGTAATTAAAATCAAAATTTTAAGCCTAGCATCTACTGAGTTCAATATGATATTCAAATTATATTACATTTTATTCCTATCCTAACATGATATTCAAATCCTAGTGGTCGTTAAGGTCAGTGATGATTAAATAGCACTGGTGGAAAATCACAAAGACTTGAGGTTAGTGGCCGCTAGGATATTTGTTGTCTTACATACAGGACAAGTAGTAACGACTAGACTAAAAAACTAACTATGATCCATTATTATATTTAAAATTTTAAGACTATTTTGAGGTTAGCAGCCACTAGGATATTTATTGTCTTGCATACAAGACAATAAGTAATGACTACATTAAAAAACTAATGGTGTCCCTAGATTTTACCTTGAAATCTGAGACTACCCCATGTTTAAAAAAATTCTGTACTTTTAAAATAATGGATCTTTTGTTTTTTTATTGCCAGAAGATGCATGTATTGCATCAAGATATTCCCAGTGAATCATATGATACAATTTTAACAAATACCCATATGCAAAAACTCATTTTATCCCTCCACCAATTTTTGTCTGTGGGAAATTTTTATTTAATTATTTATTAAATAAATAATGCCCTGTTTGAAGTAAATTGTGCTCAAGTTGAACCCTGTTGAAGTTTGGCATGTTAGAATTCACATATATAAGTAGGGTTTTCACCAGAAATGAATCTTGAGATTTTTTTGTGATTTCTGGAAACATTTTTCATTTTTATTTATTTCTTTTGTGTTTTTCTTTGGTTTTCTCCTTAGTTTCTCTGTGAAATTCCCCTAGCTCAATTCCTTCACCAATATAGTCTATTTAATTTCCTAGAACATCTGGAGATAATTTATGGCCATCATAATAGAAGGAATCAGCCCCAGGAAGCAAACTTTTGGTTAAAAAGGATGAATTCATGCACAAAAATCCTCTCTTAGGTAAGTCACACTTTTTGGGAATCAAGTCATTTAAGCTGTAATGAGATTTTTGGTAGTGGAACGTAGGTGGGAATTTATTACCTGCCTTATAGGGTAAAAATTCCCATGAAGTCAAAGTCACTTAAGCTGCGATGGGAAAATTAGAAGTAGCAGGCAGGTAGGAATTTATTACCTACCTTGCAGGGTAAAAATTCCCGTGAAGTCAAAGTCACTTAAGATGCAATGGGAAAATCAGAGGTGACAAGCAAGTGGGAATTTATTACCTACCTTGCAAGATAAAAATTCCCATTATAAAAGTCAAATAACTCAAGTGGAAGAAGGGATTATTAGAGCTACAGTGTAGGGTGGAAATTCCCATTAGAAGTTGGCTTCTTATTTTTAGAATTCACCCTTTCCAAAAAATGTGACCCACCTTGGGTGAATAACAATGCATTTAATAATATTTATTAATGTTTATTCACCCAATTTCAGCACCATAAATAGAAGGAAATTCAATGCATGAAGACAAGCCAAAGAGAATTGAAGGATGCATGTTAAAAATAAATAAAATTGATTTATTTAAAAGCAACCAGCAACATGCATAATTGGGTGCCCAATTTGGATGAATAAACATGATTGTTTATTAATTAAATTGCAAGAAATAGGAAGGGAAAATTATTAAAAATAGTATGTTGAGGATTATATAAGCATGGGCTTCCATAATGAAGAAGTAATTTATTTTTTTTGCAGAGGATTGCAGCCCAGACAGTTTTGGCACCCAAGAAAGGAGGATTTTTGCATCAAAAAGTGTTTTTTATGGCTGAAAAGCTTCAAAGTTTAGCACCTAGGGTTGGAAGATCTTGATTTAAGCCTTTTTAATTATCTACATGTTGGTATAAGTGCCCTGGTGAAGTTTAAAATATTTATGCTTTCTTTACATGCAAGCAAAGCCTCAAATTTTAGGGCAGCGGGCTTAATATGCAGATTTTTGTGATAAAAATCAAGTGTTGATGCTCTAGAATCCATCTTTGTCTGAATTAATTGTAGGTATTCATTATAGGTGCTCATACAAGTGAAAGGGAGTTCAAATAAATGTTAGGTACATTTAATATGTCCTCCGAATCTGAAGAAATTTCTAGATCTCCACCAATTGCAAAGAATTCTAGTAGAATTAAAGGAAAAAGAGCTCAGACAAAGATTGTTCCAGCCATGATGAAGCATGCTAAAAGAAAAGTATCAACAAAATCATGCATAGCTTCTAGATTTTCTGAATTCAATGATACAGATAGAGGCTCTGAAACCTATCACCAATTTAATCGACAGATCCATATCTCATAATTGCAAAAGCTTCTGGAAAAAATTCAGCCTCTTATTTCTGACGCAGCCTGTGTAGAAGTCAGTGCATGGAGAATTCCTTCCAGGATCTTGTACATGTGATCCAAATATTCCAGTTTAATCCTTCATTGAATTTACTTGTATTTTCATTTACCTGAAGTGATTTCCAGAATTTTTTTTTTCTCATATGCAATTGAAAATAAAAAATGATAAGTTTTGTCTGAATTATTTATGGTAAATATTTCACTAATGAATGTATTGGAGAAGAACTAAAAAATATTCAAGGATAAGAGGGAAGACAATTCAAAGGAAATACCCATAATAAAATCATAGTAAGCTACTTCCAGATCCAGTTTGGTGAGAATCAAAGGAAAAATAGTCTACTGCATGCGAAATATTGAAACAGAATAAGACTGGAACTATTGCAGCTTTCTTCTAATTTATTTTCCTCTTTCTTCTTCTTTTCTTCGACAAATTAATTGAGCAATCAATTAAATTATAAAACTTAAGTGATTGGTTTAAAATCCATTACTTGAAGAGGTCGTTTACTTGGAGATAGCTGGCAGACATGCAAAATAGAAGGTTCTATTTTCAATTATAATCATGCATGTCATGCAAAGAGGAATTCTAGGAGAGATATTTCTAGTTGTTTCTTTTAAAACTTGCACATGTGCTAGTTTAGTTATAGTTTCCTATTTGTAACTTCCTTTCCATATAGTATAAATAGAGGAAGAACCTATGGGTTAAAAATCAGAATTGGTAAGCAACATTCTTGTGTTCTATACTTTGAGTTGAAACCCTTGATATCTTTTTGAGAGAAAAGGAATAGAAAGGAGGCATATTTCTAGATAAATTTGTGTCAACGGTGCATTTTGTTTCTAATTTCTTTCTTATATCTATTCATAAACTTTGTGTTTTTCTAGGTCTAGATTTGAAAGTTTCCTTTGTTTCTAATTTTGTATGTCAAGATCTATTTTTTCTATCTATGTGCATGTGATTAACTCTGTAAATTATTTATTGGTTTGCACATCTTCTCTCTTTTCTCCATGTTTTCCATTATTTTCCTCTTCTAAAGATATTTCTTCTCTTACAACTACTTGTTGCAAAACTGTATAGCTATGGTTCATGAGCTACATAGTTAAAGTAATACAAAAAAATAGATACTAGAAAATATAACTGGAAAAATACTACATGAGAGCCTCACCAGTAAATGATGGAGATTTATCTCATGACTACCTAGGTTTTTAGTTGTGTAGAAAATCTAGCCAACAACCATGATTCATTATTGTAAATAAATTTTATAATACTATATAAAAAGAATAGTGACCACTAGGGTGGATGCTTACTACATTTCTTTGTTGTTCCAAGACAAGAGAAGACAAAAAATATTCCAAGACAAGAAAAATAATTACAACTTTCCTAAATAGATGTAATTCAATTTTTTTTTCAAGAGAATACAATACACGTAGTCAAACACGTAATCTTAAGCCTAGTGCCCGATAGGTAGATTAGCCTCCACTAGGATCCTAGTAGACACCATGGTTTCTCATGATATGTTTGTTATTTTCTCACTTATTTTGAAATAAGAAACTATTGAGTCTTAAGACTGAGAAACCATTAATTTTAATTACTAATTGAATCGAGTGACCGATATGCATTTTCCTTTATACTAGCTGGTTTGAATTATGTGATATACATGATATATATTATGAGAACTATAAAAGACACCTAATTACCACACCCAATGACATCACAACATGTAAGATTTGTTATTATTAAATATTCAATTCTCAACCATTATCAACCATGTTAGATTATAGGTTTCCACAATGATGTAGTGCAACTCAAATTTGTTTCTATAGTGATGGGAAGATAGCCATCAATCAATGATTAGCTCCTCTATCCTAAATCTATATAGATTATTTTTTACGTTGATGAAAATATATCCTGGAATATATAGATGCTAGGGGCCGCTAGTCTTCACTTCTAGCAACAAATTGACAACTTGAAACAAACCAAATTTAATAGTGATTAATTTTTTAAATTACTTAGTGCAACAAATAAAAATTTTAATTAATGATTTATTATTTTTTATAACTAAAGGAGGGTTGATGTATGTCTGACGACTGTGAACATATAAATATCCATTCCTATTGACTTTTACTCTATCAAAATAATGACATCTCCTTTCTATTGCACTATTGAGAAACAATATTTATCCTTCCCAATTACTTACGAAATATTAATTTGTTTAATTCCTTTTTTTAGGTAATATTTCTTCCATTGATCACATTGGATTCATGAAAATTCCTTTTATTCAAGGAGTAGAGGATATGAAAAAGTGAGACGATGAATGGTTTGTAGAAAATGCATTCGCCTGAAAATTTCCATGGTGATTTGTGCTTATTTTTTGTTGATTAAGATGTTTTCAACGAAGCTGGTATGGTACTAACTTCAGAAGATATTGATCAAAAAACATTGTGTATTCAAGTTCAATGCATTAATGATGTAATGAATAAGTGCCTTATTCTTGAAATGGAGTTGGAAGTTTCATTGTTCAAGAAACTGGAAATGAAGGCTTCTAATGAAAGTAGGATGTGTTCATGTTCTAAATATGTTTGGAATTTGGGGATGTTCATAGTTGGACAAAAGAGGATATGAAAATTCCCTTAAAATTTATAATAATATGAATTTGTTATTCAAAAAATTGTATAGAACCGAGAATACATCTTCTATTTTTCATTATTTGAATAGTAAAAATTTGCTTTCTCCACCAAAACATGCAAAGCTATTTACAAAACTAAGGCAATATTATTTGACTAAATTAGAGATAGATCTCTCTAATTCAAAGTTGCAAGGGCTTAAAAAGAATAAAAAAATCAGATGTATTGTTAAAGAAAGTGACCAATATATTTGAGCTAGCAGAATCTTCAACTGCTGAACAATTGAATTTTTTTTTGTTCAATGGTGATGTTTTTCCAGTTGAAGTTGCTAGGTGCCATGTGGCACCTCCAGAATATCAATACTATCCTATGCATGATGAGAATGTTGATCTTCTTTTCCATTCAATGTTGATTAATGTTATTCCTACACTAAGGTATGTAATTCTTCTTCCATTCTTACATTCTATAAAGGAACTTGTGCAACTCAAGGATCCAGATGACCTGAAAAGGGATGAAGTGCAGTTCTATATTCTTGATAGCCAACATACCATTTGTGCCCAAAAAAAAAACTGAAATAAAATATAATAAATTACATATTATGTTGCAATTTAGAAAGGCTCTCATTATGTCTTCAAACACACCTAGCAAAGACATTGTTCATATTTTCAAGCAACAAAATGATGTAAACAACAATTGGATTGAAACCAATTTTATTGATGTACTGTACAAGGCTCAAACAATTTAGAGATCCTTAGGATGGCCTCAAATTCTTGGAGTGTGAAATGCAAATACAAATGACTTGAGGGTAACAAAACTTAATTTTAACACATTTGTACTTAAAGTTTAATTTTTGTAATATGCAGAAAGTAAATATACTATTTCCTCTTTTAATGCAATGTTTCGAGAAGCAATGTCTTGTTATTTTCAAAGTGTTTAAGACAGAGAGTGTTTCTAATAAAATGAAATTTCTATTTTTACCTGAGGACATATGGACAAAATGGACAATCACCTTTGATTTATTTAAATCAGGTGGGCTTGCTTGTTATCCTTTTAAGGATAACTAACCTATTTTTTTTTTTAAATCACTAGGAAGGTTCATGAGGAATTTATTCAAGGATGCAAGATAAATGATCGATGAAGAGATTTCACTACTAATAGATAATGTGAAATCAAAGAAATTATGGTGTATTGGCTCTACTGAAGTAGGAATCATAGCAGAGAATTTTGATTCTTATGTTGCTAAAGAGTAAAAGATGAAAAAATGCACTGAAATTAATATTATTGAAAATTTTGGTCTGCATGAATCTCACTACTGCTAGTTGTGTTTACTCTTGCTAGAAGAGAATAAAGGAAAAATAAAATATGATTCTGGAGGAAGTGAAAAATAAATAAAAATAAAAATGTATGTTGAAGTGACAAAGGGATTCTCCCAGAGACATCTCAGACAATTATAGAAAACTACATGATTTCAATTGAAGAAAAAATTCCATCAAGCATGGAAGACATTGAAGAGCTTACCTGTCACTGTACATATCCCTTCCATCCCCAGTTAACAATATCATCTATTTCGTCAACTAATCCATTCAATGTAGAATCTGTGATCACAAATTTTTCTAATTTATCTAGTGTAATAACTTCTGATGTAATAATGGACCTACTTAAGTTGTCAGATATAGTCTGATAAATTGTGTTATTATTATGCTCTTACATGTTGCTTCTTCAAAAATGTTAAGAAAGATAGTAAAAAAATACATGCAAAAAGTTAAAGACAAGGGGGAATCAGTTGCGGAAGGTTCCTACAGATTTATGACAACAATGGAAAATTTAAGATCTTGTGTCTTATGTACACAATAACTAATGTGCACAATTGTGATGTTTACGATGGGGATAGAGTAAAAATCACCATGTATTGGACGGACTAAATTCCGCAGTAATTTGTGACTACAAGAAAAATTGGTTACAAGGAAATACACATCCTTTTTTTTTATGAGAGATCTTATGATTTTTTGTCTCATATGTTCACTCGACTCGCTTCCAAAAATTCTCTAGTAATAGCACTTTACAAAGGTAGTGTTACATTGCATGTTTTTGATAACTCAGGTATATCTGTGGTTTTTATTGTTGAAACACATGATCAAGAAATGTTTTTAAAACATCACTATTCTCATTTGAAAAAATTTATGTTGATTAAGATCACTTTAAACAATTCTATTAGTTTAATTCATTTTAACTGATACATACAATATTTATACAGATACCCAACCAATAGAAGAATACATCATCTCTTCCTCTCCACATACAAAAAAAGGAGATAATTTCATTCTTAACATGTCACAACCAATTCAAATTGTTTCCCTAGATGTCATTGATTGTCCAATTAATGCATCGATAAAATATTAGTGGGAAATACTCGTTTTATATATTTATTGGTACAAGAAGTTTTTGATTTTCATTATTTACATATTTTTAATAAAAATTCAATTTTTTTATAGATTTGATGCTAAATGGGGAGGCTATTGGCACATCACGCATGAACTAGTAGGCAAAAAATAGTATGATAATCATGTAAAATTATTAAAAAAACCATTTATAATCCCCTCATAATTATATGAACCTATAATGCAATAGTTTAATTGTTATATGTATTACCATAGTGGTCGCTAACATACATATTTTAATTTGATTTATTATGAATTGAGTAATTATTTGTTTTATGGGTATATATTAATTTGTGGACAATTGAAGAAAAATTACTTCTGTATAGTTGGATATTTGCGGCCGCTAAGCTAATCAAAGAATTTCAAGCCAACCATAGTCCAACAAATAACGGGTTAGCCTAGCGGTCACTAATATACACCAATATCTATGTAATAGTATCCATCTAGAGTTTCTTCATTGAATAGAAGCAAGTTATATCATGAATTTAAATAGGCCGACATGGTATTTATTTTAAATTGATTAATTTTTTAAAATTTTCCATTAGCGGTCACTAATCCCATCAATTACTATCAACCCAAACATAGTCAAAAAATTAATGGCTTAATCCTAATGGTCACTAATATATAACTACATCTATGTAATGTTGTCCAACAAAGAGTAGAACATTGTATAAAAGCAAGTTTTATCACGTATTTTTTTAATTTTGACTTCAAATTTATTTTGAATTGATTACTATTTTTTAAATATAACATGCATCACAAGAACTTATAGAGGGGGAGTGCGAGGGAATCCAAGCCAAAATATCAAACACTAAGTGTTAACCTACTGAAATGTTTATTATTTGAATTGGTTAATATTTAATTGTGGATAATTGAGATAAAATTACTTATATGCAGTTGGCCAAAAGGATTAATTAATTTTTTTTAGATTTTGAGGGGTTTCTCTATGAGAAAAACCAATCCCATAAGGAGTTGGCAATCAAGTTTGGTAAGGAGAGTATAAAATTTCAAGCTAGGCTCAAGGAATTTTTAAAGATACTAGCAACAAAATGTGAAGTGGGATTTTTGTCTAGCTTTCTCTCTTCCACCGAAGTTGAAAACATTATTAAGGATTTGAAAAATAATTAGTGGTTGAATTTAAGCCAATTATTATTTTTGGTAAATAACATTGCTATGTAGAAGATGAAATTGTAGTAAAGGATCTCCAAAATATTTGGAGAAGAGACGATATTGTTTTTGGTCCTACAGACACATTATGTATTACAATAGGCCAAAAGGGAAACCCTTCAGAAAATTTTATGGTGGGGAGGAAATCCAATGAAGAAATTTTTTTCAAAGATAAGTGGTTGATGAAGAATTTTTACACAAACATGTCATAGATATTGTCTCAGGTTTTGAGTGCTACAGAGGCCATCAAAAAATCGTAGTAAACAAAAATTATATAACTATTAATTTTTTCAAAATGTTTTTTTGCAATGATATTCATTAGTACATTCATATGGTCACTCTTTAGTTTATATGTTGAGATTAAAAATTTAAAATTTTACATTATTTATATATTCAATGTGATTAAGTTGATATTATAGTTCTATAAGTTGTTTGAGTGAATTACCCAAATAAAATATTATGAAAATAATATGTTGACCTGTTTATAATCACTTTTTGAAGCTTACATTTATTTTTATTTTTATTTATAGATCCAATTGCTAAGGATTAGAACTTACTAGTTTTGGGAGTTGAAGGTTTTTTTGTTTCGAATTTTTGGTATTGGTGACAAAATACCTCGTAATATGGTCCCAGATTATAGATCTAGGAAAACGGAGTCATTTGAATGAGAATTTAGTGATGAATTGATAAGTACTACATAAAAATATTTTGAAACTTCCTTATGGTCTTAATTTATGGATTCAACAATAGTGAAGTACATGTTCATAAAAAAATTAGTTAGTTACAAGATACCCACTTCAAGTTCATTTTGGGATGCCACAAATGTAATTTCAAAACAAATACTAGTCAGTAGATAGTAGACATTTATGGTAATGTATATGGTGAAAAAATATAGTTTTGATCGATGACATGAGATTCTTTTCATGCAAATTCAAAGAATAAATTACTCTCAAAACCCCAACATACTGGAGATTTGATTGAAACTATAATAATGATTCAAAAATTTACACTGAATTATATACATGGTTAAAACATGCAAGAGAACATAATAACATGTGGAGATCATTGAAAACTTTCAAACACACCATTGGCATTTGAATTATATACTTTTCTCCCAAATCCAACAATGTATTGTGCATTTTATGGAATAAAATAACTACCTTAAGGTTCTTAAAGATTCGTAGTCCGCAATCATTTTTTTAATTCTTTTTTTGTAAGAAATAAGTTTTTTATAACTTGGGTGAAGAGAGAATCATGGATCAAGGAGAAATAAAAGAACATTTTTTCCCATATCTATAAAGTTTAAACTTAAACACATTTTATAATTGGTAATACCCTTATTCCAAATCAAAAATTAAGCCTAGCGGTCGCTAAGACGTAAAAAATAGAAACATATAATGTTTATTGTTTCACATATCCATGTTGGCTTCCCTGAAATGAAAAAATTATTTTATCCTCAGTTATGCATGGTTTATTCTTAAATACATTTTAAAAATTATAAGAACCTTGTTCAAAAAAAATAAATAATCGTAGCAGCTGCTAGACCGTATAAAACAGAAACATGTTATGTTTATTGATTTGCAGATCCATGTTGGCTTCCCTAAAATCATAAAATTATTTTTTAACTATATCTTCATATGTTAATCTTAATGACATTTTAAAAATTAGAAAACCTTATTCCAAAGAAAAAATAAAGCCTAACGTCCGCTAGCATGTATAGAACAGAAACATTTTCTAGACCGTTATTTAAATATTTTATTTTTATTGTTGTGTGGACATCAACAAGAATGTCAAATTTTAATGACATGATGTCATCATTTATGCGATACATAATTTTTCCTGGATGTTGGCAGGTTCGAGATTATATTCAGAAAGGAAGATTACATCGTGACCAAATGTACCATTTATCAAGGATCCAAGAATCAATTTTTTTTTTTTGCAAAAATATTAGCATTATTTAGATAAAGTGTAATGCATATTAAAATTGTAAAAATACACGTATTGAAGGATGAATTGTGGCCTATATTTCAACTATTGAAAGATGTGGATATGTCTGCAATGTCATTAAATCAATAACCTAATTACAATTATGTAATTTGTCCCTAAATTTATTTGATAACACCTTTCTGTATAATGTTTGTAACTATATTTAGTAATGTTATTTTGTATGCTCACTTTTATCTCAAGTAGGTAAAGTTTTCCTTCTCAAGTAGGAAAGGTTTTCCTTCTCACATGTTCGATTAAAAAAATTCCTGTGTACTCTATGTCTATTTACATATTACCTTCTACTATTGCTAATAAATTAGAGAGTATCCAAAAAATATTCCTTTGGAGTGGCTCAGAAAAAAAGATAAAATTCCTCTCAAAAAGATATAATTCAAAATTGGAAGGCTGGAAAGGCTCACTTTTATCTCAAGTAGGTAAAGTTATCCTTCTCAAATGCTCGATTTAAAATTTACATGTGTACTCTATTTCTATTTACAGATTACCTTCTACTATTGCTAATAAATTGGAGAGTATCCAAAAAAGATTCCTTTGGAGTGGCTCAAAACAAAAAGATATAATTCCTCTCATTACATGGGAGAAGGTTTGTAAGCCAAAGAAAATGGGGGGTCTTGGTATTAGAGATTGGGCTAAATTGAATAAATTTATCATGTCAAAAAGGATTTGGAGATTGGTTAATGATGATAGTGTGTGGAGTTCCATCATAAGACAAAAGTACTGGTTAAATCTTCTAGCTAATTATTGGTGCTTTAGTGATGCCAACTTTAATGGTTTTACTCTTTTGAAATATATAAATTGGGTTAAATACATTTTCTCCAAGGGAATCAAATGGATGATTGTAAAAGGGAGAGTGGTTAATTTCTAGGAAGAAAAATGGTTAGGAGACAAACTTCTTCAGGTTATCTATCCTAACACCTATAAGGATGTTATAGTTAAATGTGGGACTAAGGTCAAAGATTACTTCAATTCTAAGGAACCCCTAGGTCAATGGAAAACAATTGAATTGGATATACATAACAACAATAATATCACTTTTATTAACAACAAACTAAGAGGGGTTATTGTTAATAAAGAGAGTTTAGAATATGATAGCTTATATTGGTCTAGAGAGGATAATGGAATCTTCTTGGTTCGAAGTGCATACAATGCCTTTTTCCTAGATGAAATTGATCCTGACAGCTTCAAATGGGAAAGTGTGTGGGTCAAATAACTTACTCCCAAAATCAATATGTTCTGGTGGTTGGTTTTCCATGATAAAATCCTCATTGTCAGCAATATTAATAAGAGAATTTTTCATATGGTGAATATGTATGTTCTGTGTGAAAAAGATATTGAAGAATCTTTATATCTATTCCTCCACTTCTATTTTCTGGTATTGGTTAGAAACACCATTCTTAACCTATTTGAAATCAAGTGGGTTTCCCCATGAGCCATCAAACAACTATGGTACCAATGTTTTAGCCCTTTTAGGAGTCAAGGACTTAAACATCTATGGACTCTTTCTATTATGCACTTGGCTTGGGAAATTTGGAAAGAGAGAAATAGGTGAATTTTTAAAGGGAAGAAGGAATTGAAAAATAAATTTGGAACTCGTTATTTAAATTCTATTAATGTAAACTTCTCAAACATAGCCCCACATAAGAAAACTATTCTTCAAAATGACAATAAAGTATCTAAGAATTTGGGTTTAAGCCCTACTCAAACTGACCTTCCTACACGTAATCCTAGGCTCCAAGGTTGGTAAAAACCTAGCAAGGAATGGATAAAGGTGAATTTTTATGGGGCCTCTAAATGAAACCCTAAAAAAATTGGTTTTTGAGGGATCTTCATTGATTTTGAAGGAAGATTCATTCTTGGGTATCATTGCAATCTTGGTATTCAAACAAATCACATTGCTGAAGTGAAGGCTATTTATTAGGGGGTCTCTATATCCTGTCAACATAGATTTGTAGGATTTAAAGTGGAAGGATACTCACTGAATATTATCAACATCATTACTAGTAAAGTTACTACTTCTACATCTATCCAAAAATTTATAACTAGTATAAAAGAGATGTTTGAATTGTTTGAAACAATTACTTTTAAACATATCTATAGAGAGGAAAAATATGTTGTTGATTATTTTTCCAAAAAGGGGATTAATTGTCATGAGATGACATTAATCAATGATGAAGAAGATTTAGATACTAAGGTGTGAGCACACCTCCGAAAAGATCAACGTGGACACATCACCGTTGGATAATAATGACATTTCATGGTATGTTAAGGCAATAATGTATAAGATTCATATGAATCATGTGAATTTACGATGGGATTATGTGAATATTTGGGATTGGATACACTTGTGTCACCTTAGGGCCATTATTTCCATCCATACTTTTAACATCAACATTGGTGGGATTGTTAGTATCATTCTAAGTAATCTAAATTTAGGATTTTCTGTGAACTAGTACTCATATTTCCAAATAGGGGGTGGAATTGTGAGAACTTAGCCTTTTGATCTAGATGGGGTTAAGATAGAAGCCATAGAAGTGTTCGAGAGAAAGGTTTTCTCACCTTTTCTCAAAATATTTGAAGGTCATTATGAAAATTTGAGTAAGGACTTTGTCAGAGCTTGGAAGACAACCAGAAAGGGGGAAATTGTGGACATGAAAGGTGTACATATCAATATTATTATGGAGTCTGTTGATAAAGTAATGGGTGTTCCTACTAATGGTAGGGAGGTTTACAATCCCAAAGAGGAAGCCATAGATGATTTGAAGCTATTCTTGTAAGGTAGTGAAAAACTCACCACTCATTTTTCTAATTTTCTTCGCTCTACTTTATGTAAGCCTTTTTACGATGTGGCTTTATCCCTTATTCAGTTTATTACCCTAGAAGGTTGTCATAAGTGTATGTATGCCTACCATTTTCCTATGCTTAATTATTTCTGACATGACCATAGTTTTAGTTTCTTGTATTTTATGTTTCACTCTCTGAGTGCTTCCATTGCCTAGTTTAAAAACAATAGAGTTGTTGTCCCCGTTCACCAAGGTTTATCCTTGCACTAGTTAAAATAGTTGTTCTTGATATTGATAAATTAGGTACCCTCACAAAATCTCTTGATGTTTATGCCAAGGACTAATACTCGGAGGAGGAGGAGGAGGAGGAGGATTCTAGTGAAGATACGAAGTCTCAGGAAGGAGATTCATCGAGGGATGATAAAGATTTTGTGGAAATTGATTCTAATCATAATTTTAGAGAGCTAAAATCAAAGCATGATCTTATTCAATATGTCAAAACCAAAGGTGCATCAAGCATGCAGGAAAATCAGGTTCTTTTGAATGCCCAATTGAAGCAGTAGATTGAATATTTGGGTCAAATGGGTCCTGAGAAAGGGGATAATCATCTTTCCCAGATGACCATGGATATTAAATATTTGAAGGGTGACATGAGGCTTACAAAGAGTTTTGTTCAGTTCCTCTTTAATGTCTAACAAAAAATGAAAATTTAGGTCAAATATGTTATGAAAATTAGTAATGGGGGGAAGCTTAAAATTATGGAATCTAACTATAACAACCTCTCTAATGAGGTGGATCACATAAGAGCTATTTTACATAGCTATATGGAATTGAGTGTTGTCACTATGAAATCCACTCTGCATCATCTCCAAACCCTTGGTTAGTTTTCCAATGCTTATAGGCTCATGGATGAGCATGGAAATTCAAAGAAAATAAAAGGGGATGTTGTTGGATGTGACCTGTCATCGTTGCGGGTCAACATTGATTCTCTATCAAAGGAGTGGGTGAAAGTGCTAGATGGCATTGAAAATGAAAAAAAGTTATGTTTGTCGAGGTGGATTTTATTGTACTATTTTTCTTTTAACTCTGTTGTTAGTTAGTATGTATTTCTATCTTTATTGTTATTAATTTTTTTTACTATGTTTTAAACTGGTCTATATGCTCATGAAGGAGCTCAGATGTAATAGTCGATAAATATGTTTCTTTTTTAATTCTATGTAATGTCTTATCTACTCTTTTTGGAGATATGACTTGTAAGGGGTAGGGTCCCGTCAACCCTGTTTCAATTATAATAAAATAAAAATAAAATGTTATTTTATATAATGTGTGTTTATCAATCAGTGGAAGCCTTTATTCATAATCTAGCCAATACATGGGAAAAACTTGATGATGCCTTATTTTTTATTGTGCAGACCTCCCTCACACAAGTGGAGGGACACCTTAATTGGGTTGTGATTTTGAATTCCATCACTCATTTTTTCACATTTCTCTATATTATTTTCCCCTTCCCTCTCATGGTGTCAACCTATGTTCCATTCATCCTCTTGCGTGGAAAAAATCCAAAAATAGCTTTCCTCTCTCATGTGTCTTCCAATCATCTTCACAATGTCTTCTGCATAGGCTCCACACCTATTCTGAATGCGACTGAGAATGTATTGGGCATGTATTATCTTCAGAGCATCGGGAGATATTGTTTCAACTCCTAGATTGCAGGTGTCTTCATGTTCATATATCTGGTGTTGTGTGTAGATAAGGCAGTGGTCATGGCGGTTACGTCCCATTCCATTTACCCACGTCATCGTGTGGGTTTAACTGAATCTCTGGTAGAATTATTCCTTCCTACTATATTTATAAATTTGTATTGATAGCAAGATTTGTGATGCATTCAAATTGAAAATTCATGTCCTACATCAATTTTTCAAGTCATTTCAAAGTCTTTTTCGATTCGATGGGGTTTCTATCTTCAGTGTTCCATCACTAGACCTAGTTGTGCTCATAAAACCTACCCCACCCCTTCTTGATCATGTGGTGTAGATAAATATTGTTATTGGCTCACCATTTTCCTTTATCAGGAAGATTGCAATGCTTGTCTCGGTGGACCAATTAGAGGTGGAACCCTAGGGTTTCTCTACGATAATAGATATGTTGATATATAAAATAAGTGTACATAAATTTTTTTTTTGGTGAATTCTAATTTGATTACTGTTAATTTACTTGGATAAGCTACACTATCATTACCTAGCGAACATTAAGTTTTAAATCTCTTACTTTTTTTTAAAGTAATATTATCCTCTTGACTTCAAACTGTTCGCTACACAAATTTTTCACATTGTTTTAAGGAATATAAGGAATTGAATAATTCTCAACCACTTCAATAATAAGTGTGTTCATACATATCGTGTAAAAAAATTTGTTTTGCTATGATTTATTATGTGAATTTGGGATCCCAATGTGACAAATAGTTTTACAACAAAATTCAAATAATTCTTAAAATGATTTACCATAATTCTACCTTTAGAAAGGAGTTTTAATTTATTTCATATATATATTTAATTATGAAAAGGTATCCTCTTGATAAGGGGAGTAAGGAGAATTTTAATTGTCATTTAATCTTTCAGGTGTGGTAGGAAAATTTCCCTAGTGATTTCATGTCCCTTATTTCGAGGCATGAAAGGATGGTGGAGGATGATGTGGGGGGGTTAATGATGAATTTCATCACACATTTATAACTATTCAGGGGATGCTAATGTTTTTGTAATCTAGGTTTATTCCTTGCTTCGAATCCAGGTTTATAACTATTAAGGGGATGTTAATGTGTATTTATTTCTCTCTTGGAATCTGGGTTTCATCTCATTCCCTTACAAGTGTACTCTCAAGCACCATGAGTTGTGAAACTTAAGTGTCACTACAAACTAGGAACCCTACTGGAGTGACCCCACCTGCCAAGATCCAACACCAGAATTCCAAGTTTGGTGGAGATGCATTATCCACCCTCTCTCACTCCAACAACATTGCGGTTATCATAGTATTTCATATCTATAGTAATAAGGGTGATCACTGCACATCTAAATTCCATTACAAGGATATCGCCAGTGCCAGTGCCATAAACACCTTAACAATGGGTAATATTATCAAGGGCCTCACTCCCGGTGGAAACATTACTAGCGGGGTTATTTCTTCCTCTATTTTTGGGGTCCTCCTAGTATCAGGTGCATCATGGAATGCTCCTGAGACTGTATGCACCACAGAAATGATGAATTTTTTTTTCAAGTTACCAGTCTATCTGAGGACCACAAGGGATGTCAATCTTCATGATATTTTCAATTCATTTGTACACATCACGTGTGTCTATGTACGCATGGATCAGAATATGGATAAGCAGTGGATTTGGTTTTGGTAAATTTTTCAACAAGGAAGGATGCTCAAAGAGCTATCAATAAGCTCAATTCCTATGTTTATGATAATCCTACTCTCATAGTTGAATAGGCCACTCCAAGGAAGATGTTTTAAAAAAAAATTAAGCAAGCTATACTTAAAATTAGGCATCTTTCCTTCTTTCTATGAAGTCTTTAACTTATTTACGCTTTAGGTTTTGTAAGGTTGTTTAGTGTTAATAGGATCAGTTGTATTTCACTTAAACTCTATGATTATCCTTTTATTATGACTTTCCTCATTTAGTATAATGATTTATTTGTTTTCACAAAACAAAGCCTATCAAATCTTAATTTTAAAAAATCATCATGACATTTTTCTCATGGTATATTTTGGAAAATTCAAATCTAAAATTTTAATTTTACCTTTTACTGTTGAGAAATCATTTTTGTACTTACAAAAAATCTATGTTTGTTTACTCTCAGGTAAAGTGATGTCCTAGAAGTTAGATTATTTTATTAGCAATATCATTCATTGGGTGAGTCAAATTACTACGTGGAGTTTAAGGCATAACTATAGGGAGTCCAATTTTGTAACTGATTTCTTGGATAATCATATCATTATTAGGAGAGATGGTCTTGTTATTTCTAAGCATGAAAATGCGTGGGAGGAGCTCAATGTCATTCTTTATCGGGAAGGGAGAGTTGGTTGCAATTAATTTTAGGGTGGTGTTGTCTTTGTCTCACTTTTGCATAGGATTGTTGGTCGCTGGCTATGGTGTAGTGGAATCAATTTAGAGAGTGGAGCATCCTCCACTACCTTATCTATTTCTTTAGTGGACAAAGCATCAGATGACCTTCTTTGGTTGTATAACGTAGGCTCACATCCAAATTATTTTGTAGGAAGAATTGGGGTGCATTTGTGAAGCCATTGTGAGAATATTTGGGGAAGAATACATGGATGTTTCTACAAGGGCTAGGGTGAATTCAGAGGTGGCATCTTGGTTTTTTCTTGGTTACTCCTGGTGTGGAATATTTTTGATGAGTTTAGAGATATAGATATCAATTTCATTAAACCCCAGCACCGTATCAATTTGGTAGAGGTGTTGGAGGTGTTAGAGGAATTCAGTCAGACTTAATCATTGCTAGACACAGTACATGAGGGGCAGAACATTGAAGAATCTCGGAGAGTGATTGCGGTGTTTTCTACCAGAAATGTGGTGCTTATGAAATTCAAGTCAGATGTCCATGAAGTGTGTTCAACAGGGATCTATGAAGGTAGAACGCTTGATAAATTGGACTTACCGAAGCTGTCGGCACCAATGCTCTTAGATTCTAAGAGCATGGTTAGTTTTCTAAGAAATATGGGGTTCACATATAAGTTTATTCTCCAGTAAACTCGAGTTGGGCATCTATCAGTGGTAGGAAGTTGGCTAGCCCCAAAATTCTTACTTTATGAGTAATCTTTATGTTTCCAGTCTATTATTTTATTTCTTTGGGTCGGTTCTAGTCATTCATTGTTGTAGCATTTTGGTTTCCTCGATTTCTTTCCTTATTTGAAGGTTTTTTGGTTTTGGAAGGATTGGTTTAGTATTTCTTGGTGTTTTTTTTCATTTATAGTCGGGTGGGATCCCTTTAATCTCATATTTTAATGTTCTAACCAAAATAGTTAAAATATATTAAAAAAATATGGTTCCCCCAACAATAATGATGCCATAATAAAAGGACTCGATTTTAAAATTAAGTTGTACCAAAATATGTAACAGATACGTAGATGCACTATAAAGGATTCAAGTTGGTTTCTTTATTTTTTCTAAGAAACATGTTCTCATAAGAGTGTCTAGTGACATGTAGACAGAGATCGACTGCCCCTGTAATGTTTTATGTCATTGCTCACAAAAAATATTATCCATAGTTGATTAAGTTTAATAGGTATCCAATTTAACAAACATGTTTGTTTAATTTTATTTGTAGGGTGATTTGAGTGTTTGCAAACCCTTAAAATTTACTCCCTACATGTGAGGATTTCCTGATTTTGTGTATTTCTTGAGTTAGAGATAACATTGATGACATCCAACAGAGTGAGATGTGGGGAGCTAGAATACGAGGATAAGGAAGATCTATAATTTCTTCTGATACCAATGAATATCATCGGGATAAACAGATAATATTTTTGAATAAAAGTTCAATGAGTAGGGCCAGAAGGTGGTTCACACCACTACCATGAACATCAGAAGAAAAATTACATTTAATTATATCCTCATAGTTTGGATCATTACCCTCTACTAGTCTCTTCAAAATATCTTCAGTATTTCTCTAGTTACACTAAGGTTCAATAAAGTCATAGTAAATGAATCTAGAAGTGTCTCACATCTATTTAAAGTCATTATCCTAGTGGCTGCTAGCTCGTATAAAAAACAAACATGATCAATTATACTTTGTTTCCTTGAATAATATAGTTATTTTTCAATTATGTTCATCATCTAACTGGAAAATGTTTCAATATGCACAACCAAAAGAATGGTGCCTGTTATCCAAAATTCACCCCCCAGGGTAATTTTGATAACATGGATCAGAATATTCAAGTCCCAGGAAAATAGATTGTTTAAAGGCCCAAAATCATGTTTTTTGGGGCCCCTCAGCTTCTTTCTAACTCTCTTGTCCAAGAAGAAAACCCAATAGGTTAGAAAAAGGTGGAAAAATTGCAAAAACTAAGCTTGGGGCAGAAAAAATGAAGAAAATCGGCTAAGTCATAGTCCAGGAAATCCAGGACAGTTGGGACGTCGGGGCGCGAATCGGCCGAAAAGCCTCCAGGTGGTCCGCACAATAGTTGGGACATCGGGACGCGTGGGGCGCGAAAAGGTGAATCGGCCGAAAGAGGGAAGAAAATTGCCTAAGTCTTGCTTCGTAGAGTTTGGGACATCCGGGACAAAAATATGCGAAGGACGCGGATCGACCAGTTTGGCACAAGTCAGTCCATTTCGGGTGGATCGGAGAAATTTGTCCCAGGCAGTCCGGGATAGTTGGGATAGAAGTACGTGGAGGACGTGAACCGGCTGGTTCAGCCGAAATAGGAGACTATCGTCTGGGACATTTGGGACAAAGGTACGCATGGGACATGAAAAGCTGAAAGAACTGAGAGCCAATGGAATCTTGCCACATGTCTTCACCGCAAGGAGGGACAGGGAAGTCCGAATTAGGCGGATCGGAGAAATTTGTCCCAGACGGTTTGGGACATCTGGGCCAAAAATAGGCGAGGGACGCGAAGACCTGAAAAAGCCGCCAATGAATCAGAATGTGACGCGTGTCATAAGGGGAAGTGCAATAGAATTTGCTAAGTGTTGGCCCAAAGATTTCAAAGGGCAAGGTTTGAAGGGTTGGCCCGAGCTAATAGACACAGGACACATGTCCTAAGGTGGAGGGAGTGCGGAGCTCGGGGAGGACTTAGAAAATTTAGCATAAGTTCTTTGGCCAAAAAACTAAAAAGTAAAGGTCTTCCCTGCACCCCTGTCAACAAACCAATGCATGCCACGTGTCCCAAGTGGCAGGGCACGGGGGGAAAATGAGAATTTTTCCAAAATTATAGAAATGTCAAAATTTCAAAGGGAAACCCATGGGAGGTGGAGGAGAGAGAATTTCTCATCCAATCAGCGCCTGACACGTGTCATCCAGGTGGCAGAGCGCGGGAAAAAATTCAAAATCTGTTTTTGCCTTTTTTTCCCCTAAAATCTTCAGATCGCCATATCTTTCGATCTAGAGCTCAGATTTTCACGTTCTTTATATCAATGGAAATCTGGTGAAATTCTCTACACGATTCCAGGGTCAATCTTGCATTTTGGTTCAGTTTAGAGACATTAAAATTAAGAAACTTCTCTGACGTGTAGTAATGGCCAGAACTGACGTTTCAACAACCAGTTTTAATGCAAATGGGTCGCATTCTTCTTCAGCACGGCCATAAGTGACATTTCAACAACCAGTTTAATGCACATGGGTCGTATTCTTCTTCAGCATGGCTAGAGGAGATGTTTCAACCAATGATTTTAATGAAGAATGCATTTTGGTCAATGGTTGGGCTGCTTGCACATTTTCCTATGTTTTCTCTCTCCTGGGCTCGACCCATGCATTGTAAAAGGCCAGATTTGGCTCATTTTTGATATTCATTAAAAGTGGTTCATCTTTTCAGCTCTGCCCTCCCTTCTTTTCTTCTCCAGGGTTGAAAATGGAGTTCAAACCTCCTCCCTTGCTCTGTAATAGTGTTTTTTGCCTTTTACTATTGAAATGATGTTCTGTGCAAACTTCTGGAGCAACAAAAACATGTTTTATGATGCATCTATCCATCCTTGCTCATTTTTCACTTGTTCTCTTCTTGCCTCCCTTCATTGCAGGTATTTGTGCATGTTCTAATGTTCATTGCAGGTCTGGATCTGTGTTCATGGAGTTTTGGGACATTTTCTGTGTGAAATCTATCATTGGGTTTGTGATGCATCTATCCATCCTTCCCATCACTCACCTCTCTTTGTTCCATGGCAGTTTTGATAGATGTTCAACATTCTCCTTCTCTAGTGTATCACCGTTTTAGTGTAGGCTTTTTGTTGTTTTTCCCTTTTCTCTCTCTCTCTCTGTCTCCTTGGCATGGTTAGATTAGGATTAGATTAGCTTTCCTTCACTGGAATAGCTTGTGGCAGGTAGTTTAGGAGTAGGAACTAGCCTTCTCTAGAGATTCCTTTCTCACATTTGCAAGTCCCACACTTGGAGGAAGGTTTCAATGTTGTGCAATCACATTGGATGCTAACATGATCAACCTATAAATCTGATCAATGTCTAGGGGTGCTGTGATTTTGCATCAACAGTGCCTATTTTGCATATAAGTGTGGATAATTTTGTTAGTTATGTTTACTCTCAGGTAATATTTTATATCTTGAGAAAAATTTCTTAACATAGTTCTTCTTAGTAAATATTTTATCTCACATTTAGTTAAATAGTACTTCAATGAAGACCAAAATCGCTTTGGCTCTTACATGCTTCTTATCAAATCATGTGAAAGCATCAAGTATTGTAAAGTCAATTATTGTTTGATTTTCTCTCTATGGTGAGCAATACATGTTATATATATATATATATATATATATATATATATTATATATGATTCTTGAAGGACTATGATGTGGAAGGATATTTACCTATTCTATGAGTTATAATATCGTTCCTCCAACATTAATGATTCCATAATAAAATGAATGGATTTTAAAATTAAGTTGTATTGAAATATGCAGCAGATACATAGATGCACTATAAAGGACTTGAGACAGTTTCTTTCTTTTTTCTAAGAAAAAATTTCTCATAAGAGTGTCTTGTTGACATGCACGTAAAGATCGAAGGCCCCTGTAATGTCATGCATCATTTCTCACAACAAATATTACATGTCATTGATTATGCTAAATAGGTATAAACTTTAACGAACACATTCATTTATTTTTATTTATAGAGTGATTTTAATGTCTTTAAAACCTTAAGATTTACTTCAGATGCATGAGGATTTATCAAATTTTCCAATTTATTGAGTTAGGGATGACAGTGATGGCATCTGACAAAGTGAGATGTGGGGAGCATGAATAGGAGGATAATGAACGGCAAGAATTTCTTTTACCACTACTGAATATCATCAAGCTAGACGAAGAAGATATTTGAATACAAGTTCAACGAGTAGGACCAGAAGGTGGTTTACACCACTACCATGCACATCTACAAAGTTTCCAAAGAACTCCTTAACAAGTGCACTCTCAAGTTCTATGAGTGGTCTAAGTTCAAAATTTCTATCAACTAGGAACCCTACTGGAGAAACCCCATCGGTCAAGATCTAAGGCCGATGATTCCAAATCCGATGGAGATGCGTTTTCCATCCTCTTTCACTCCAAGGACATTGTGATGCTCATAGTTTTTCCTATCTATAGTAAGAAGGGTGATAACTACACATAAAAATTACCTTATAAGTATCTTGCCCCCACCGATGTCATAGAAGCCTTAATAATGGATATGACCATCAAGGACCTCACCTCCAATAGAAGCATCACTGGCGGGTTTGTCACTTCCTCTACTTTTGGGGGCCTCTCAGTCTCAAGGCTGGTGTGGACCACTCTTGTAATAACATGCATTGCAAAAATGATGAAAATTTTATTCGAGTTACTAGTGTATCTGAGGAACATGAGGGATGTTAATCTACACAATATTTTCAAGTCATTTGTACAGATCACGCGTGTCTACTTGGCCATGGATAAGAAGATGGATAAACAAGGTATTTTGTTTTGTTAATTTTTTCAGCAAGGAGGGTGCTCAAAGAGCTATGAATAAGCTCAATGCCTATGGTTACGGTAATCATATTATTAGAGTTTAATGGGCCACTCCAAGGAAGACATTTTTTTAACAATTAAAGTAAAGAAGACTTAAAAGCATGCATCTTTCCTTATTTCTATGGAGTCTTTTACATATTTACGCTTTAGATTTTGTAGGGTTTTTAGTGTTGATAAGATCAATTTTACTTCACTTGAACATAATGATTCTCCTTTTATTTTAACTTGCCTTGTTTGGTATAATGATTTATTTATTTTCACTAAATAAAACCTATCAAGATTATTTGTCATTGATTAAGCTCAATAGGTGTCCACTTTAATTAAAAAAAATTGTTTATTTTCATTTATAGTGTGATTTGAGTGTCTGCAAACCCTTAAAATTTACTCCCGAAGCATGAGAATTTATAGAATTTTCCCATCTCTTGAGTTAGGGATGACAGTTATGGCATCTGACAAAGTGAGATACGAGGAGCTTGAATATGAGGATAATGAAGATCTAGAATTTCTTCTGCCACTATTGAATATCATCAAGTTGGACAATGAATATTTTTGAGTACAAGTTCAATGAACAGGGCCAGAAGGTAGTTCACACCACTACTAGGCACATCCACAAAGTGGCCAAGGCATGTCTTAACAAGTACACTCTCGAGTGCCACGAGTGGCACAATTTTGACATTACTTCTAACTAGGAACCCTACAGGAGAAACTCCACCCACCAGGATCTATGGCTGATGATTCCAATTCCAGAAGAGATGTGTTTCCTAATCTCTCTCACTCCAAGGATAGTGCGGTGTTCATAGTGTTTCATATCTGTAGTAAGATGGGCGATTGTTATACATCAAAATTCCCTTACAAATATCTTTCCCCCACTTGTGCCAAAAAAAACCTTAACAAGGGATAAGGCCATCAAGGGGCCTCACCTCTGGCTAAAGGTATCAATGGCCGGGCTGCCGCTACCACCATTGCTAGGAACCTCCTTGTCTCAGGGGTTGCGTGGACTACTCCAGTCATGGGATTCACTGTAGAAATGATGAAAATTTTGTTCGAGTTACTAGTCTATCCAAAGACCACAAGGGATGTCAATATGCATGAAATTTTCATTTTATTTAGACACATCATGTGTGTCTACATGGCCATGAATCAAAAGACAGATTAGAAGGGGATTTAGTTTTGTTAATTTTATCAACAAGGAGGATGCTCATAGAGATATCAATAAGCTCAATGCCTATGTCTATGATAATATTATTCTCATTTTTGAATGGGCCACTCCAAGGAAGAATTTTTTTTTAAGTTAAAGCAAGGAAGACTTAAAACCAGGCATCTTTCCTTCTTTCTATGGAGTATTTTACTTATTTCCACTATTGGTTTTATAGTATTTTTAGTGTTGATGGGATCAGTTGTGTTTTACTTGAATGTAATGATTCTCATATTTTTACTTTCCTCATTTAGTATAATAAATTTTTATTTTTCACTAAAGAAAAATTATCAAGATTATATGTCGTTGATTAAGCTCAACATGTGTCCACTTTAACAAACGCGTTTGTTTATTTCTATTTGTAGGGAGATTTGAGTGTCTTCAAATCCTTAAAATTTACTCTAAATGCGCTAGGATTTTCTGAATTTACCCATTTTTTGAATTAGGGATGACAATGATGACATCCAATAGAGTGTGATGCAGGGAGCTTAAATAAGAGGATAATGAATATCTGGAATTTTTTCTACCACCACCGAATATCATCGAGTTGAAAGAAGAAGATCACCGAATACAAGTTCAATGAGAAGGGCCAGAAGGTATCTGACACCACTACCATGTGCATTAGAAGACAAATTACATTTAATTATATTCTCATACTCTATATCCTCACCCTCTGCTATTTTATTCAAAATATATTCAGTAATTCTCTACTTACAATGAGGTTTAATCACATCGTAGTAAATGAACCTGGAAGTGTCTCACATATCTTGAAATTAATTACCCTAGAAGTTGTTAGCCCGTATAAAAAATAAACATCACTAGTTTATTGTTTTGTAGACCAAGGTTGGCTTTTATGACATCATTTAAATATTTTCCCACAATTTTAATATTTTAATGTTAACAACAATTTAAAATTGATAAGAACCCTCTTCCAAAGTATAAGCTAAAGACTAGAGGCCACTAGCCCTTATAAAATATAAACATGTTCTATTTATTGTATTACAAATCAATCTTGGATTCCTTGAAATGATTAAATGATCTTTCAAACAATTGCATAGTTTAATCTACTCATACTGGAATAAGTCCAAATTTAGTGAAATACGTGTTTTACCTTTCCCAGGAATTGATAATCAAGTGACGTTTTCTAAGATTCTACCTAGAATTTATTCAATCGAATCCCATCTGACATCATATACCTTTATTTATAACTTGGTGAATCTTACAACGTAATTAGCAACTTACACTACTTCGGAAAAATTTTAAGAGACATGCGGGCATACTATTTCAAGAGAAAACATTCATCTTTAGAAAAAATTCCTTCCACCATAGCACTTAATTTAGTTATATAGATTTGAATTAGTTAATTAAGTCCAATTAATTTACAAGTTATGCATAAGGAACAAGACCTATTTAACGTGTGTGAAAGAACACATCTGTGCCAACTTAGGATTCTTATAGGAGAGAAAATACTTACATAATGACTTACATCATTATGTAATCACTTTCTTCCTTGTAGCCAACTTAAGTTGGTACTAAAGTGTTACTACCGATCAGATTGAATTAATCTTATAACTCAACAAACATAGTTTACCATTAGTTATTATATTCGTAAAGATTTTACCTGATAGATAAGATTGAGATACTTGTTATAAGTTAGTATTTACTTAATGAATTGCATTATTAAATAAATATGAACTTATAACAACCATCTTAAACTGGCATGTTAGGCTCCATTCATTAGGAACATCGTATCCCAGGATTAATTATTTACAATTTAGTCATTTTATGACATGTTTCCTTTGTATCGCAATGATAGATTTATTGCATCTACTATGTCCCTAAAGTTCATAAGTTTACTATCGTAACAAGTTATGATACATTAGCGAGTATTTGAATTATAACCCATTGATATCCTAATTATTATTTAAGATATCTTACTATGCAATTGCAACAGTTATAAATTATACTTTATGACATTGTCGTAATGTATATTTTTCAAATGTTAATACATATTATTGCACTCAACTAATGTATAATTTTATCATCTAAACTTAGATAAATTTGTTCCCATATAGATTTCAACCTCAATTATTCAACAATATACTTAATGATATCTTTCCCCAATTCATTAATGTCATTTATCATTAACTTAGATCATTTGTTAAAAGGGTGGCATATATTGGAGCTAATAGTAAAAAAGGTAGGCCTTAAAAAAATGAATTAAGAAAGAAAGAGAGTGAGAAAGAAATTGTAGATGGAACTCAAATTCTATTGAGTCATCTGACAACTATTTCCCCCCAAAAATTTAGATGAAAATTATTTCTTGGAATGTCATAGGACTGAATGGAGGTCCTAAACAAAGGATGCTTAAGGATCTTATAAGATCTATCAGACCTAACATTCTCTTGATACAAGAAACTAAAATGAAGACTGAAACTATGGAAGAATGTAAAAAGAAATTTTGGGAGAATTCTGATTTCGCTGTTGTGGATTCACAAGGGGCATCAAGAGGTTTATTAATCTTCTGGGACAACAAATTTTATTCATGGTAATGTGAATTTATATTCTCATAATCATTTAGCTATTAAATTTTCAAAATTTTGAGAATAATTTATTCTTGATCCTTCCCGATATTTTATAATCTAAATACTACTTATTGGTTGTAGAAAATTATGGGAGAGAGTTAATATGTTTTAGAAATAACAAGTTCAGGATCTATAAATGGTTGTTCATGAGGGATTTTAATACCCCCTTGAACCCTGTGGAACAATATGGAAGTAGATCTGATTTCTCTGTTAGTATGGGTGATTTTGTTGAGTTTGTTTCTTCCCTTAACCTAATGGACATTGATCTTCATGGTAATCAGATTCACTTGGTATAACAAAAGGATTGGACGAAATTTTTGATACAAATTAGATTAGACAGAGATCTTATCTCTGATTAATTGGATTTTAAGTCAGAATTTTCATCTCTCTTCATTTCTTAGAACTAGATCAGATCATAATCCTATTGCTCTTTGTCTTTTCAATTAGTACCAAACCTTTGCATTTCTCTTTCAAATTTGAAAAAATGTGGCTGGATCATAAGGATATTTTTGATAGGATAAAGTAATGGTGGCTTTGGGATGGTGAAGGGACAACTCAATTCAAGCTTCTTCAGAAGCTGAAAAATGTAAAACAACATGTTAGAATCTAGAATAAAGAAGTATTTGGTGATATATTTGAGTAGAAAAGAAAATTAAAACAACAACTTGAAGATCTTGAGCTGAAATTTTCACTACAAAGTATGAGTTATGAAGATTAATAGTTGGAAAAGAAATTACTTTCTAGTTTACAAAATATAAATAGTAGAGAGGAAACCTTTTAGAGAATGAAATCTAGGGATCTTTGGTTGAAAGCTTGGGGATAGGAACACTAAGTTTCGTTCATATGATCACCCTTAAACACAGAGCTTGTAACAGAATATCTGAGGTTTCTAAAGAAAATGGTATTATTAGAAAGGATCAAAATGATATAAAAGATCGAAGCCTTAAAATTTTATGAGAATTTTTTGATAGAGAGTAATTCTTGTAATGAGGAATCAACTTCTTTTCTTATTGATTCCATTCCAAAGACAACATTATTCCTGATGAAGATATTCATAAGTCTTACTAAACCTGTCACCATTGAAGAGTTGAAAAAGGTATTTTTTGCATTAGAAGGAGACAAGGCACTCGGTCCCTAATGGATTTTTGGCTAACTTCTTTCAAAAATGTTGGGATATTTGCTTAGAAGAATTTTTGAAGGTTGTAAATGAGTTCTATAAGGACTGGAAACTTAATCAAAGAGATGTATACTAACTCACATTGTGCTAGCACCAAACGAAGATGGATGTAAAATATTTCAAGGATTTTAGACCCATCAGCCTATTAAATGTGATGTACAGAATATTTTACAAAAAAATTAGCTACTAGGATTGCAACCTTTACTTGCTGAACTTATTTCTTCAGCAGCAAAGTGGATTCATAAAAGGTAGGTATTATTTAATATGGGGTAATAATGGTTCATGAAACTATCCATTCCATGGATAAAAGTAGAAAAATTTGGATGGACAATAAAATTATACATGCATACGGATTTTGATAGAATGTCTTGGAAATTTTTAGATACGGTTTCTGACCAAATTTGGTTTCCAAAATAAATTTAGAAAAATCATACAAGCATGCATTTTTTTCTATATTTTCAGTGGTGGTTAATGGTGAGCCAATGGGTATTTTTGCAAGTAGTAGAGGTATAAGAAAAGGGGATCCTATATTCCCCTTGATTTTTATCATTCTGGTAGACAACGTTAGTAGATCTATAACTAAGGCTATTAATAGTGGCATGCTAAAAGGATTTAAACCTACTTCCACTAATCAAACTAATTTGCATCAAAAAATTTCTGATCATACTATTCTGCTTCTGATGGCCTTTATTATTGAAGAAAAATATATAAAAACTATTCTCATATTCTATGAAGAAGCTTCTAGTCAGAAAGTCAATTTTGACAAAATTTTGGTGTATTTATTCAATACTCCTTTTGATAGGCAAAAAATAATTGCACTCATTTAGGGGCGTAAAATCATCTCAATACCAACAACTTATTTAGGACTACCTTTGAGCACTACTTAAATATCTAATGCTATTTGGAATGTTTTGTTAGATAGATTTTATAAAAAAATTGGTTGAATGGAAAGGAGCTATTCTTTCCAGTGCTAGAAAATGTTGGTTAATCAAAAGCACTCTTTAGAATTTACCCTTATATGTCATGTCAATGTACAAAATTCTAGCAATAGTTGTCGATAGTATTGAGAGAATTCAAAAACATTTTCTATGGCATGGGACAGAAGAAAGATTTAGATACCATTTAGTAGCCTGGGATCAAGTTTGTATTCCAAAAAAGATTGGTGGTTTGGGAATAAAGGATATTAGAAAAATGAATGTTTCTTTAATTTCCAAACTTGGCTGGAGATTAGTGAAGGAAAAAAAACCTTGTACTGAGCTTATTATGATAAAATAATTATCTCAACAAAATGTGAGTTCGTTCCTTTTTTATCAACAACTTTCCAATGGCTCCATTTTATAGAACAACTTGCTTCAAATTGGGCATATTCTTGTTAAAGGTTGTAGATGGAAATTTGTTAATGGGTAGGATATTAATGTTTGGCATGATACCTAGACTAATTTTAGACTGAGTGATACTTTTGTTTCCATAAAAGATAGTCTAATTAAAAATTATGGTAATAATGTCAAAGACTACATTGAGTTGACTGGGAATCAGAAGAATTGGAAGAAACTCAAAGTGGAAATGGAAAATCTATGCAACTTGTGGTATATTCTCTATAAAATCAACTTTCTCTCATTCCTATCAATCAAAAGGACAAGAAAAGATGATATCGTATGGGTGGACTCTTCTGTATGGGGATTATTTTGTCAAGTCAGGATACAATACTTGTTTTTATGCTCACCAAAGTGAGTACATAAGTGGAACAAACTTTGGATGCCTGAATTAACCCCAAAAGTCAACTTTTTTATGTGGCTTGTTCTAAAAGGTAAAATTCTCACTTGTGATAATCTTATTAGAAATGGTTTTATTATGTCTAACACATGTTGAATGTATAAAAATAAGATTGAAGACATAAAAACATCTTTTCGTACATTGTGAGTATGCTTCCAAGGTTTGGAGTCTTATCTTTGCAAACTTCAATTTGTATTAGACTATTCCTCATACTTGCTTGTAGACATGGGAGCAATGGGATCCACCATATAAACAATTACATGATAAGGAGATTATGGAGTTTGGTTCATCCTCATACCACATGGAGATTGTGGAAAGAAATAAATCGATATTATACTTCAAGAATAGAAGACAGGTTTGTACCAAAATTTTTAAGGAAATAAATTGATATTTCTATCAAGGATAACATTGAAAGGTTTAGGCCTCAAAAAAATAGATTATATCCCAAGGAAAATTAACACATTCTTGTTACTTTGAGGATTGATATTGACGACATTTAGAATAGGGTAACAAAAAAATTGACATATCTTTGGTGCATTGGATTAAACCACCCACCTCAGGGTATAAATTGAATTTTGATGGAGCTTCCAAAGGTAATTTTGGAGCTTCAAGAGGAGGTGGGGTGATCAGAGATCACAGAGGATGTTTTGTTGCTACATTTGCAGGAAATATGGGTCATTAGACAAATCATTATTCTAAAGCTCTGGCAGTATTATGGGGGATAAGGCTTGTAAGAGACTGTAATATTTAAAATATTATAATTGAAGGGGACTCTTTAAACATTATAAATCTCTTACATCGAAATCAACCCCCAAGTTGGACCATTAGAGATTTCAATTATGAAGCTATATATATTTGTAAAGATTTTGATAATTCCAAGATCATACATTACTATCGTGAAGATAATAAAGTGGCAGACAGTTTTTCCAACTATGGATTTAGTAACAACATCCAAAATTGGTTTAGTGGTGACCTTCTCCTGGCCAAGGTACATAATGACATCATCAAAGATAAGTATGGTATTTAGAATAATCATTAAAAAATATCCCTCCACCGATGGGAAAGTGATTATTAAATTTTCATGTAGGGTTAATAATTTCATTAATATTTCACATGCTTTATGGGTATAAAGTGACAAAGACAGTGGTGAAAGGTAGTATAGGGATCAAAACTTTACCATTGAGAACTAAGGAAGAAATAAAAGTAGAATGGGTGGGGTTTTGAATCTCATAGAAAAAATGTAGAGTCATGACCAAGATATCTCGGTTTAATTCGCTAATGGTTGGAAGAAAAGTGCAATTGAATATGGAGATATCAATGTTAAAATCACTAAAGACCTCATTTCTGAAGTCATGGGATTGAGCTTAGATGGGGAAAAATTCTTCAGCAAATGTGTCGACGTTAATTTTAAAGAAAAGAAATTTCTTGATGAAAGAGAAAATCTTGAATATGTAACGACTGGTATAAAAGTGTCTTCTATTCCAGAGTCATTTGCTGAAATTTCACTAATGATGGTCAGGTATGTCACTCTTAAGGGCATATATGTGAAGATTCCTTTTAAGCATTTTGTCTTCCTTAATCATTTCAGGAGGAATTTAATTGTTAATTTACCACATTACATTTTGAACTCACTGGAATGCTCTGTTATTGAGTTCCAAAATCCTACTCGTGTTGTCCCCTTTCACCAATTCCTTATTCGATTGATCCATCACCACTTTCTTTCACATTCTCTCTCTTTTCCTGTTTTCCCTGTTACCCCCCTTTACTAGATTCTAATGAACCCATTCTTGTTTCCACTAGCTGTAAAATTATAATCAAGAATCCCATGTACCCCTCTTAGAGGGTTCTTTGTATTAATAAAGAGATTGAATCAGCCAAAAACCTACTTCATATCATAAATCCCATTGAAGACTCTACTACAGAAAAATAAGAAGGGCTTCTAAGCAAGATTAACAGGTTGGAAAGGGAGGTTATAGACCTCAAAGATGAACTCAAGCAGATTGGTAAAAGTGCAGGTAAGAGGAAGATGCTGAACGTACCATGGATAATGAGTAAATTTTAAAAAAATTCAAGAAACTCAACTCTTTGGATAATATATTGGGAAATGATAAAGGGAGACATGATTGTACCATTTCTATGTTTAAAGCTATTTACAAATTTATGGAACAACATGTCAAAAGTGTTTGTATTCTCAGTGAAATTCTAGATGCCATTTGGGAGTCAGAAACTACAAGGGACCTGGTCTTTTCACAATTAGACAAGAAGGATCCCTCCCATGTCACTTCCTGACCATTACCTTGAGGGTAATAGTTCGATGAGGTGCTGAGATACACACAATAATCTACTAAGGATCATCAGAAGGACTCTGGATGAAAACCAAAGAACTTGGCACATAAAGCTCAAATCAGCCCTATGGGCTGATAGGATCACACCCAAGAGGTCTACAGGAAGCTCTCCATACAAGCTTGTGTATGGAAAGGAAGCAGTTCTACCCATATCACTTGAGTTGCCAGCATTGGAACTCATGAAAACAGTTGGAACTAGCTGAGTTTGAACCTATGGAAATTAGGTATGCAGAGTTGATGGAATTAGAAGAGACAAGAGAGCACGCAATACAGACCATAGAAAAGGATAAAGCATTGGTCAAAAAAGAGTTTTTGACAAGAAAGCTAAGGCCAGGATATTGCAAACTAGAGATTTTGTACTGAAGTGGGATGCTAATCGTGCAAAAACCAGGAAAGCACTCCATGTTTTGATGCCATCTGGAGTGGCCTGTATATGATCATTGAATGCAAAGGTAGCAATGCTTTCCGACTGGCTAAGTTGGACGGTGAAGAATTACAGATTCCGGTCAATGGAATCTATCTCAAATGCTGCTACTAGAAAGATAGATTCTCATCCTTGTAAATATTAATTTAGATTTTCCATTCCTCTAAGTGCTTATGCACATTGTACTACTGTTAGAGTAGTTTTTATTTCCCTAAGTGCTTCTGCACATGTCCTATTGCTTCTACTATGTGCATGTTTGCAGTTCATCAAGTTCCTGGAAAAAGAATTTGTCGCCATGAGAAGACCAGCTCAAACAAATGTCAAATGGCTCATTGATACAAGCTTTCAAATTTCAGATCAGCTGAGAGATTATCAAACAGACTCCATGCCCAATGGATTGCTACAAGTAGCTGGCCGTTCTTCATCTGGCAGGCAGATAACCCCGCTGAGTCTCCAAATTGTTATCCAAAATTCACCCCAAGGTAAATTTTGATAACATGCATCAAATTCTTTAGTCCTAAGCAATTATATTGATTCAAGGCAAAGCATCATGTTGCTGGGGTCCCCTCAGATTTTTTCTAACTCCCCTGGCCAAGAAAGAAAGAGCAAGCTCTGAAAAAATGTGAAAAGTTTGCAGAAGACAGGCTCGGGGAAGGAAAAATCATGAAAAATGGCTAAGTCTTAGTCTTTGGGACAACCGGGACAAAATTACGTGAGGGACGCAAAAGTTTGGATCGGCCAAAGGAGGAGTTTTTTGTCCGGGACAGCCAGGACAAAAGTACGCGAGGGACGCGTGGGACGCGAAAGCGCGGATCGGCCGAAGGAGGAGTTTTTCGTCCGGGACAGCCGGGACAAAAGTACGTGAGGGACGTAAAAGCGCGGATCGACCGAAGGAGGATTTTTTCATTCGGGACAGCCGGGACAAAAGTACGCGTGGGACGCGAAAGAGCGGATCGGCCGAAGGAGGAGTTTTTCGTCTGGGACAGCCGGGACAAAAGTACGCGAGGGACGCGTGGGACGCGAAAGCGCGGATCGGCCGAAGGAGGAGTTTTTTGTCTGGGACAGCTGGGACAAAAGTACGTGAGGGACGCGTGGGATGTGAAAGCATGAAATGGCTGAAGACAGAAGAGGAAAAGTCAACGTTTGACCTGCGAAACTTCAAACGGCCATAACTTTTGACTCCGAGCTCCGATTTTCACAAAATTGGACTTTCTGGAACGAGCACGACATCCTCTACGCCACAGAAACTAGATTTATTATTTTTAATGAGGGTAGATATATTTAATTAAGAGAAACATATTCGGTTCCAGTCAGTTAATGTTCATTCTCGTCAAATGACAGAAAACGCCTGCCAGACCCAAAATAGCTGCCCGCACTCAGAAGGCCATAACTTTTGCATTTCTCAACGAAATCACACAAAATTGGTACCGTTGGAATCATGGATCCAAGCCCAATGAAAAAAAATCAATAAATTCTATATTTGATGAGATATTAATCGATTTTTCTAACAAAACGTGGTCGGGTTCAGAACAGTGTTTTATTTGGTAGCTGGGAGTGCAATTAAGAGGCATGGTCATCATTCTTTCTCTGCTGCAGCACATGGGACAGTATGGAAAGCCTTTTGCAAGTAATATACAATCATTTCACTCAATTTAATGCTTCTTACAGGTGGTTGAAGGATAGATTTCAGGATTTCTATTTTTCCTTCTCTTCTCCTCATTTTTTCTATAAATTGGAGTGTTGGGCTCATTGTAAGGAGAGAGTTTTTGGGTAGCAAAGCTCTGTCAAAATTGCTTTGTGAAGCTAGTGTGTTGCAAGCCCTTATAGTGGACTCCTTGCATGGTGATCCAGGCCCTTATCTTGTAATAGACTAAACTGTGCATACCAGGAAGCAATAAAATACAAAGTTTGTGGATGTATCTTCCCCTGCTGTGTTTTCTTGCATTCTTCTTGCCCCTTTTATCTTTCTACAAGAATATTGTGTCTATTATTATGTTCTTGTAGGAATTCACTAACATTGTGTATGCTTGGAATATTGTTGTGAATGCATTTTTCTAGATTATGGTGAACTGTCATCACCTCTTCTAGTGTGCACTTTCCCTCTGTATTTCACACATTTGGAGATTACTCTCACACCCTCCTTTTCTGGTGTATCACCGCTTTAGTGTAGGCTTTCATTTTTATGTATTCTCTCACCCTGGTCCCTTGGAAATTTAGATTAGAATAGTTAGCTTATCCTGCATTAGAGTAGATTGTGGCAGGTAGTTTAGGAGCAAGAACCAGCTTTCTCTGGAGGTCTGTCTCAAGTAGCAAGTCCCACAACTTGGAGATAGTAGCCATGTTATCCAATCACACTGTGAGTTCAAATACATGCACAGGGGTGCTGTGATTTGGGGATAACACTTCCCTAACATTATTCAACTCTTCGTAGAAATTTGAGATGAATATTGATAAATCAAACAAGTAGAGTTGCTTCCAATTTGTTATTGTGTTGCTGTCAGGAAGATGTTTTCTTGTTGTTTTGATGCTACATTGTTTCAGTTTTTCTCCTTTTTATAGTTCTTGGTTAAACTATAGTTGGTTCTCATGTTCTTCATGGATTCTAATTCATTTTTTTTGTTTTCACTACTGTATCTATCTTTTGATCCTCCTTATAAAGGAATTTAGTCCCTTTTATCTTTGGACTATTTTTACTACTATCTCTGGCTTTTGAGCCTTTTTTTGTAAACAGGGTATAGTCCCTTTAAAAACTATTTATCCTTAATAAAAAACACTTTTATCTATGACATACTACTGCAATAAAAATTCTAACATATTCAATAACACATGAAATCATCAACTTAATAAATATTAACTCGATAATAAATACAAGTACAAATGGATTTTCTAAATTGATACATTGTTTATATTAGGCTATTATGCCTTTCTTTAAAATAGGAAAATGAAGTAATTATTTCACTTTATAATAATGTGATGCTTTTAATACAATGAAAACATCGTAATCAAACATCATTCGAGTAATAATTCATGCATAGTCTCAATAAACATCTGCCAAGGATAACTTATTTTCGCCATCTATAGGAGAGGAAAATAGTAAAAGTGGTCAGTTTAGAATGAACTAGCATGAAAGGTTGGTCTCCACATATTTATGGTTTATGTCACTATGATACTCATATGAATAAATTCATCAACAAAAAAATCAGAATATCTAATACTAAGATAATGGGACCAGAGGCTTATTTTGCTGCTGCATAAATTTTGTCTTCTTAGGTATCCTGGTCTCCCTTCCTCTCCTAGATTTGTTCCCCATTTGCCAGGTTCTGCCACTGCTAGCCTCTTTTCTCCACTCTCTACCCCTGCCACTGCTGCTGTCACCCCCCTGCTGGCCGTTCAGGCTTCATCTTCCATTCCCCCTGCTGCTGCTCCTACCCCCCACCTCGCTTCCACCTCAGCTAGACCAGTCACTAGGGCTTCTAGAAGGCTTAACCTCGATATTGTTGTGGGGAAGGGCCCTCATGAAATTGAAATTGCTCATGATCTCCTGAATATTAGCAGTGCTAGTCCCCAAGAGGTGCATATGGAGAGCTCTAAAAAAAGGTTGGATGCCTTAGAAGCTGAAATGAAGATGTTGAAGGATGAGGTTAAGAACTTGACAAAACAGAAAGGAAAGAGGAAGGAGGAGGAGGTGGATATTGATAACAGCCAGATTGAAGATATCTACAAGAAGCTGAACTCCTTAGACTCCCATTTAGGGAAGGCCAAAACTCGTCATGACTACAATATGGCCATTTTTAGTGTGATTGAGGAATTCATTGAGCAACATGTCAGAAGTGTCTCCAATCTTAGTGGAGTTTCTACAACACTTTGGGGCAATGATAAAGAAAGCAAAAGGACTATTGATCAGCTGGATAAGACTGACACTGCCCACATGACAACTTTGGGAATGTTCAGATCTTGGAAGAACATCAAAACCAGCATCAAAAAAGCTGCCAAGAAGTAGTTGTTGGTGCTTTAGCTACTCTAGTTTGTTTTTTTGATGTCTTTTTGCGGTTTCTTTGGTACTTTTGTGTAGCGTTTTTACTGTTTTTTCTTGTTTGGGTAGCTATTTTTTGGCTACTTTGGGCTTCATTGTCATACTTGGATTCTGGTCCTTTTTTCTCTGATTTTCATTCCTATTCTGGCTCCTAGGCCCTCTGTTGTACTCAAGGGTATAGTCCCTTTCAAAAAACTATTTGCCAATAATTTAAAAAAAAAAACATTTCATATCTCATACATTGATATTACTTCCATGTAAGTAATCACATTCTATGAAAGATTTAAATTGATTAAGTATAACAATAAATAATTTACTGAAACATGGCAATATATAATAAATAGTCTCCCAAATTTCCAAGCCTTATACATTAAACCTTGCATTTCATCACTTAATAACTATTAAGTTATGCAATAATAATGTGATATTATATTTATGTTACTAGATATATTATTCAAAAATGATCCTCAACAATGATGCATAATATCATTAGGTCCTGAAAATGAATATAAGACAAACTTTAATTAGAATTCCTGTAGTTCATTTAAAAGTAACAACTATATTTTTGACTTATAATACAATGACATGGTAATTATTTCATCAATTAGGAGTGAAAAGGTCACCCTACAGGTAGAGAAGGATTAATAACAATTCAACCAAGTTAATAAAATAAAAAATACATTAACCAATTAAAATTTTCCTTGACATTCCCAAACTATGTTATACTTTCCTCAATTTAATAAAAGAACCATGTTAGTGGCATTGACCTAATTGATTGTATAAAGATCCCGCTTTATCCTTTCAGAGTCAAAGTTATTAAAATTGACTTGAATTTATACAAAAATATTTAACCCAAGGGTCTTGTCCAAATCACCTTGCCATACAAGACTCACAAAACAACATTCCAAATACAAACTTTTGACCCATTTCGGAACCCATAATGCATATATGTCTATACATAGTATCCTATATCCCTAAAAAAGCAACCCTAAAGTTCCCAACTCAGGCTTATCCATTATAAAAATGCAACAAAGTTACATGTAAGCACCCAAATTAGGGTGGATTATATTGTGAGGCTTGAATTTGTGTAAGTCACCCTGATAAATGTAAACATGAAAACATATAACTTTGATGGGTTTTTAAAATAATTATAATTCCACAAGACCTAGGTTTTTACTGGGTATTTTAATATATAATTCAGAGACACAAAAGGGTTTATAAATATAACTTAATTCTACAACCATATTATTTTTCAAAAAATGAACAAAGGTGAATAAACATGCATGTACAACCAAGATAAACACCCAAATCATTTAACCATCCAAGTAACTATCAACCATAAAAAATAATCCCAAGTATATCATTATATTGAACACCCAATTTCATGAAATACCATTTATTATAGATATTTACATCATTCAAGAATTGTAAAAAATAAACCATGAAGAAGGGAAGAAAAATGATTCATGCCTGTAACAGAAGAAAAATATTTTCCAAGCTTTATTTTTGACTTCCACATAATTGTTCCCAGATCCTTCAACCTTCAAAACCCCAATTGTTTCAATCTCAAAATACTATGATAACTTCCATATTTCAACATTAATAATGCCACAAACCAAAAATAAATACCGACTAAAGAAATATTAAGTTTCCCTTGCAAAAATAGAAGACTCCAAACTAAAAAAATTCATTAATACAACTTCATCATGCAAAGCTCTAGAAGAGAGAAAAAATATTAGAACAAATAATATAAAAAAAAAATGCCCATGTTCCCCAATATATTCCTTGATAATATTTTCTCTTCTTCTAAGGTGAGTAAATATCATTCAATGTAGGTTGGTACATTCTACCAAATTTTCCCTTAGAGTTCTCAGTTAAATTTAGCCATAGTCGCCACCTTACTTAACTTACACAGAGGTCTTTTACGTTCATTCAAAGATGTAATTATTACCTTATCTTTACATGGTTGGCCAAATTTAAAATTAAAAATCATAAACAAATCAAATATATCTTGGGTCAATCAAAGCCATAAAAGTCTTGTCATTAAATGGTTAGCCTATGCCAATCATGCTTGGGTTTAAATTTCAATATCTTAAAAATCTTGAGTCAGTTATCAACAAAGATCATTAACAATTGAAAAAGTCATAAAAACATTAATCTATTCACATGGTTGAAAACCATGGTGATTATTTGTACCAATAATATGGTCTTTAGATCATTAATATAATCACAAACCCCTTTATAATATTAACCTTGTAGTTTCTCATTACACATTTGATCAAAGAGAGAATAAATTTAATGATGGCATTACCTATCCCATCATATTTATTACCATAGTAAAAAATTTACTATTATTACCCACACAGTTCATAAGGGATTTTTAAACATTTACTTATGAATGAGATACTACCAAGGTCTATTAACTCTTTCTTTATGTTATCATCAAAATGAATCGAAAATAAGTTAAGATAAAAAAAAAATTATACGTTAATCGTCAACATGATCTCATAGTGAATCATAATAGTATCAACTCAGTAGTGTAAAGAAGAAAAGTATGATCGTCTAAACATCATAATCCCAACCAAATTTAAATTTATAAATATCAATATCCAACAGAGTCAAGTATAAAAAAATGTTAAATGAATTACAACTTAACAACCTATAAAGATATGACTACTGGTTAGATCATCATCTACAATAGGGATAAATTAATCCAAATCATTCAAAGTGCATAGAACAAATTGTGATACTCAGAAACTTTCAGAACATGAAAAAAAGTGTCGATACACTATCGTGTTTACTTGTAGCATACCAAAACCAGTCCCTGTGTCCATGAGTTTTCCAATATCGGAACTCGTTTATGACGTAACATAATGAGAAAAATGGATGTGTGAAAACACAAGCACCCATGGGGGAAATGTAATCTTTTTATTTACACTTAAATGTTATGTGCATTGGTACCTCATTGAGATATATTTGAATGCTCACCTGAAGTGCATGTAACTACCAGGTCCCTCTTTTGTATTTTCTTATCAAGATGTTAGCATGCATATTCATAATAACCAAACACTAAGGTACTCATTTAACCATACTTAGATCAATGTATCTATCTTATCATGAAATTGAATCAAGAAAATGTTTTAGATAACCATGACTAAGATAATGTGTATAAGCACATATCCATATTTTGACACATCAATGATCATAACCCATCGAGAATTATCCATTATATATCAGAAAATAACTACATAACAAGAAGTTTAATCATAGTTTCCAAAACGTATACCCAATAAATTATTTTCACCAGTCTAACACCATAAGCCTATTACATCACAAGATATCTCATACACATATATAAAAAAATGAAGAACAACAAGTATATATAGGGTTAGGAACTTTCCCTTCATCGCCAATGCACCTTCCTAATAATAGGTATGCCCAAAATAGACAACATGCATGCTTTTGTACATCAACTAATAATAGAATATCCTATATATAATTTTTTTTTAATTAATATTGTTATACTTCATGTGTGTATTGTAACTTCATGTTAATTCCCAAAAAATAAAATTTTTATGGCCACCAAGTCTCCATGTTTTTATCTTCACTTGGGAGGCACTCCATCTGCTTTTCCTATTTTTATCTTTTCCCTAGAAAATAGCCGAGTCCTCAACCTGTATCTGTAGTCCCGTGTGTAATCTTTCCCATACTTCACACATACTCCATCTTCACATGTGTGCATGCGCTCTAGTCCATTCTGGCACTTATTCATTTCCCATGTCTAACATTACGCCACACTAGGTATGTTTTATCCATCATTGGAAACACCATAAATTATGATGCAAAAAGAATCATAGAGCACTTATCATGAATTAAGAATTTGTATTGTGCCATAATCAACTTGTGCCAAAGAATCAAGCCACCTTATGTATGGAAGGATAACTGGAAAACTCCTTAATCAAAATTTTTCTCCTTTTTCCCTCCACCCTTCCAATTCCTTGCTTGCCTAAACTGGTGCATTATCGATAATGTCAGAGACCTCTGCAAGAGTTTAAATCATCAATCTTCCCCCATCAGCTTATTCTATCAAAGATCCTCTAGCTACTTATCTACATCATTTAGCGAAATCCATACTGTGTTTTATATGGGGGAAGAGTTTCCTTCAATATTTCTTTGAGTGAGGTTTTCAGCATGTTTATTACTTCTCTCTTCTTCTCTACCTCAGCTAATATCTTTTCCCATTTCCGCCCTGTTACTTCTTCTGTTTTGGCCTTAGAACTCATTTAACTCTACCTCATCCCTGAACCAAAATAAACCCTACAACATGATCAAATTCTTCAAAATTATCATATATAACCTTTACTACTTACACAACCACTTTAACTTCTACCGCCAATGCATCATAGCTGTGCGAGGTGTGCTTCAATCTATTATCTGTCACTTTTACTTCTACCTCGCTCAGCACATATTCTGTGGACTCTAATGCTAGAACTTCCTTGTCATATGTGATCACACCCACTAAATCTTATAAATAATGCAAGGATGACTCATATGTGGGCTGAACTTGAGTGATCAAGTCTAGGCATGTAAGTGTAATTGCATATGCGATGTATTTTTCCTTCTTATGTGCAGAGCATGTTCTCCCCTTTTCTTCCCTTATCTCCTACTTCAATTATGCAATGATCTTATCTTTTTCCTTGATCTCCTCATCCCACTCTCTTATCTCCCTATATTTCTCCTCAATTTCCTTATGTAGGTTCCACATTCTATAGTCCTTGTAAAAAAATATTACTCTGACATTTTGTTGATATTTTATTGAGTGCATTACACGATTACTCATTTTTTAACATCGGGGAGTCAAAAATCAGATATGCCTCCCCTATCATAGAATTAAGTTGGGTCTCTATTAGCGACTGTGTGATAACTCCTCCATGAGTGACTCAAATATCAAGGAGAGCATCTTCTTGGTGTGCAGAAAGGTTTCTTATTTTCTAAAAAAAGACCAAGAGAATAATTTCTCTATTGACACTATATTATGGTACCTTATGTGCAATGCCTTAGTAAAATATTTTTCATATTGCATCGTAGGTCCCTAGGGTGTATGTTTTGGTCTTCTATTCTTCCCACGGGTCCCCTTCAGAAAGTTAAGCATGATAATGTTCTCCGGGACATATTTTTACTTTTATTCACTCATTTCTTCTTCACTACACTCTACTTCATATTCCATCATTCACTCTACAATGTGTGTGACCTCTTCCACAATCTGGTGCTCAATCTCCAGCTTAGTATGGTGCTTGACTTTGTGTTTTTCAGTAGGCTCCTACCTCTCCTCAAAAATTTGTGTGATGGGAGTAGTGACCCCTTCTATCTCTATTTCCATAGCTAGAATATCATCACGATGTGTGCTATGTTCCTTTGTATCTGACTCCTCGATGTTTTGCACATGAGGAATTAGTTGTGGAAATTCTTCTTCTTCATTTCTTCCAACCTCCCCCTCGGTATCCGATGTGTTTTCAATCAAAACTATCTTATGTTTCTTCCTCACTAGAGAATTCTTATTCACAGGATAATTCTTTGAACTTGCGCTTGGATCTGACTCCTTGCACATAAGTTTCCTCTTCAAATTTGTACTCTGAACTGGGGATTCATCTTCACTTCCTTCTTCCTCCTTACTAACAAGACAGGTTTCCTTACGAACTCTCTTCTGACGAACTATCTTCTTTACTGTGGGATTTTCTTGGATGGTCAAATAATCCTCTACATATTTCTCATTGAATATCCTTGGCTTTAGATATATATAAACCTTTGTATCTGCCACATTTGTAATCACCAAGGTCTAAAATTTTCACATATTGATATCATTTGATATCAATTTTTCTTCATATGCACTCTTTTTGGGGTATAAAAGTGATTTACGTAAAGTATCATGCTCATAGTCCACCTTATTTGTGTCAAACCTTAACTTGCACGCCTAAAAAATCTATTCACAGTAGTATGTAAGTAACAAGTTGTGATATTAAATGGGATTTAATAGCGAGGTCTTTTTTTTCCATACTTAAAATTAAAATGACCAATGTAGAAGTGTTGGTATATATAAAACTCAGTCTTTTTCTCTAATTGTGCTAGTAGTTTACTAGGAATGTACCATTCTTCCCCAAATTCATTGTGCATCCTCTTGTACCATCTATCTCCTCTAACATTGTATACAAGAGCTATGTTTACATAGGTATAATCAATGAAAATTTCTGTAGGGGACGCATTTTTTTCGTGGTACTCCCATACTTTATCATTGAGCCCATCTAGAACCCCAAGTTTAGATAACACTACAAGTAACAAAATATTTCAAATAGTGATTTTATCTATTGTGTGCCTCTTTAATGATATTCTCAGTGATAAACCCAACAAGATTGTCAATTGTTCCTTCAGATATTTTCTTGGAAATATACAACCATCCTTTGTTTACTTGTACACATCACTCCTTTCTGTTTAACTCGGTAAGAAAGTGTACAACCATTCTAATAACATGATTATCAAATTTTACAATATCCATTACATGCCCCCCCTTGATAGTGGAAGGCCTTGGCAGTATTCCTCACTTGATCATCATCATCCAATTCTAGAGGAAGTTCTATTCTCATGCTCTAAAGGCTATTGAACTTACTAATCAACCCCATAGTCAAATGAATCCTCATCCTAGAAAAGTAAAAGAATTGTTCCTGGAGATGTGACATGAGCCATGGGTATAACCCCTCAGGATTTCCAAAATAAGGGATTTAATATAACTGAATCACCACTGCATTTTACAGAATGTAATCTCCCTCATCATCATAGATTAGTTTTCCATTCACATTCCTCTCTCTTGTCCTCCAGACAAGCTCTACCTCTATCTCGAACACATTCGAGTCAATCTGATGGTTGAAGTTAGTGATGGTAATTTTTTAAACATGTAATACCCTCTCCTTTCCTATCAGTAATCCATTAGGGTGCTTCATTTCTGAATACCATTTCTCCTGTAAGTATTCTATTATAGGATTCTCATTTCCCTTTCCCTTTCCCTTCCCTTTTCCCTTCAGTGATTTGGTTATTGCCTTCTTAGGTGCCATTTTTGTGTGAAAATTTAGAATTTTAAGTTATCTCCTTGACGTTTCTCAATTTTCCAATACATTTTACTTCAAACCATCCACGCACAAAACTCTTAACACTTATTTCACTTTCCTCCAAATGGTGCCCTAATCTTATAAACCCTAACCAAAACCCTCAAAAAATTTGAAAATATGTTTCCATGCCACCCTAAGCTATAAATCTTCCTCCAAAGTAGCTCTTTCACTAGGTCATATCCCTAATTTGATCTAGATAACCAATTTATTTAGCTCTACACTCAATTTCACATGAATTCCAAAAATAATTGCTCTAAAAAACATGCAAGTTCTTCACAAGGTAAGGTAATAATAAATTTACCCAGACGCCTTTGAATAGATTTTTAAATTTTTACCACATTAAATGCTTGCCACATACCACAGTATAACAACTTTGAATCTTCTTTATTGGATCTTTCTTGGGTTTTTTCCATTGTTTTATTTTGTGCACTAGAGTCATAACCTTCTTGCGTGCTTACTACTTCCTAGACACATACCTCCTCACACATGCCATCTTGTCCCATGGTACATACTCCTCTGAGCCTTATACCAAGCAATTTACCATGTCACTTCCTACTTTGCATTACACTATGTGACCCTTCTTCATACATGGTTTTTCTTTTGATAATTTTCCTTACTATCACCATTATTCTTATGACACCTTTTTCTTTTCTCTTACCACTCACCCTACAACTTGTACTCCTTTCATCTAGTCTTACTCACACCTGTTTATCCACTTTATCTGGCCTTCAAATACCATGAGGTCTCTATGTCATACATTTACACCTGGTTCACCCCACACTAAAAGTATGTGCAGTCCTCTGTGTATGAACTCAATAAATAGTAATAAGATTTCTTTGCACAAGCACTCCTACCACAACAAAATAATGAAATACAAAATAAAAATCATAACAATGATTAAAAGGAAACACGTGAAAGGGAAATCTAATCTAAATGGAAATTTTGCCTTATTACAAACAAGAAGAAGCTTTATTTATAGTAGGGATTCATCCAAATCATATGGAAGTAACAGAGAAACATGGTGACATCGAGTGCCTATAGCTAACAAGTGCTTAATTCAAGTATCTCGGTTACTAAAAAAGGTCCTGACCAATGCACTTTCAGTTTTCATGGATGACGCAAAAACTTAGAGTCGTAGAGAACTATTATCTTTCCAACCTCATACATATTATTTTTAATGTGCCTATCATGTCATGCCTTCTTTCTCACCTTCTTATCCTTCTGAATCTAACATGTGATAGTGTGCCACTCATCTTGTTGTATATTTGATAAATGTTTTATTTTGCATCTTATTCATCATTGAAACCTCATACATGGGCAATACATAGAGATGATAGCATGAATTCTACTGGTAATACTTCTTCCACGCTAAATACCAATTGAAAGGGTGTGGTATTATTCAATCCATTATAAGTGGTCTTGTAAGCCCAAAGTATAGTAGATAATTTATCATCCCATTCTTTCATTCCAACATCAAACATTTTTGTCGATGTCTTTCCCAAAATCTTGTTGAAATCCTTTACAGTGCCATTAGCTTGAGTGTGATAAGTAGTAGTCTTATGGTGTGCCACCATAAAATCTGCCATTAAAATTATGATTGTCTCATTAATAAAACAAGTTCCCCTATCACTTATCAAGGTCAATGGAAATCCATACCTACTAATAATGTTTTCCCATAGGAGCCTTTCTATTTTCATTATTGTACAATCATTTGTAGGTGTTACTTCTACCCAAACTATAAGATAATTTGTACAAGTAATATTATAATGGACATCATTCCTACATGCGGGTGGTGAAATAGGACCAAAAAAATCAATGGGCCACTTTTACAAAGGCTTCATTCTTGTAATAGGCCAAAAATTCATCTCATCTCTATGCCCAAGATTCCCAAGGCACTGAAAAATGGTTGTATGCCTTGACATATTCCTTAGTGTCCTTGTAAAAATTTTCCCAGGAAAGTCTAGCCATTAGAATCCTACGCATTGTAGCATCACCTGTATAGTTTCCTCTTGTAATTTCACCATGAGCCTCCTCTATAATGGTGTCATGATCATGTTCTAGTACACAACTCCGTAAGACTTCATCATGGCCTAACTTGTATAAATATCCCCTAATAAATTGATAAGGTGTCGCATGTATATCAAGCTAATATTTGTCTAGTGTTTTCATTCCTTCAGGCACCAAGCCACTGCATAAAAAAACTTCTATGTCCTTCAAATTTGTAAGAAATTTGTTTAGTCTAAGAAGTTGTGTATCCATAATTGTGTCCTCAATGCTTTGCGCATCCTCACCCTAATTGATCCTTAACAAATGATCGGGCCCTGAATTTATCTTATAATGCTTGACAACCACTATGAATTCAAATTCCTGAAACAAAAGTATCCATCTACAAATGTGTTATTACAAAAGAGGATTGTTGACCAAGTACTTAGGTGTCATATGATCTGTAAAGATATGAGTGGGGTTGCCAACATATACTATCTAAACTTGTACAACACATAGATCATAGAATATTCCTCACACTCAGTAGTAATGTAATTATTCTCCATGTGGGTCAACTTCTTACTTACAAGGGTCAACTTCATACTTGCCAAACAAATTGGATGATCCAAAATACCTTCCCTAGGTTGTGCCAAAAATGCACCTATGGATGTACCATAAGCATCAACATGTACATGAAAATGTTTATTCTAGGAAGAAAAGCACAAAATAGGTGCAGTAATAAACCTCTCCTTCAATGTTTCAAATGCAAGTTATTGCGTGCCACCCCAATGAAATTTTCCTTTAGACTTTAGTAATTCTTGCAGAGGCACTGAAATCTATGCATATACTTCTTAAAAAATCCTATAATATCTTATATGTTCCAAGAATCTATGTACTTCACTGTGGCTAGTAGGTAACTCTAAGCCCAAGATGACTGAAAACTTGGCTATATCCACCAACAATCCTTCTTTGTAAATGATGTGCCCCAATAGAGTTCCAAAGGATGTATAAAAAATACACTTCTTGATGTTGAGAGAGGTACTCAATTTCTTGCATCTTTCAAACATAAGCCTCAAGTTGTCACAATGATATTTTACTAACCCATACACCATCCAATCATCTAGATACACCTATAAGAATTTGTGAATAAATGCATAAAAGCCTACAAAACAATGTGCAACAAAATTGATGGCACATTTTCACTCCAAATATGCAAAAATACTCCACTCAGTGGTGAAGGTTGTCTTCTCTTGATCCTATTTTGGGATGTGCACCTAGTGATAACCTAAAAAAACATCTATAAAGGAATATATTTCATGCCCTATAACTCTTTTAAGAATTTATTTCGTGAATGGGGTGGGGAAAGGATCAATTACACATGTAGTGTTGAGTTACCTATACTCAAGAAAAATACTTATCCTCCCATCCTGCATAATACTTATAACAATAGGGTGAACCAACTTTGATTCCTCAATTGGCTCAATAATCCCAAACTTGAGAATTTTATCAATTTATTCTGTTACCTTTACGTGTAGGTTAGGATTCATCTTATAAGGTCTCTTCTTGACCAGGTGCACACCTTCTTTCAACTTTATCTTCATTTCTCATAAAGAGTGATGTAATCCCTTCATATCATGATATCCCCATGGAAACATATCTTGGAAGTCATGTAGGATTTCAATAATCTTCACTACTTCTCTCTCTCACCAATAATCACCAATAATTACTTATTTTGGTGTGTATTTTGTGCCAATGTTATCCTTCTTTGTCTTCATAGGCTCATGATATGAGTGTTCCTTATCATCCATAGTATCCATGACATCACATGTACCCTCAGTGTGGCTAATATCCAAATTTTCAACTTCCTCATCATCAATCATGTACACCATTTTACCCTTTTCTCTTTCTTTTAGGTGTGACCCATTTGTACATCATCTGTTTCTTATTCATCTAGGCGTGCCTCTGAATCGGAATCACCCAATAACTCTAGCATTAGCTCTTCAGCCTTTGGGCTATAACCCATAGTAATCCACTTCATGATTTGTAGTGCTTTATGAACCAGAGGTTTAGTAGAAAAGTAATCAAAAGTTTGAATCATACCTGGGGTCATATCAAGCCAATTCATTGTCTCCATTTTTAGTTCTACGTGGACATACCATGTGCATGTATTCACACAATGTGGATTAGTACTTATACACCCAAAGTGATGGAAGTAAGGCATCCTCGCCTTACATCCAAAGTCTCTCACAATTCTAAATGTAAAACAAGGTAGGTGACTTCCCATGAAATTCACATATTTGAGTAGGTACATTGTTTCATAGAAACATAGTAGAAAAGGTGATTCTCATTTCTCACCATTCTAGTAGGTTATCTCTTTGTGTTCCCCACCAATGTGTTTTCACCCCACGTGAAGAATATACCAACATGTTTCTTTTATCTCCTTTTCTCATCAACTGGGTTTCCAGGGTGTGCAAAAATATATCAAGATTTCCTTCACCAGTATACCTTGGTACCTGGTCTCTTCTCATGTGCCAAATCATGTGTAGCCTAATAATCTGAATAACTTTGTTCTTCATCTTGTGTCTAATCATCTCGTACATTTCATATGCCTAGTTGTCACAAGAAATTCTTGTGGTATCATTAACTAACTGAACATCATCCCACTATATCACTCCTTAGATGGATCAAGTACCCCAAGGTCCCATACTATGTGTGTATAGATTTTGTTCGAGTATTCTTCACTCAAAGTATCAACATATAGATTATCCTTTACATCTATCAAGGGTATAATAGTGTGCTCATATTTGTTCTCAAAATCTAATGTACCCCTTATTAAAGCACAAATTTGGATTTTTGGCATAGCACCAAGGTATCCCAAGTAGTGCTGGAAATTTATCTGCTTCAGAAAGCTTCAATACTTAAAAGTCTCTAGTAAACTTGGCTCCTTGTATTGTGATGGATGCATCCTTCAGTACCCCAATAGACATAGCTCTAGTTTTTTTCTCCATATACAACACATTCAAATATGGCTCCAATGGTTGTCTACCCGTTTGATTTCATGCATCCAATGTGAGTACATTAACCTCAGCACCTTTATCTATCACAATGTTGCTAACAAGTTATCCATATATGAATACATCAAGTGTGATCTCCTTGTCAGATTCATGACTATGAGGGGGTGGATTTACGTGGAGTTTATGTTGCTCGTGCTTAGAGCTAGTGCACGGTACCTTTTCAATTAACCATTCTCCTAATAGAGGAATGATGTTTTCTTGGTGTAACATTATACGAACCTCTTTCATGTCATCTATTTCCTTCTACAAAATTTCAAAATTCTTTTCACGTTCTCTCTCGTGCACCTACTCCTTTAAACATTGAATTTCTCCCTACAGATCCTAGTAACTCCCATATAATCCTAGTAAACCTACTTTTGATGTGTAGGATCTTGATACTTGGCATGTATCACCTTCTCTTTTGTAATAATTGGTTTGAACTTAAGAGGTTCACATGCACGTGCGGCCTCACTGCGTGTAGTAACTATGAAAATCTACAACTTAGGATCAGGTGCTTTCTTCAACATCCAATGATAAAAAAATGGTGCATTTTACTTTGATCATTCCTACCCCTTGTATTTATTCTTACTCTTTCTCATGTGATCATATAAATTATGGAAATATTCTAACTTGTGATGCTTCCCATGTCATGATAAATGTACATTCTAAGGGAAAACACATTGATAATGATCAGGATGCCCATAAGTAAACACGTTCCTCTTGTAAACCTTCCTCTACCACCACCACAGCCTCAGCCTCTATATCCTCCTCAAAATTCTCTATTCCTTTTATACCCATTATTGTGCCCTTCATTATGATGTACTTAATTTTATTTCGAGCTACTTGCAACCTTAGTCTGGTGCACACCTATTTTAATGGTTTCATGGATATGATCAATCAATTAACAGTCAACAGTGTCATGAGTATGGGTCTTGTAATTATTATAATACACAGAATCATTCTTCTGGATCACTCATTACAAGAGAGGGAGTTTATTCACATCATGGTCTAAATGATAGATTTCACAATCCAACAATAAGGAACACACTGATTTGTGAAGGTAGTTATCCTTGGTACATCCTTCAACCTCACAATATGTGCACCATATGCCATTATGCATCTCATGAGCTGAGTTGGCATAAATATTCTCTAAATTTTTCACCATGGCTTCAATCTGCGCCTTTAATAAAGGAATCGATCATGTATCAACACTTCCAACTACCTCATCATGCAAAGGTACTTCCAATTCCTCACGTAAATTAGTATATGTCTTATGATATAATTCTCTACATAATGGAGTAAAAAACCCTCCAACAAACCACTAGGCATGTTGACTTTGATTAATGTCATAAGACAATTTTGAAAGTATGTTTTTAAAGCGTGCATCATACTCCCTTATGCTTTCATAAATCCCTTTCTTAATGTCCTTACGCATGTTGATGCATTGCTGTTCAAATTTGGGATTGTGAAACTATAGCAAAACCGCATTGCGCAAATCATTATAGTTCATCGTAGTCTAATATGGATCATACTTCCTATACCATTTATGTGCACTCCCTTGAAGAGTGGTGGAAAATTGGCTTTCCTTCCTGTGTGATGTTCTAATTCCTTTAGCACATCATAGAAACTCACACTTATACACATGTTTGACTACATCTTCAACACCCTATAATCCATCAAGTGGAGTGACATCTCATAATACACCTATGGTTGACTAGGTGGCTATTGTGGATGTGGACCTTGACCATTATTTTCTCCTCTTGATTCACTTTATCATCATGATCCTTCCGTTTCCCCTATCATAGGTAACATACTAGTTGGCGTACTCCCTTGCATTCCAACTATAGTGTTGAACTAAACACTCATGGTCTGTATGGTCGTAGCACTCACATAAGTCCTCCAAATGTTGTGTGTGCCAACATTCTATCTGGATGATGCACCTAAAAAAATCCTCCAATTGAACTTCCAAATAACAACACATACTCCATTTCCATAGATTTTGTATGATGCACCTCTGAATCTATTGAAAAATGATACCTACTCGTCTCTGCTTACTTACCAACATTAGCTTACGTCTCAATGAATAATTTTAGATCTGGATCACCATGCTCAAGGGATAGGTTTCTAGGTGAGATCAAATGTGCGCATGTGGTCTTCTCTCTCCAACTCCTCATCTTACACGAGAGCTTTAAATCCTGTTTGGGCCATCATCCTCTATAATTCTAATGAATCCTCAATATCTTGTTCCTTTTCCAATTCTCTCTCCAACATTTGATTAAATCTAAGCCATATTCCATCTCTATTTCTATCTGCCACCAGTTCTGCCATCTTTCACCATGTCTACTCTTTCCCTTGTGCACGGTGGGGGATTAGCTAGCCATGGGTAGTTACTTTAAGCTCATTTATACCATCAAGATTTTGATTTCCAAAGGAATAACGCACAAATAATATCCTCTGGTTTCACGTAAAAATTCAAACTCAACTACCTCCAGATACGAATACATAGAAATAATGTACTTCAAGGTATATTGCACTCCACACCAACCCACCAATGATCTACAAATTTAGTACAATCTTCATCTACATCAAACAAAGTATGGAAATCCTCCTGCATCTAAACCCTTAGCGTAAATCCCCAAATTTGCTTTGATGCATATGCTTATAGCCACTCGTACAATTCTAATGGAAAGAAGCTAAAAAATGTCTCATAGAGATCATGATAACTATGATCTTCAACCCACTTTCATGCATTAAAATTAGGTATAGAATCATATCTCAAAGAAAAATTATCATGTTTTTCTTCAAACCAACCTTTACTACTTTCCAATGATGATCGATACGCCATCTGCATGTAACATCTTGGCAAACCATTTAAAAATACGTCTTAGTAACGGAACGAAAATATAGTATTTTATTTCCTCTTAAGTTCTATGCACATTGGCACCTCATTCAGATAGATCTGAATTCTTACCCGAAGCATGCACAGCTACCAGGTCCCTCCTTTGTAATTTTTTTTCAAGTTGTTAGCCTTCATATTCATCATAACTAATATTAAAGTGTTCATTCAAACATACTTAGATTCATGTATCTATTCTATCATGAGGCTTTAATCAATAAAGCACATCAAACAACCATGAATAAGACCAATTGTATAAGCACACCTCCATATTCAGACACATCAATGATCATAATCCATCCATAGTTATCCATTAAATATCAGAAGACATCTACATAATAAGAAGATGATTCACAATGTTTCAAAACATATACCAATAGAGGTATGGGTGCCAATATAACAACATAACCCTATTACATCACAAGATATCTCATACACGGTATATCCAAAACAATGAAGAACCAAAAGTATATATAGGGGTGGGGAATTTCCTTTCACCACCCATGCACCTTATTAATAATAGGTGTGCTCAAAATAGATACATGCATGCTTTTTTACATCAGATAATAATAGACTATCCTATAAATAAGAATTTTCTTTAATTCCTATTATTAGCCTCCATGCATGTATTGGAACTACATCTTTATTCCCCAAAAATAGCCTTTTTTTGGTCATCAAGTATCCAACATTTTATATTTACATGGGTGGCACTCCATCTTCTTTTACTTATTTTAGCCTTTCCCTAGAAAATGGCCAAGTCATTGACATATATGCGCAGTCCCGTACGCAATCCTTCTCATCCTTCCCGTGTGCTCCTTATTTCATGCATATGCGCTCTAGTCCACTCTGGAACTTAATAATTTTCCCCATCCAACATGACACAAGTTCCCACCTCTATTGTTTAGTTCTGGGTGCTAGTGTCTACTCTATTTTTTGGTCCCAGGTCTGATTAGTAGCCAGTCTATAATTGTTTTCATGTGTTGTTTATGTACTTTGTTATGTTGCACTATAACTATGAGCTATTTTAGAGGTTATTTTTTCACCCAATTGATGCCCTCCCTTGTTTTTGGTGTATGTGATGACAATAGGATAATGTAGTAAAAATGAGAGCACCATATGCTAATATTTATGTTTCAAGTGGATACCTGTAGTGGGTAAGGGATGTGCATGGTATAAAGCAAGGCACATGTAAACAAGAGATGTTAATAACAAGTGTTAGTAATAAAATATAGCATGCAATAGAATAAAATGTAATAAGAAACTTAGGAAGACAAAATAGACCATGAAAAGTGGGTTTTAAACATGGGATATCACTCACAATATCACACGATAATCAAGGGTGAATCTTAAAAAAGAATAAAAATGTCACACAAGACATAGGGCATAGCCAAAAATAATAGCAACCAATTAGAAGTGACAGATAGTCATAGTTGTATTGATCCTGAAATAAAAAGGTTACACATGAAGCACTAATTATAATGTTAGAAATATAAGTAGTATGTCAAAACATGTATATAACAAAGAAAAGTAAGTGAGAGTAAAGTAAGTTATGCAATAATAGAATCGATCATGTGTAGAGTATGAGAGTAAAAAATGTAGATGACACTAAGAGCCACTGTTGGACTGGTAAAGAGGTATGTCAAACATCATGAATTACGTGAAAATATATAAAATTCATGCATTCACTTCAAGATACTAAGTGAAAGTGCATGTGTATATAGAAAAATATAATGACATACTTAGAATCCGGATAGCATAGTAACCAAATTACAACATGTAAATAGTATAATATGACAAGATTAAATGCAACGAAGATATGAAAATGTTGAGTGAGTGTGATAGTGTGGTATACAAGGTGTGAAGATGATAGGAGAAACATTTCCCCCCAACATATGTGTATGAGATGAGGTCCATTTATAAACTCCACCTCAACAGTCAAGAATAAACAATAGAACAAGAGCGTATCATCCAAAAATTAATATATAATTTGAAATTGAAATTAGATGCTAGAAACAATATATCATGAAGCATAAAGAATGAAGTGTAGATGATATGCATTTCATTTAAGAAGTTTACCCTCAACAGTTGATTATAAACCATAGCACTAGAGTGCATCATCCGATAGTGAAAAAAGAACTATAATTAAGCATAATATCATTTGAGATGCATGAAATTGAGGGGATTCTTGAGTGGCTTGCCAAGGAGAATGGTGATATGATATACATCATGCTTTATATTTTCAGTGATTAAATAAGGTCCAATCTGATTAGTCTGGAACTTTCCTTTTACTTGAGTTCCTGTGTTAGTATAAATTTGATTTTCTTTAAGAAGAAGATCACCGATATTGAATTTGCATGGATGTATTTTATTATAATAATCTTTTGTAATGCACACTTGATATACCAGAAGATGCTTCAAGGATTACACATGGTGAGATTCAAGAAATTCAAGATCATATAATTTATTTTCGTGGTATTCAGTATCTTTTAGAATCAATTTAAGGGACACTTTGAATAAGGGAATTTCATGTCCCAAAGGAATGATTTCTTCAGTTCCGTAAACAAGTGAAAAGGAAATAACATAAGTGGGATTGAAAACGCTCGTGTAGTAATCCCAAAGAGCGTATCAAATTTTATTATGCTAGCCATTCCCAGAAGTATGAACAGTTTTTTGTAACATCTTGACAATGGTTGTATTATTAGCTTATGCTTAGCAATTTGCTTGTGGATAATAATAAGTAGCAATTTTTTTCTTAATTTTGAATTTGGCACAAACTCAGTTGACATCCTTGTTTTTGAAAGGATATCCATTATTGGTGATAATAACATATGAGACACCTAAGTGTGTAATTATGTGAGTAGTAATGAACTGGAAAATATTAGTACTAGTAGTGGTTTGCAAGGGTGTCTCTTTGACCCATTTATTAAAATATTCAATAACAATAATAATGAACTTATGGCCATTAGCTGATTTTGAAATGATTTTTCCAATAAGGTTGAAACACCATAGGGAAAATGGTCACGATGATGCAATGGGTTGGAGTTCATATGTAGGTGCATGGTGGAGATTTCTATTCTTTTGACATTTTTCACAACGTGTGGCATATTCAAGGAAATTTTATTCCATTGTGGGCCAATAATACCCTATTGTAAGAGCATTTGAGACATTTTTTTCCCAAGAAGTGTTCACCACAAAGGTTATCATGGATCTAGGAAATGGTTAGATGAATATCATCGACACCTAAACAATGTAACAAGTGACTATCAAAGGCTCTTTTAAAAATTGAGGCTCCAATGATTACATAGCATGTGGAATCCTGATGTATTCAACGAGCTTCATGAGGTTGTATGTTGGTATAAATGGTTTTTCAATATAAGAAATTAAATATCATGGTGAACCATTAATGATTATAATGGATGCATGTAACGATGTAGGCTTCCAAAACTAAAATATTGGTGGAGGGATGGAAAAGGTGGGAGATCATAAAAGTGGCTTGATCATTACTAATATCTTATGGTATGAGAGAGGTTGTACTAGCCATATTGTTGGCATTATGATTATATTTCTAGGGGATAATGGTGATAGAATAAGAGTGGAATGTATCCAATATTTATCTTACAAGGTAATTGTATCAGTTGAGTCACTTTTCTTTGGTTTGGTGTATTTCATTGACTTGATTAACAATTAGTTGAGATTCCCCATGAATATGGATATTACAAATAGGAAACTTGCGAGAGATAGTGAGGCCAAAGATAAGAGCTTTGTATTCAACAATATTATTTATACAGTAAAAACCTAAGTGGTAGGAAAAAGGGAGATAATCACCATGAGGGGTGATAAATACAATACCATCTCTATCACTCTCTACGTAATGTGATCCATCAAAATACAAGGTTTGTGTATTATTATCAATCTCATAAGCAATGAAGTCATCACAAAATATTCACAGATGGGAGAAGAATCAAGAAGAGGAGCATCAACTAGCTAGTCGGTGATGGTTTGACCCTTGATGAATTTTTGTAGGATAAAATTGATATAAAATTCTATGAGTAACAAGAACCATTAAGTAAGGTGAGCATAGAAATGTGTTCAAGATACTAAATATCATAAAGGGTCAACTTTTGTTATAATAAGGATCTCATGGTTAAGAAGATAGTAGTGTAATTTATTTGCAACAAATACATGGCCAAGGCATAATTTATCAATATAACTATAGTTGCATTCCTAAGGGAATGATGTAAGAATAATGTAATAGACAACTCATTCATGGTGAACATAATCATGTTATGTAAGAAGGGCTCCCAAAGTGTGAAATGTAAGAAAGATATATAAGAGGAAGGGCCGATCAGCCATGGGAGGCATAAGAACTAGAGGATTTAACAAATAAGTATTGTTATCTTGTAGTGCCCACTTCGCTTTGACACATGTTGATACTTATTTCGATACTGTTAATTTCATTATGGACATTATTATTCTTCGGTTTAGTAGGATGTTAGAAATTGGTCATGGATTATTGTTGATCTTGATTTGCTAATGATGCATGATGATTATTAGAGACACCTCATATGTTGATGATGATATACTATATGACATGGATGTTTTATGGATGTTGTTCAGACATGTGATTTTGGATATTATGAGTAGATCTAGAAAATGGATATTATATGATGATGATATAGTTGTTGATATAAATTGTATGTGATAATGTTAAATTGGCTTGATGTTGTTGCGATTCATATGTATAGATGATTATGTGATTTTATTTATATCATATTGGATGTTCTGATATGGCCACGAGGCCGAAGGAGGTATTTGTGTTTTTTAGGTTAAATATCACAACAAACACCGCAGGATTGGAGACCAACCACAATGGAATTTAGGTGAATTCGACAAGGTCACCATGGCAACTTGTTTTATTGTGTTGTGTTTGTTGTTGTTAGGGATTCCCATAGGGGGGATTACCTTTATATGTGACCATGGGTTTTGTGTATATTATTAATGTGGTTAATTTTTATTATTGTTGTATGTATTTTATTAGTAGTGTGTCCCTTTCTTTTATTTAATTAAAATTGTGGTAGATTAATGTGAGAAATCATATGGTTAAAATTTAAATAAATAAAATTGGGATATGGGAAAGTAATAATGGAAGTTGTTGGCTCTTTGTATTAATTATGTAAGGGGTGTGTAAGTTGTGTAAGTCAGATTTTGGAGTATGAAACACACCACCTCCTTGGAAATTCGAATTTGTCCTTGGGGGCTGTTTTTGGAGGTTTGTGGGACAAGTAAAACTTGTCCCATACCTCTCAATTTAATTTACCAACCATACCTATGGTTGGGAGGGTTGATTTTAGACCCTTTATAATGCTTTTTTATGAATCAAGTTGCATGTTTTTTATTGCACTCATCTTACAGTTTATTTAATTTGGAGTCCTTTGGGGTGTGGGTTTTTTGGAGTATGTGAGTAAATTGTCATATTTTCACCCACCTCTTTATTGTGCCTTGGGAGAATGAAATTTTGACTTTTGTGTTAGAAGTTGAGGATGTGTGATGTGGCATCCTAAATGGATCCACATCATCCTCTTCTCTTCCACTCTTCTATAAAATTCAAACTCATTGCCTTGTTTTGGGTTGTTGAAGTCACTTTGGAATGCTTCCTTGGGGGTGAATTTTATTTTGCTTGGGAGCTCTTGATTTTGGAAGGAGTTTGGAGAAACTTTGCATGCTTGGAGATTGTTGTTTTGGGACTGTATTTTGGCATTGAAGCTTGTTGTTTGGAAACAAAAGCTACCATGGAGAGGTAGGAGCTTAACTCTTCTTTTATGCTATTATTTTTCTTACCATGTTGTGGTGAATGGTGAATGTTGGTATGTTTTTTATTTGGCTGGTTGGGTAGACTACCATAGGAATGGTGTAGGAGAAGGCTATGGGGAATCCATGTGGGGGGACATAAGGAAATGCCATTGGCATCATAATTTTGTGGGGAGAGTTTGGGTTTGGGATCCACCATGGAAAAGAAATAGCTTGCATTTCTTACTTTGTGGGGGGCATAAGGAAATCTGTGGGGGGCATAAGGAGGGATTTGTGGGGGGCATAAGGATATGTGTGGTGAATTTTCATTGGCAGTTTGTTACTGGTGGATTCCTAATTCCCATTGGGAGGCATAAGTAGCTTCCCCCATAGTCCTTTCTCCTTTGGCTTACATGATCAAGCCTGAGTTTTGTTTGCTATGTTTCAATGCAGTTGTAAACTGGTTGTGTTTGTTTGGACTATGTTTTATATTGAATTATGCATGTTGAAAGAATGTTGTGTGTTGTGGAAGCCAGTTGTTGCCATGGGTTGAGTATACACCTCTTATTGTATTTTGGTTGGGGCTCGGGGGCCAATGATGAAGGATGGCTTCTCCTTTCATTGGATGTCTTGGTTGGGTGGAGAGTGTTGTCCTTTCCCCCACTTTTGTTGTGATCAAATTAGAAGAAAATGGAAACTTGTATGTTAGTGTTATGGAGCAAAGGAAAATGCAATTTTAACAGTCCTTTGTGAAATAAATTCATTTGTAACCTTTCCCATTTGAAGTGGATGAAATTTTAATATATATTGTGAAAAAATAATGTTGTAATGGGTTATGAAATTTACTCATTCGAATTATGAAAGACATTTATATTTTGTCATATTTACTGGAAAGAAATAGGTTACTATTAATTTCATCCAAGGAATGGAAGAATGTAAAGATGTAAAGTCTTATAATTTAATTCAATAAAGAATTGAAAGGTATTCTCTCATATGCATTGTTGGATTGAATTCCATGTTTCATTGTATGGAAAAAGAGATAATTAGATCTCTGTTAGAAAAGAAGAAATGTACATAGAAATAATGTTGCATTTTGTATCCTTGGAAATGTGTAAAATGGGATTCAGTATTTGCATTTTAATTTAGAATAGTTTGATTCAAAATCATTTAAATGTATTAGATTAGATTGGACATGAAATGCCATAATTACATGATGAAAATTTAGATGGACCTTTTTAAATTTGATCTCTTGTAAATTTTCAAAACTAGCAAATAAATTTAATTAAAATGTATAGTTAGGACCTGCACATAATAGTCAACTTGGAAATGATATAATTTAGCATGTTATGACATCAATGAACTCAAATTGAAAAATAACACTTAAGAAAACAATTCAAAACATTGCAAAATCGAGCCCAATCCCTTTCACAGTCATTTTTTGTCAATTGTTGGCAAAATGTAAATTGGAAAATAGACAAGTGAAATTACGTCCCTAAAACACTTTAAATCCTTCCTAGAGTAATCCTCCATGTTTGTTTGGAATGTTGAGTGAAGTAGGTGATCAAATTGAATAAATTTTATAAGTTAAAATTTACTAGTTGGTTGTTTAAAATCCTGCAGATCATTTTTTGTAAAATTTACCCCTTAAACTTTATCAAAATGTAAAATTGATGATTCTTGTGTAAAGAGGGCATCGAGAGATTTCCAGAAAGTCCTCGTTTTCCCAAAACTGAGATTTCTAGAAAACTTTATGGCACTTTGAATTTTTCCTACTTGTGTGGAGAAATTTGGGAAAATTTTTCCTAGCGGGCTTGTGGCCCGAAAAAATTCCCGCTAAAATTTCTTAGAAATTTTTTGAAATTTTTGTTGGGGAATTTTTTTGAAATTACCCACACCAGCCTGCAACCAACCAGAGGCTACCACATAGTAGCATGGGGGTGATAGCAAGGTGGGGAAACCCTCATGACCTTGTTATCTTTTGAAAATTTTGCATATTTTCCATGTGGCCCGCACTCCCGCCCTCACCTCGGTGTTATCCGTGGCAGCTTCGCGGATGCATGGACCCACGTATGCTTTTTATCCTTTTTCTCTCCCCTTGGGAAAATTTTCCACTCAAAATCTACCACCCCACACCTTCCTTGTTTTCTTCCTCACATCGACTTGTTGAGTGCCATGTGTCCCTGGTAGACCCACGGTTGTGTGGGACACTTGTTGTCTTTTCTTCACTTTGGCGGATCTCCCCAATTTTCTCTTCCACTCGTCCTTCCCTCTCCCTTTCTCCTGGCAATGGATTGGAGCCTGAAACATGTCCCCGATGGCACAGTAGAGGCATGGGTGCAAATTGACATTTTCTCCTGCACAAGTAAAAATTTAAAATGCCACCCCGCAACCCGCCATCCCAAACATTGCTTTCTTCCCCTCTCAACATGTGTCCCCTTTGGGGAAAATTCTACCCCTAAATTCCACATGTCCATATCTAGAGTTCTACAAGGAGTTAGGAGGACTTCTTTATATCGTTGGAAAGGTGAGAAAATTTCCTATCTAATGAGAATGATTTAGGAAAATTTTGAATGTGTTAGGTTTGAGAAAAATAAAGTTAAAACTTTGAGCCTATTAGAGAGTGGGTATGGTATTAAAATTACCCCCAGAACCTAACTAAAACTTCTAACCCTAAAATTTGGACCATGTGACCTCTGACAATGGTTAACAACATAAAGTATGTTCTAGTAGATTAAATTCATTCCAGAACCTGATAGTGTCAACTATTGTCTTACAACCTAGTTATAGACACTTCTAATCAAAAAAAAAAATTCCATAATTTTCCTAACTAATCCTAGGTTGTTTCTTGGGTCTCAAGTGGGTTGTTTTAATGGGCATCACATATCCTCAAAATCAAAGTGATAATAATCATCCTAAATAAACTTACTGTCCTTTTTAATGAGGCATGTGAAAGGCTCGGTTTTGTCAGCTAATTTAGCAATGAAGCAACAAATAGCCTAGATTCATGAAGTGAACATAGTTGATGGAGATTTAGTGGGTGATACATGTTGACTATGTCATATATCTTCTTAGGATCAAACTCAATTCCTCATTGAGAAATTATATAACCGGGGATTTTTCCAATCATGACCCTAAAAATGCATTTTATAGGATTTAAGTGTACATTGTATTGTTACAAGCATGTAAAAAGTGTGCTTAGATCATCAATATTAGTTTCAGGATTGTGTGATTTTGAGATTTTATCATCAACGTAATCCTCAAGGATTTTATGGATCTGATTGTGAAAGATGTGAGTCATAGTACATTGATAGGTGGAACCAGTGCTTTTAAGGCTGAATGGCATAATAGTATAGCAAAAGGTACCCCATAGTGTAGTAAATGATGTTGTTTCTTGATTAGTGGGGTTTATTTTTACTTGATTGTAGCCATCAAAGCCACCCATAAAATAAATAATGACATATCCATCCATGGAATCAACTATAGCATCTATGTGCGGTAAAGGGAAACTATCTATGGGAAAAGTCTTGTTAAGATCAAGAAATCAAGTGCAGCAAAAAACTTTTCCATTGGGTTTCATATTGAGAAAGATATCGGAGACCCATTTGGGGTAGTCCACAACATGGTTGAAGCCTACATCTAATATTCATTGTATTTCTTCCTTGAAAAATAGTACAACTTTAGGATGCATTTTTCTAATTTTCTACTAAATTGGTTTGGATCGAGGGTTATGTACTATATTTTACATGGTGACATAAGGATATATACCTAAAATATCACTATAATCCCATGAAAATTAAACCTAAGAAAATAATCACTTGTTTGATTTCAACTTGATCTAAATGCATAAGAGAAATGACTAAGATAACAATATGAGGGAATTACTGGGTACCAAGGTTGTACTGAATAGTTTCTTCATATAAAAGTGTAGAGAAGTCTTTAATATATGTACTGATAGGATTATTTTCAAGAATATCATTATTTGTAGTGGGAACAGTTGATTCACAAAAGTATATTGTAGTGTCATGTACAAATGGAGAGTGTTTTTATGATGTTAAGGGGTGATATGGCCATAATTTCCAATGTGTTATGGTAAAGATCATTAGTAAAAATGTATCTACTACAATCCAAGTGGAATAAACAGAATCCTCGATGAGATAGGGGTATAATGGAGTGAGGTGATGAGTATGTGATATATTGAAAACTTTAGGGGAAGATGGGGAGGTATAGCCGATGCCTATATTTTTTGATTGTGTAGGGATGGAAAGATGTTCTATGATTTATGATGTTGCAGAAGAAAAATGGGGAGGGATGAGTTAAGGATTCATATAAAACACCTTGATACAATAATTTAAGTTGTGTGTGAAGGGTTGAGGGAACCACATACATAACATGGATCCAAGGCCATCTAAGGAGAATTTTATAATTAAGATTATTAGGAATTACATGATAGGAAAAAAGAATAGTGCATGGTATAATAGTAATGACAAGGTTGATTGTGCCTAAAAATCTATTGGAAAAGTTATCAAAACCATAAATAGAAACAGATGAGGGAAGAAACGAGGATTCAAAAATTCCAATTTTTGTTGTGGAATTCTAGATTATAGATATTAAGTCCAAATCCATTATCAACTAAAGCTCGTTTAACCCCTACATTATTGATGCACATGTGAATATAAAGGGGGGTCATTATCTAAAATGGAATGAGAAGGGGTTTCGGTAGATGTTAAAGTAAGATGTTTTTCATTAAAATATAATGTTCTAGTGAATTTATGACACACATATTTAGGGGAAGTATGAGGATGAATACATGTATTATCCAAAATAAATTGGATTTTATTAGATCCCAAGGTATCAAAGATAGTAAGAGAGAAATAAATAATAGTTTTTGAATGAGGGTATGAGTTAACCAAATGATTTAATATAAATTCAATTAAATCTACTTTCAGAGTAACTACTATAATGAATGATATACAAATGATAAAAATTTAGTAAATGGACAAGTAACAAGAATGTAATAATATGAAACTCTAAGTAAGAAAGTTAAAGATCGACTTAGCTAATTCAACACAATCTAGAGATCATCTGGGAAGGTGAATAGCTGAAACAAACTTGGAGCAGCATTGTCAATGTTCACTATAGGTTATAAAACTTAGAAAAATGTAGGACAAGAGTGCTCATAGGAGGACATGAATGCCCAGACACTAGTGACTAGATCAGGGTGTTAATTTCCACCTAAATGATCAGGTTTTGATATCTTATTTGCAGTAGGGATTTTATTTTTGATCTCTAATTGTTGCTCTAGATTTTTCCCAATGTCATTGTTTGAACATGTAACCTAAAAATAAAAATGCCTAGTTGCACATGACCACAAACCAAATCAAATCATAAAAAATAAAGATACATAATGTGGAGTTAGACTAACCCCGACGGTAACCCAAAGATTGAACTTAGTACTAAGCATTGCACTAAATTTTAGAATCTGTGTATTTCTATGTGAAAGTGTGTGTACTGATGCCTTAGGATGACATTGTACAAGTTTCACAATGAATAGCGAGCTAGGTCTAGAATTTAGAAAATGTATAGCATATGTGATATGGAATACAATAAACTTCACCTCCTATCCTCTGTATCAAGAGAATAAATTAGTCAAATAATCAAAGGGTTGTAGGGTGTGTAAGGTCAATAAAATTATAAAAGACAAAAAAAAAGGACCAAAATACATTGTCAATTACTATATTGTTTGCTTAATCATGTATATATTAGTATTATATAAGACCTAAAAATATACCCAAGTGCATAGATTTCACGTCTACATTTCCCCCCACATTATGTTGTTAACTGAATAATCGATAGAAAAAATTAGATAAAATATGTGTACCTTATGATCTTATAGAGATGAGTGTTGTCGATAGCATGCCAAGTAGACAAGTGAAGTGTGAAGTGATCGCAAAGTGAAGTGTGGTGACTAAGAAAGGGATTTAGACCCTAGGGGTGAAGTGTATGTGTAGTAGCATATTGTGTTTTTTTATGTGAGTTTCTTCTTATTGCGTATTAAGGATAGACCTATAAAAGAAGAGTGAGAAATTAGTCAACGTCCTTTATATGAAAAATCATAGTAGTGTATGTATAAATAAGTAAAGAGATTATAAAAGTGTTTAAAAGGAAAGTGTGCACCTAATGTTTGAGAGAGTATGAGATAGAAAATTATCATTTTTTACTTGGAGTTTCTAGATTTGAATACTGATGGTGAGGTTTTATGGCAATCTCATGACAAGAGTGAGTTTTTTGAGTGATCTCACACCGAGAGAAGAGTTTTTGGGAGAGAGATCTAGATTTTATCTCCTTTCATGAAATTTCCTCAATAAGCACCACTGTAGATGGTACGTCTATGATTTTTTCTAATTGATAGATTGAATTATGTATTGTAAGTGAGAAAATTTGTCACATGGAAATATTTATAAGTTTATTTCCAATGATATGGGAAACGAAATACCTCTACTTGTATGGTGCAACTCCATGTTCATATGCTAGTTTTGAAATTGATTTTTTTGGTGTCCTTTCGGTTGGGGATTCGACAGAGACACTCCACTGACCCTATGGAAAATATAGCAATTACTTGGTAAATAATAATTTTTTTGGAGAGTGGGAAAGGGAGTGATAAAAAGAGAGAGACGAGCTAATTTTGTGGGTAGAAATAAAATTGCTTCACATAATAGTTATAAATTTCCAATACACACATTAATGAGAAGAAAACAAAAAAATGTCAATGCTACTGGCTAGAGGAAACCATGCATACAAAGATGCACACATTCATATGCCTTGGAAAACTGAAACTTCTTCCTTTATTAGAATCTCAACAAAGTTATACATAGCACAAGAACGAATGAAATATGAAGAGGGGGAATTAGAATAATTGGCTAAGTCTTTGCTCTTTCACAAGAAAATGCTCTCTCTCATGAACTCACAAATTTACAACCAGCTAGAGAAGAATTTGAAAATGATAGGCCTTTACATTTATTATGCCCCCAATGAATCTTCATATGCCCCCAATGAATCTTCATATGTATCGACATAAACTAAAAAAATTCATTTTCCTAGGAAAACATGAATTCCCTTTTTATAACATAAAGGTGACTTATTACATTATAAACCTTAGGTTACCTTTTAATAAATTAAAGACATATGAAAATTGAAACTCGAATTCAAAATTAGAACATTGAAGAGAGAGAAATTTTGGTGGGATAAGATAAGAGAGAGAGGGAAAGAAGGAGGAGGAATAATCATGCTGATGACGAAGAACAAGCATATCGTACCGACTTGATCTGACGAAATGCTCCAATATAATGAACTCTAGATCCATAAACTCCTTACAACCTTAGAAACCTCCTTCAGATGGTCCATGGACACTTTGAGCTCAATTTTTTAGGAACATTGTTTGGATGATCACCTTGATGGCCACGGGTGTTTCTCATGGAGCTCCACTCCAAAGAAAGCTAAGGATGAAAACCGACCCCTGTAAATAACTTTAACAAAAATTCCATGTTGATCTAAAATTTTTAATGGAGTATAACTTGAAAATATTGATGATGATGATTACTACTTCTCATATGCACGACTTGCAGATAATTTGTATAGTAGGATGAGTGTTGAAAGACATTGTTGAGATCTTCTGCATAGCTCGAGAAAGAAATCCATGAATGCTGATGAGTGCACTATTGATGACAATGAAGAATGGTTGTAATATGGCATAAAGAACCACCATCCTAGTGATCTTCTGAGTACACACCTAGATGTAAAATTGGAACAATTACCACCAGACATTTGATGTTCAAAATTTTTGAAGCTCCCTCACACTTGAATGAACTAGTCTTACACTTAAAAACTTGAATTTCATGGATTTTGAAACACCATTTTTAGAAAATGTCAAGATTCACCTTTCTGGATCCCAATTGATGATGTTGGCCTGATAATTACCCCCTTTATGCACTCCTTCTATGGACACTATTGTTTTGGTATGATTTACTATTAATGGTAAGCTCCCAAGAGACAACTTACTATTTTTTAGTAAATGGTGATTTTTGTCCAAATCGACCACACCAATGAGTTTATATTGTATTAATGCCCATGTTTACACTACTCTTCCCCTGATTTCCCTTCTTGGATGACTTACTAATATGGAGAGTGCCGATATGGCAACTTAGTATTTTTAGTAAGTGATGATTTTTACCACTTTTATGAATTGACCAATCAATCTAACTTCTTTTTCCTCCTTAATGTATATTTCCTTCGTCACAACTTCTTTTGGTGATGACTTACCTGAAATAACAGCCACCTATGTAGGAAGGATTAATTTTTTATAAATTGGGTCTCTAGTGGTTGGTTCATGATGAAATAGACATTTTTGATATGGGTTTTTTACCCAATAGTGCTCCTCTAGAATTTCATCTTCACACGATCACCCGTTTGAGAGATTTTAAATTTCAAAAAAATTCTGTGAGAAACCTGGGGTTTCTCTGCCATAAAAAATATTATTTATGCATGGAAAATAAATTCTCTGGTAATATTTAGGCACCTAGAAATCTTGAGGAATGCAAAAAATTGTGTCTCGATTCATTGAACGGTTTGCAAGATATGAAGATTTCTTCTTCCAGTGACTTTGGGGTTTTCAGCATAAAATCTTTATTTTTTCTCCATTTGAATTTGTTCGTATTGTGATTTTTCATGTTTTAGATCATGGAGGATTTCAAGGGATCATTCAAGAACAAAAATATTGGGTTTGGATTCTAGAGAAATATTTTCAGCATTCTGACAACATCTTGAGGTATAGGGGGAAAGATGGTGATTTTTTTACTAAGTATCTATTTTATAGATTTGAAATGGAAGAGGATAGGATGGGGCACACTCTTATGTCCCTTTCAACCCTTTTAAAAGGTGCAAAGGGTAAATGAAAATGGGCCTTATCCTAGACTTGGAACTTGTCATGTTTTGGTTTGATGAGCACATTAATGTAGGGGGCTTAATGAGAGCACCTGAGGGCTGGTTTGAGGTCACACGAGGGATCATGGGACTTTCTAGTGATGGGGAACATATTTATCTCCTTCATGTAAAATTGCAAAAGTGACATAAGGTGCAAAAACTTATGCCTCATTTTGAGATGCACATTCAAACTGGTCAACGGGGGTTGGAAGGGTAAGTGCATGGTCATATTGGTGACCTAGAGGCTAAAGGGGGGTGAGGGTAAATTTTGTGCACCTCATGTCCCTTTTCAAAGGTGCAATAGGGACATGAAATTTTTCCTTCACCAACGGCTGCCATGTGTCATGGTGCAAAATTGACTAAGTGTTTGAAAGCATACCTTGAGAGCCAACTTGTGAAGATGATATCTTGATCTCCATTGGGTGAAATTTTATATGATTCCACCTCCCAATAACTCACTTAATCAAATAGTGATAGTTTCAAGGTCCAATTATGACTAAAGCACCTCCAAATGGATCCTTATTTCTTGGTATCACTTGTGTGCCGGAAGAGTGAGCTGCCTAGAAAAGTGCATGAGGTTTAGAGATATCCCATCTTTTTCACCATGTAGAGTATTGGAAATGATTTTCCATAGGTAATTTTTTGGGATTTTAAACCAATATGGAATTACTATAATCTCTCTTTAAATCTTAAGTATTCTTTCATAGTGCATGTTCCTTTAGGCCCAAAAACCTTCTTCTGGTGAATCAGCTCCAAAATATCCAAAACTTCCTTGAATCTTCCAAAATCAATTCCTTGGTGTTCCTATCACTTGAATACTCCTCTGTGATGATATTTGGCCTCTCAATCTGCTATAGGGATTATGCATTAGTCTTAAGAGGGCTGATGGTAGCCCTTCCCAAAACTACTTGAATGTTCTAGAAGATCCTAAATCACCTAGGGGGACTGATTTTACTTTCCTAAATCAACTAGGGGGAATGATGACAACCACTTGGGTATCATTTGACAAATAATAAAAGACTGGTGTTAGGGATGAACTTACCTATTAGTGTTTAGGGAAGGTATGACTTTGAAAATTTTTGACACTGTGGTATGGTTGTCCTATTTTCTAGGGAATTTTTTTTTGTAAAAAACATAGGAAAACGTGTGCCTAAAGGCAAGTGACTCCTCCTAGAGAAAAAAATTGAAAAATTTGTGTAAACTATACTTAAATAAGAAAATTATTGTTTTTTCCCTTGGGACACAAGTTCCCAGCGGACACAAACACCCACTGCTACTTTCCAGGTCTAGGCACTAGTGTATGCTATATGTTTTGGGTCCAAGTTTGATTTTGAGACAATATTTAACTATTTTCTTGTGCTTATTTTGTATTTTGTTATGTTGTACTATAACTCTAAGTTGTTTTAGGGGTGATTTGTTCATTCAATAGATGTCTCCTCATTTGGGGTACATACAATGACTATACGAGAATGCAGTCCAAAAGAGAGTACCTGATATTGATATACATATCTAACAAAGATACGTACAGGGGTAGGGGATGTGCGTGGTATAAACTAAATTAAATGAAAACAAGAGAGGCTAGTAACAAGTGCTAGTAGAAAAAACTAGCATGTAATAGAAGACAATGTAACAAGAAATTTAGGAAGACAATATATAGTGCGGAAAGAAGGTTTCAAACACGGGACATCACTCACAATGTCACAAGATAATGAGGGACATACATATCAAAAGCTTATAATGATAAAAAAACATAGGGTGTAGCCCATAAATAATAGAAAATAATAAGAAGTGGTAGATATCCATGGTTGTATTGATCCTGTAAGAAAAATGCTACACATGAAGCACCCATTAGCGTGTTAAAAACATAACTAGTATGTCAAAGCATGTATATAGAAGTGAAAATTAAGTGATATAATAATAGAACTTGTGATGCGTAGAGTATGATATTAATAAAGGTAGATGCCCTTAGAAACCATGGTGGTTTTGGTAAAGATTTGTGTAGACCATTATGAATTGTCTGAAAATATGTAAATGTTCTACATTCACCTCTAGATACCAAGTGAAAGTGAATGTGTACATTGAAAAGTATAATGACATACTAAGAATCTAGCTATCATAGTAAGAAAAGTGAAACATTGCTATCCCATTTTTGATTTTATTGATAAAATGGGGATAACTAATCAAATTTTCATCTTGATGAACATGTTAAAAATCATATTTCCTTTAAGTATTGTTTTGAGAATACATTGTTCTCCATTTCTATCATATTTCAAGGTTTCCTTATCATTTTACATGTTTTATGTTAGATGATTCCCTCCCCTAAAAACTTGACACACTACAACCTTTCAGGTTTTAGGTTCCAAGTGTATCAGAGCATCTCATTCAAAAAACACATGCACCATGTCATGCATTTTTTGAACCTGAAACATGAAACAATGTTTTTTGTATGTCGGTATTTCAGGTTTTCAGACATCGAAACATGGCAAACAAATTACATGTCATGTGTTTCTTTTTTTCCCTAATCCGAACTCCAACTCCCTTATGGGTTCCTTTATGTTGGGTTTTTGGGACCTGATTACATGTTTACATGAGGTGTCTTGTGTGGTCAAACTTACACCTCCAATTCAACATAATAAATTACACGGTGGAGTTGGTGGCCCACACGTGTCAGATTACATGTAATTAATTCTAATTCATTTATAAATATGAAGGATTTCCACATCATTTTTACCTTCAACTTTGTCTAAAATTCATATTCCCCCTACTTTTACATTGTGTAAACGCGATTGGCATTTTCTTGGAATTTTCTATCAATTTTCTTGGATTTCACCTTCTAGTTCATTTTTTGGTAAGGGTTTATCCTTCTTTATTATTTTCATTTGTGTATTGACATTTTTTACCTTGTTTTTGTCTAGATTGGGGAGTTGTTTTTAATTTTCCAAAATTATTTTACTCCTCTCTTATCTTTTTCCCCTTGTTTCAATTTCATTTTACCTTGATAAGTGTAATTTTTTTTCAATTTTAACTTACTCATTATGGTAAGAATTTCTAAATAAATTTGATGGAAGAAGTCACTTAGTGATTTATAACTCAAATTTTAGTTTGAGATTTTTCCTTGTTGAAGCAGATGAAAAACCATGTAGTGTATTGCAAATATTTAGTTGTTGAGAAATGATGTTTACCCAACAATTTTTTGGAGCTCCTATAGTACCAAGCAATTTTTTTTCCCACTAGTGTTTTGGGATTCAAATGGTGTGAATTGAGGTGAAAAACACTATATTCTACCAAGATTTTCAAGCTATTGAACAAGGATCAAACCCCTACTATTTTGTCAAGTTTCTTAGGTTGGTCAATAAGGTATTTCTTGCGACCCATTTTTTGAAATTTCTAGGGTGTATTGCAGGAGTTAAAACCCAAACATCTTCCAGGATTTTTTAGAGGATTTCTATAAAAAAAAATTAAGTCCTTCATGTATGATTTAGGTAAAGGAAAGCGGAAAATGAATCATGTAATGAAATGAAATAAAAATATCAAGGAGTTGTTCCTCCATCTAATATTGATATTAGAGACACAAATTTTGGACATATTTACATGAAAGAATTTTGAAACAGAGTGCAGAGTTCTTCTCAAATTGTGTGGATGAAATGTATTTGCATCAATGGATTACCTCTCACTGTAGCCTTCCCAATCTCTTATCAATGTCCAAAATTCATTCATGCATGTGTCAATCATTACGACTCAAAGTCAAGGATTGTTGTAAATCAAGCTAGTGAAGTGGTGGTCAAGTTAGACACTGATTACTTTGATGATATCCTTAAGATTCCTAATTTCATCATGTATATCAAAAAATACCCTAAAAATTCTTAACAAGCTTGGGAAACAAGTATGGATGATTTTATCAAACATGTTAATAAGAAATACTTGGTGGAACCCAAACCTTCTATGTCAAGGTTTCCTAATACAGTGCCTCGATGTGACTTCATCTTGGAGATTAGTGACATTATCACACTTCTCAGTAGATTCTTTGGACTCCCCAAGGATAGATAGTTCCAAGGATGGATGTACGAATTCCTCACTATCATACAGAGAAATGAAAAATTATTTGATTTGGATGCATTAATCAATGATAAAATTGATAGGAAATTGAGGGAAACATTGACCATAGGAAAATTTTATATAACATCATATATTGTCTATGTTGCAACTATGATGAGGGGATATGTATAATTTGAAATGGTGGGGTCTAGGCCTTCTGACTATGTTTACAAGTAATACCCTAAATTTTCTTTAAAGGTAATTGAAATTCATTTTCAAAGAGTTAACAATGTTTTCTTTTATAATGTAATTTGTAGATTAGATCCCAATATCTCTAAGAAAAGGGTCATCGAGGATTCCTAGAATGAAGTATCTCATTGGGGTTGTATATTCTGATAGCTTTATACATTAACCTATTTTCAAGTTGGAGCATTCCAAGGTTCTCCAACTTGTCTCCCATGATTTCCAAGTGATAAATGGATCCTTATGGATTTAATGAGACAATTGTTGGATCTTCACAAGTTCCAACAAAACAAGCATAAGGTAGGAATTAATTTTCCCATATCCATCAAGAGGTATACTTACACCTCTGTGGTCAAAGCTAAAAATGTCAATATTTATATACAAGAAGAAATCAAGAATGTAATGCCTTCTAGGAAGGTTTTTGACTATCGTAGCATTATCAAGCCCTATAGAACACTGCAATTTCATGTTTAGTAATTTGAAGATATTTGGCCTGATTACAGGGATGTGGTGGAAATTAGGTGAAAGGATAACAATATGTTAACCTTAGATGAGGTTAAATCTTTTAACCTCACTGATGTTCCTGAAGGAGCACTCGAGGGTGGAAATGTCTTGGATCCTATGTATGAACAAGCAGATGGTGATAGTTGGGGATTCCCTTGAATTGACTGATGTATCAAATAATCCACATCCATTCTAGATAGATCCACTCAAATTACATTCATGTAATATTCATCCCAAGTATCCGTAGTACACAAAGCTTCCAGTCACTTCTATGTCAGAGGTGGGTCACCCTCATGAGGAAAAAGATAAAAGTGATGATTCTACCAATAATTTGAAGTTCAAGTTTGAAAATAGTGGAACCAAGCCTCCTCCTCCTCTTCCATCTCCACTTCATCTATTGTTGTTCTTGATTCCCGTTATCCTTGGCATAAGTAGGAAGCATTAGTGAGCACTGTGCTTACCCATCTTGTTTCCTCTTCTCCTCTCATCACTCATGTAGTTCTTATTGTTACCATTCATTCTAAGGAAAAAAATTTCACTCCCTCTTCACCTCCATATCCTTCATCTCTGGTCATATCTCTCATGACAAGGGAATTCTAATATCTCTCTCCCCTTTTAGGTGGAATAGGTATAACCTTTGGGTCTCACTATGCAACCCAACTTCCATCTCCTTTTGTTGCTTTTTTTTCCATTTCTCCTTCTCCTCCCACCTCCTATACTGTAGCCACCATTTTTCCTTCCACTCCCCCATATTTGGTAACTAATTTTCTCACTCCACTAAGTACCACTTTGATGATTGTTTCTCCTCCCCTAGACGTATCCTCTTCCTATGTTCCCTCTTGTCTAGCTAGCCCAACTCTAAGGAAATAGTTATCAATCGAGAGGCCTTTGAATTTAGTTATTTGAATCCTACACCTTCATGCTCATCCATGAAACTGAAGACCATTTCCCACATCACTATTGATACATCCAACAAAAGGTTTATATAGATCATTGTGCCTGGTACCGACAAAACCAAGGAGGATATTTCAACCTCATATTATCATATTACAAAGGTAGTTGTTATCACCGAATCACAACACCCCTGTGGATATACCTGAACTCACAGTGTGATTGGATAACATGGGTACTATCTCCAAGTTGTGGGACTTGCTACTTGAGATAGACCTCCAGAGAAAGCTGGTTCTTGCTCCTAAACTACCTGCCACAATCTACTCTAATGCAGGATAAGCTAAATGTTCTAATCTAAATTTCCAAGGGACCAGGGAAAGAGATTGCATAAAATGAAAGCCTTCACTAAAGTGGTGATACACCAAAAAAGGAGGATGTGAGAGTAGTCTCCAAATGTGTGAAATACAGAGGCAAAGTGCACACTAGAAGAGGTGATGACAGTTCTCCATAATCTAGAAAAATGCATTCACAGCAATATTCCAAGCACACACAATGATAATGAATTCCTGAAAGAACATAATAATAGACAAAATATTCTTGTAGAAAGATAAAAGGGGCAAGAAGAATGCAAGAAAACACAGTAGGGGAAGATACATCCACAAACTTTGTATTTTATTGCTTCCTGGTATGCACAGTTCAGTCTATTACAAGATAAGGGCCTGGATCACCATGCAAGGAGTCCACTACAAGGGCCTGTAACACACTAGCTTCACAAAGCAATTTTGGCAAAACTTTGCTACCCAAAAACTCTCTCCTTTACAATGAGCCCAACACTCCAATTTATAGAAAAAATGAGAAGGAAAAGAGAAGGGAAAATGGAAATCCCGAAATCTATCCTTCAACCACCTGTAAGAGGCATTAAATTAAGTGAAATGGTTATACATTACTTGCAAAAGGCTCCCCATACTGTCCCATGTGCTGTAGTAGAGAAAGAATGATGACCATGCCTCTTAATTGCACTCCCAGCTACCAAATAAAACACTGTTCTGAACCCGGCCACGTTTTCTTAAAAATCTCAATCAATTTAGGATCAAATCTAGAATTTCTTGATTTTTGTGCATCAGGCTCGGAACCATGATTCCAATGGTACCAATTTTGTGCGATTTTGTTAAGAAATGCAAAAATTATGGCCTTCTGAGTTTGGGTAGCTATTTTGGGTTTGGCAGGCGTTTTCTGTCATTTGACGGGAATGAGCATTAACTGACTGGAGCCGAATATGTTTCTTTTATTCAAATATATCTATCCTCATTAAAATTAATAAATCTAGTTTTTTTGGCGTAGAGGACATCGTGCTCGTTCTAGAAAGTCTAATTTTGTGAAAATCGGAGCTTGGAGTCAAAAGTTATGGCCGTTTGAAGTTTCCAGACCAAATGTTGACTTTTCTTCTTCTCCTTCGGCCACTTCGGCTTTTCGCGTCCCGCACGTCCCTTTGTCCCAAATTTCCCAGTGCTATGCAGGACAAATTCTTCTGAACCACCTGAAATGGGCTTCCATGTCCCTTTTCTGCCGGTGACACGTGGCGTGATCTGATTGGCTTTCGGCTCCTTCGGCTTTTCATGTCCCACGTGTCCCTCTATCCCATTTAGCACAGTGCTGAAATTTCCCATTTCGGCCGAACTAGCCGGTTCGCGTACTTTTGTCCCGCGTGTCCCTGACTGAAAGTTCTCATTTCGGCCGATCCGGCCAGTTCGCGTACTTCGCATTACTTCAGCCCAATTGTTCCGGGCTGCCTTGACTCATTTTGGCCGATCCAGCCGGTTCACGTACATTTGTCCCGCGCGTCCCGGACTGCCTGTTTCAACAGTTAGTCAATTTTTCAACTTTTCGGCCAGTTCGGATTTCCGCGTCCCGCGCGTCCCTTTTTCCCGAATGTCCCAAATGCTGCGCGGACCGCCTGGCGGCCTTTTGGCCGGTTCACGTCTAGATGTCCCTCATGTCCCGACTATTGCAAGGACCAGGACTTAGCCATTTTTCATGATTTTTTCTGGCCCGAGCTTATTTTTTGCAATTTTTTCACATTTCCTCAGAACTTTCTCTCTTCTTCTTGGACAGGGGAGTTAGAAAAAATATGAGGGGACCCTAGAAACATGACTTTTTGTCCGAACTCAATATAATTGCTTGGGACTAAAGAATTTGATGCATGTTATCAAAATTACCTTGAGGGGTGAATTTTGGATAACAGTAGCACTTGGTAAGGTTACCACTGAAGGTGCATAATAGGATGTGCAAGTCTCCATAGATAATCTCTTCAAGCAGATCAGGGAAACCAAATATTTAAAAGAAGAGTTCAAAGAAAAATTTGAATAATTGGCAATTTATTGCTTAAAACTTCAAACCCCACATAGATCTATATCCCATCTCTTACTCCAATCAGTTTTGATTTCTCCTTCATGCCCAAAAATGAGAAGATTGGACAAAAAGGTAGAATGGTGGACATCTGGATAGAACAACTCATTGTTTAAGGAAAAAGGATAATCAAGGATGTTGTGGAAAACTACGATGAAATTGAGAAATCAAGGTTGGATGTTGATAAAATGAAAGGAAAACTCTTGGAATAATGTGGCAATTGGGAGTTGACATTGGAAGCTCTAAGATATCTTAAAAAGGTTAGTTCTGACATCTTATTTGTAGAGGGAATCATAGATGACATGGATAATCATTTTGAATTATGAAAGGCCATTGAATTTCAATTCAAAACTCTTCAGGAAGCCTATGATAAGCTTCAATAGTCTAGGAAGGAAGCAATTGATGCCACTAATGAAATTAAGAATGAACTATACAAGGTCCTTAAAAATGTTTTAGATGATGGTTTAAATATATTTCTTGTAGATAATCTCTTCACAAGGTTCAAATATTTTTTTGAGAAATATTTATCAGTTGAAAAATATTGTATCCTGGGAGGTATTAACAAGTTAATTTTATATGAAAATGTACTGAGTAAATTTTCCCAATTTATCATAAAATATCATAAGCTTCTAGGAAATATGGTAAATGTTTTTAAAAATTTTGATATCTTGAACGTATACTCTTGTGGATTGGACAAGAAAGAAATCCAAGAGATGATTCAAAAGTTCCAAGAATTTTTCCAAAAGCAAGTTGAGCCCAAGGAATAAGAAGACAAATCTAATTGACAACTTGATTGTGTAATTTTATTTTTTCATCGGATGTGTTAATTTTTTTTATGTTGAAACATCTTTTGGGTTTGAAATTTAATTAGGTCATTTTGTGAAAACCAATCAAATGGATTCTTAATGAGTATTTACTATTTTTAGCATGTAATCCAAATTGTTTCCCCTTTTCTCTCCTTCTCATCTCTATAAATGTAAAATGTTGTGGCATTATTAAGGGTTTGATATTTTTGCAATATTATTATATATCTTGGAGTAGAAAAGAGAGAGCAACTTCATGTTTTCAATATTTACATTGAAGAATATAAGAAATATATTAAAAAATTTGTGTTGTGGTATTATTTTTTGGTTTTAAGGTATTGCTCTTACGTTGAATGCATTATATGACTCCTTAAGCTCAAGTATATGGTTTATCGTATCTTTAGAACTTCATTACTGTTTTATCTCATGTGTTACTATCTTTGGATCTGAATTTTTCAAGGAGAAAGCACTCTTCTTTCATTTTCATCCCCAAACTTCTTGTTTTCAATATTCACCTCTCTTCTCTTCCTTTCTTTTCTTCTTCATTTCTACAAAATAAATAATTCTACTAGGATGATAACCCAACCCAAAATGGTTATACTAGTGTTAATATTGTACATATTTCTTGGTGTTTTTAGAAAATTAATAGACATGGTGTCTCCCATTTATCTGAGGAGGGAATTTGTTCCACATACTATGGTTGAAATTTTGTGTGAGTTTGATAGAGTGGTATGCAATTTGTGAAGATTATAGGAATATGTTTTCCCCCTAATGGATGCGTATGACAAAAAGATGCATTTCATTTATAAATTCCGCCTCAAGAGTCAATAATGAACTGTAGAATAAGATTTTTTCATCGATACGTGAATTTATTTTGTGTGATTGATAGTATATGAAAGAAAATATCTATCGTGAAGTACAAAGCGTGAAGTGTAGATGATATGAGGTTTATTTAAGAATTGGACCCTCAATAGTCGAGTGTGAACAACAACACTAGAGTGCGTCATCTTGTAGTGAAAAAGAAAATATTATTAACCATAATATCATTGAGATGCATAAAATTGAGGGTATTCTTGATTATCTTTCTAACAAGAGTGGCAAGATGATATATGCCACACCCTATCTTGTGAGTTATTACATAAGGTCCAATCTAATTAGACTTGAACTTTCCTTTTACTTGAGTGTCTGTGTTAGTATTCTTTTGATTTTCTTTTTGAATAAAATTGTTGATATTAATTTCATGTGGATTTATTTTGTTATTATAAGATTTTACAATGTGTTCTTGATATACCCGAAGATTATACAAGGCTTAAACATGGTAAGATTCAAGTATTTCAAGCTTGTATAATTGATTTTCACGTTATTCAATATCTTTTATAGTTCCTTTAAGGGACACCCGCATTGAGGGAATTTCATGTTCCTAAGGAATGACGTCTTTAGTGTCATAGACAAGTAAAAAGGGTGTGTCATTAGTGGAAGTGTGAATGATCATGTGGTAAACCCAAAGAACTTATAAAATTTGATTATGTCAGTCACTCCCAGAAGTATCAATAGTTTTGCGTAAGATCTTGACAATGGTTTTATTAGTAGCTTATACTTGGTAATTTCCTTCTAGAAAACAAGGAGTAGAAAAAGTTTACTTAATTTTGAACTTGGCTCAAAGTTGTTTGATATGCTTATTTTTGAAAGGAGAGACATTATCGATGATAAGAGTGGATAGGACACCCAAGCATGTAATGATGTGAGTAGTCATGAACAAAAAAATATTAGCACCATTAGTGGTTCACAAGGGCACCTCCTTACCTTATTTAGTAAAATATTAAGTAATGGTAATAATGAAATTATGGCTATTAGATGATTCTGGATTGACTTTTCTAATGAGGTCAAAACCCCATAGGGAAAATGGCCCTGATGATACAATGGGTTGGATTTGATATGCAGCCATGTGGTGGAGATTTATGTGATTTTGAATTTTTTCACAACATGTGGCATATTCAAAGAATTTTTGTTCTATGGTGAGCCAATAATACCCTTATCAAAGGATCTTTTGATACATTACTTTACCCGAGAAGTGTTTTCTACATAGGCTATCATGGATCTAGGAAATAGATAAAGGAAAATCATTGACTCCTAAACAATGTAACAAGATACCATTGAATGCTCTTTTAAAAAGTGAGGCTCAAATGATTACATAGAGGGTGAATTCTCACTGAATTCGATGAGCTTCATGAGGTTATAAGTTGGAAAGGATGGTTTGTCGATATAAGATATTATAGATCATGGTTTGTTGACATATTGTTGTATATGTGTTTTCATTGATGTAAAACCTCGTGAATGATAAAGTGGATTATTGTGTAGGGTTATATTATTATCAAAGTGATTATGACATGGAGATTCATGTATGTTCTTGATTTCATAGGTTTATTCAGTGAGGATGGCTTATTCTTGCAGGCCTATTCAAGTAACCTAGCTTGCCTAGGTGATGTTGCATGATGTTATGATGTTATTGGTTACTTGCGAATAATTTTAATATGATAGATAGCTTTTTTGGAGAGTTCTTGAAAAATCACATGAGCTTAAGGGTATAGATACAAGTTGGTGATCATGTTGCAGGTGTTCATTTTGAGCAGGTATGGTTGTTAGATAGCAAGAGAGTGAGTTATGGAGATATGTAAGCTTATGGATCATGTAAGTAGGATAATTATTATGTACTAGGTATGTTAGGAAATTTTGGAGTTTTTTCATTATGAGTTATAATATTCTTTTAGTTGACCATAGCTAATATAATGTAAAAACCTAAGGGTTAGCTACACAAGTCTCAGTTAATGGAAATATTAAGAGGTTATTATTAAATTTTTATGATTTTATATGTTATTAGGGTGTGTCCTTGAGTGCTGGGAAAATTTTTAGGTTTCCATGATGATTATTTTGCATGTTATGTCAGTTTTGGTAAAAAAGGTCAAAAACTAGTGTATTTCCATCTCGAATAGGAAATTCTGATGCTCACCTTGAATTGTGTGATTTTCATGGGATATTGTAATTTAAAGGATTTCTATAAATTTATTTTAATATTTTTTTAAAAAAAATGAATGAGGTAATTTAATCATCACATTTTTATGAACGAATGTTAAGAATGTAAACAACCTGTTATGAGTTTGAAACCCTAACTTAAAAGTGGTTTGGCATACTTGATTCCTAAGTTGCCATAAATTAATATTGGTACATGAATAATTATTAGAACATATATATGAATCATTTAAAGTTCTATAAATTTATGGTGCAGGTCATGGTGATGAGTGGGCCCCACTCAAATAGGTTATTTTTTGAAGACATTTAGTTTGGGACAAGGTTGTGCAAAGGAGTTGCAAAATAAATTTACTTTTTTTTGATAATGTGAGTTTATATTTGTTTCCATATAGGTTTCATGTCATGAGGATGTATAAAAATGGATTTTTTTCCCCTATTTAGGTTCACATGTCAAAGGGCAGTTTTTGAGGCAATAAAAAGTAGTCTTAAGTGAAATGGACATAACACAAGCTACATGTGGAGTTAGGTTGTGATTAAAGTTGTTTTGGAAATTAAATTAAGATATATTTATATTTATATTATGTTTTATTCATGATTATGAGTATTTTTATTGTTTTTCAGGTTAATTTCTGGATAGTAATATTGTTGGCTATCCAGGACAAAATTGTTTTTGCTGAAGAATTGAGTTGGTTGGAGAACGAGATGGATTATTTGATTATTTATATCACTTGGAATGTGAAGCGGGATGAATTTTTCATCTAATGAATCCATTTTGAGTGCTTAAATGTGTCAGGAAGGGTGTTAACTAGTTTCTTTCTAAAAAATACTTTTTGAGTAGCATGATTTGGTGAAGGAAAAAGTTGATGTAGTTTGCACCAGTGGTTGTTTCAAGACTTATAAATTATTTAAAAGTGTTATAAAGGTATTTTAATTTCCATTAAGTGGTCACATGTCACGGTTGATTTGATTTTACGAGATATTGACGTACAAAGTCAATTTTAAGGTCCTGAAGGGTACTAGAAACAAGTGTTTTGAGAATGATAAGAAGTGGGGGTCCCATTAAATAAAATAATTTTATTGGTTGATGAAAATTAATACCATGTATGATTTTTAAATGTTATTTTAAACATGTGTGATGATTTTTGGTTCATGATAAAGCATAATTTTGGTGTTAGAGTAATTTTCTCTCTCTACCCATGGGGATTTGAGTCATTTTTAACAAATGGAATGATGTTTTTGGATAGGCAAACCTACTTGGGTCATTTTAGACTGTTATGTTATTTTTTAAGGATTTTGTATAATTCATGGGTTGAGCCAAATGAGGTAAAAAGTTTTATTTTGAATTTGAAATAAGAAGGAGCTTATAAAAGCATTGTTTAGGTGCTTTTGTGAGTTACATGTTTTGAGAGAAGAGAAAGTGCATGAAAGTGTGAAGAATGTTTAATAAAAATTTTACAAGGGTTTGCTAAATGAATAAGTGAAGAAATTTCTTGATTTTGCAAGTTTTAAGACCTAGGTTTTGAAGGTGTTTGGATTTGAATCTTGTGATCACCATCATCTGAGTTTTTACAACATATTATCAGTGATATTATCATAAAAATATTGTGTGATGTGTCATATTCATACAAGTCTCTTATTGTGTGTTATATAAAAAAGGGTTTAGGGTTTTGTGCTCCTTGTGGGGTTAGTTCCTCATTAAATAAATTTCTTATGATGTGTAAATATCAGCAAAGTTTTTAGTGGTTTTTATGAGGGTTTCCCACTTACATCTTGTGTTATGGTGTTGCTTCTCTTGCATATGGTTTATTGAATGAATCTTATATGTTGTTATGAACACACTAATGAATTTATATATTATTAATGGTTTATGTGAGTGATCTTAAATTGATGTTAAATTTGTAAGGACTAATTCAACCACCATCATAGTGCATTGTGATTTTAACAATTGGTATCATAGAAGGTTCTTTTGAAGAAGTATAACCACTTGAAATGAGATATTATGAAGAAAAAGCATGGATTATTGTCAAGGTAAATATGGTATGTTTCCATTTATTATCACGAGATCCTATTTTAAACCCTTAGAGTTTGATATACAAAATGACATTTATGTTGTTTGTTCATCTATCTCATCCACTTTGAAACATGATGAAGTATGTGGTATTGCTCAAATTTATTTTCATAGTCAAGATGGAAATCTGATTTGGTATATTGGTATTAGATGTTCACCTTATATGATAGGTTATAAGAATAAGTTTATTACACTAAAGGAAAATGCTCCAGGAACTGTCAAGTTTGGAGATAATTTTGGGATAAGAATTTTGGGAAAATGTGATTTGAGCTTGGACAATGAAAAATCCATCACCAAATATTTTTGTATGTAGAAGGATTGAAACATAGTATACTCAGTGTAAGTCAAATGTGTAAGCAAGGGAATGTTCTAATCTTTCAATCAAAGGGATACAAAATTAAGAAAAGAGAAATAGGTGAAGTTATTGCAAAAGTAAAGAGAACAGATAGTAACATGTTCATTCTTAAGGAAGTCAACAAAGAGAAGTACCTAATAAGTAAGATGACTAATTTTTCACTGTGACATATAGGATTTGTTCATGTAAATTGATTAAATTTTAGGATTTTATTAACTATGGATTTAATCAATTAAATTATACAACATTAATAAACTATGCAACATGTTTTCACCCTCAAAATCCCCCCCTCATTTTTTTAATAAAATTCAAAAAAATTGAGCTCATGCCCTCCAAAAGTGTTCAAGTAAAGTTGGAAGTCTGAAAAGATAGAGGAATTCATGCTTTGAAGTTGTTTAAACTCTTTAGTCTACGTGGTTTTATAAATTTTTTGTTTCCCCTTCTAGACACGTGAAAATTTTATTTTTGTCCTCATTCAAATGAAATTGTCAATTTTTATATGGTCATGGATCGTCGAACCTTGTATTGTTTTCAATTCCTTGGTTAGTAAAAGAAATTTGAAAATCAGGTGCAAGATGGTGGATTTTTCTTCTTCTCTGCATTTTTTCCACATTCATGAATGATGGGTGTTTTCTTCCTCGTCAAATTTTGGCTCCATTATCCATGGGTACGTGGACATATCTAATTGGAGGTAGGTTGATAGAGAAATTTGTGTTTTTGAGCCTTTATGTAAAAAAGGCTAAAAGTCATAAAGTGACCCACAACCCCAATCAGGCTTAAAGGAAAAATTCAAATGTTGAGCCCACATCAAAAGATTCAAAGTGGGGAGGTGGATCATCAAGGAGATTTGAGAATTTGAGCCTTGTTTCCAAAAAGGGTAAAAGTCATTAAGTGACCCACAGCCTTGATTAGGCTTAAAGGAAAAACTTAAATGTTGAGCCCGTCATTCAAAAGAGTCAAAGCGGGGAGGCGGATCATCGGGGAGATTTGAGAATTTGAGCCTTGTTTCTAAAAGGGCTAAAAGTCATAAAATGACCCACAACCTTAATTAGGCTTAAAGGAAAAAGTCAAATGTTGAGCCCTCCATTCAAAAGAGTCAAAGCAGGGAGACATATCGTCGGGGAGATTTGAGAATTTGAGCCTTTTTCATTAAAGGGGCTTAAAGTTAAAAAGCGACCCGTAGCCCCACCAAGCACAAAGGAAAAAGTAAAATGATGAGCCTGCCATTGGAAATTCAAAGTGGGGAAGTGGGTCAATGGAGTAATTTGTGTTTTTGAGCCTCTTTGCAAAAAAGGTGTAAAGTCATAAAGTGACCCATAACCTTGTTCATGTTATGAGAAAAAAGTCAAATGTTAAAACCACATCAAAGGTTAAAGCAGGTGGATGGGTCGACGGAGTAATTTGTGTTTTTGAGCTCAAATTGAAAAAAGATAAAATTATAAAAGTGGCCCGTGGCCATATCAAAAGCGGGTGAGTGGGCCAAAATGTTCCAAAATGCCAAATTTCTATAAAGTCACAAAATGCAAAAGGAATCCTCCACGCCCACTCCATTAAATTTCTCCCATGTGGATGTCTCTAGTTTAAAGTTTCAAAGGAAATATGAACGATTCAAATTCAAAGTTACAAAACGAGTGTAACGACTGCATTATGAAAAGTCTGGGTTTTTTTTCCATTGGCATTTCTTTGCGAATCAAGAATTTGAATGGACGTGAATGATTGGAAAGATTGTAAACTATTTGTTTCTAAAAAAGAAGAATTTGTAACCATTTCTTACAAGATATTTAATGGCTTCTTCACACCATTTTACACAGTTGGCAATTGATCTTGTAAACTCATGAGATCATTGTACTTAGAGAAAGCAAAGGAGATAGACATTTTCTTCTACTTTCCTCCATTCTCAAATTTCTTCCATTCCCTCATTATGTACAATTTTTGTTTAAGAATCAATACAAAAAGAAGGATTTTATAGCATCTTTGATGAGGATATTTTAGAAACTTTGAGTTTGTAGTCTTATCTCGTCTTGTTGCCATTTGTAGAGTTGTTTCTTCTCATGAATGCATGTGCTGAAATTTCTAACTAGGGCGTGCAGGAATCTGATTTTCTACCTGCAACATTAGTTATCCTACCTCTTTTCTCACTCCCTTTCCCACCTTCATAGAAAATTCCCCCCTTACAGATAAGTGCAAGAATTTTTTACAAGGTCAGTGGAGTGCCCCTGTTGGATCCCCAGCTGAAAGGCCACCATAGAAATCCACCTTTTCACGTGTATGCATATACGGAAGCTACACTGGTTAAGTAGAGGGACTTATATTCCCAAAGCATTGGCAAGGAATCCACATGTTTTTCCACCCAAAAATTTTTCTTGCCAACATTTTTTGGAACCCACCGTGGGGCAGATTTAGCAACAGTTACACCTGAATGTGACCGCAAGGTCAGAAAATTCAAAATTCAAAAAAGAGAAAAAAATCTAGAATTTGAATGGCTATATGAGCCACATGGATTTAAATCATGGATATTCTGAGAAAACCTCTTGTTGAAATACCCAAATTTCTCTTCCACATCCAAGAAGACGTTGCTTCATATTTGAGGGAAGCTATCTGGCATAATAGACAAAGTACCAATCACTACTTTATTACCATGAGAATTCTGGACCTTGAAGAAGAATGCACTGCTGAATTGGAGAGGCAAAGACAAATTCCAGCACCACAAAGAAGAGCATATATTTTCAAGCTGATGGGTAGAAGATACACACAACAATAGAGACAAGGAGGACAAAATGATCCCATTTTTGAGGAACTTCAAAGGAGATAAGAGTTACTCGGAATCCAGAGGCCTCCTTTTCAGGAAACCAACCATGTTGGAAAACTGAGTATTGATAATCCTTTAGATGGTGAATTTCCATACATCAACGAGAACCTTATAGACTTCACTAACGTGGAGACCAAAGAAGAAGCTAGAGAAAGAGAGGTGAGAGCTGACGAAGAAATAAGAGCTCAACTCGAAGAAATCAAGAGACTTCAAACTTAGGTAAACAAAAGAGCAATAGCAGAAGCCACAGCCTTAGCAAGGTTGGAAGATAGAAATAGAAATAGAATGGAGGATTGTCATCATGAGTGTGAACATGATTGTGAGGCCTGTAGGCCTAATGTACCATGGGGAGAAACTCCATGAAGAGCATGTAATAGAATTTATCATTGCCTACGGTGTGTTGGGTGTTAAAGATGAAGATGTGTCAATCTGACTCTTTATGAAGACACTTCAAGAGAAAGTTGTCGAATGGTTCTACATACTACCCTCGAGGTCTATCACTTATTGGGATGATATAAGAAGTGCTTTCAAACACAGGTTTAAGAGAACAAAATATTGTTAGGATCTTCTAGTCTAATTTTTACAAATGAAGAAAGAAAACTATGAGTCAATGAGGGACTTCATAGCAAGATATGATAGAGTGATAAGAAGGATCCCTGAAGATGTGGTGCCTTTTGAAAATAATTTGAAGAGGTTTTTCATCGGGGCTTTATCATCAGAAGTAGGTTTCTTCCTTAGAATAACCTAACCAAGAACATTAGGGGAAGCTCGAGACCATGCAATAGAAAGAAATGATGATCTAATCTTTTCTGGTAAGGTGAAAGGCCCAAATGGAAATCAAAAGGGTCATAAATCGAACTCTGTCACCATAGATCCTATGTTCTAAAAAATGGAAAATGACTTGGTTGCCTTGAAGAAGTAGCTATCTCATATCACAATGTGGAATGCTTCAAGGAGACCAAACACTCCAGATAGGCCAAGGATTGCTCCACCTCCTCGTCAGATTGCTCTTGAAGAACCACTAGTTAATGCCATCTGTGACACCAAAGAGTTGGAGGAGGAAGCAAAAATTGATGAAACTGAAGAAGAAAATATGGAAGACTATGAAAACTATCTTGAGGTCAAGAAATTTGATATGCACAATGGCCTAATTGAGTATGAGGATGATGAATAAGCTCCAAGTTTCTCATGTGGTGTTTTCACTCATGCACAATCCAATAAAGGTGCTTCATCCTCAATGGTTGCAGTAAAGGGTAACAAGAATAAAGATGATTCTCCTCTAGAGGTCACAAAAAATAAAATCATTAGTGGAGGATCACCATTACCACCTTCTATGGATTCATCCAAAGAAAAACCAAACTCACTGGTTATCAGGGATCATGCTACTATGCCAAGTAAGTCATCTAATTATTCTCCTAGCTCAAAATTTGCTAAGAACAATTCTCCTTTAAATGTTGTTCCTACAAAAACATCTAAGGTTCAATCAAAAGCTACACCCTCACCCCCTTCTAAGCCAATTGCTACACCCAAAAAAGAGAATCTAACACCCAAAGTAGCAAAGCCTCTACCATGTAAATCTTCCTCCATTTCTAAAACCTCTTCCTCACTCACCATAACCCCATTCAACTTTGTGGAACATGTAAGAAAAACCAAAGTCCAGCTGTCATAAATAAAATGCCTACAAACACACCCTACCAACTTTGACAGGTTCATTAATACAGTTCATGGTGGTAACCTTGTATCCTTGAGTCCTAATTATAAAGGCTTACTACCCACACCATCCACACCACCTTCCAAAAACATGCTATCCCTCAGTGCCTCAAACTAATAGGGTCAAACCTTTCTACCTGTCACTCCTCATTAAAGGCTTCCAAATAAATAATTGTATCATGGATTCTAGAGCCTCAGACAATGTGATGCCAATCAAAGTTGCAAATGCTATAGGCCTCACCTTGACCCAGGTAAGTGGTACCTACTACTCAATGGAATCCAAACAAGTTCCATTGGTAGGAAGAATAGAAGATGCACAGGTAGCACTAGCTGATTTTCAAGACAACTTGGTGCTCCTAACCATACTAGTAGAAGACATCTCAACATCCTTTGGTATGCTATTGAGTAGGATTTTCTCTAGAGACTTGGGTGGAGAGATAAAAATGGATTGGCCATTTGTAACTATCCCAATAAAATGTGAGATGAAGAATTTACTACCAATAAGAAGGATGAAGTTCACAGTATGAAATTCTGATGATCCAAAAGAAAACATTCTCTTTTAAGATTGTGGGCTAGGAAACTACTTCCTCACATCAAAAAAAGAGGAGAACTTGCCACTTCTCATGGAGGAAGACGAAGATAAAATATAGACAATGGAATTTTATGGTAGTCATTCTAGTGTGGGCTCAGGAGCTGGTGTGGTATTGTACTCTCCTTCCAATGATTTTTACCCATTTTCCTATAAGCTGCAATTTGATAATACAAGTAACACTACAGAGTATGAAGCACTACTCTTAGGCATGAGTGTAGTACAATACATGGGAATAAATAAAATGAGATGCCGAGGTGATGCATAGGTTGTATTAAATTAGGTCTTCCAACAATATCAAGTGAAGAATCGAAGACTCCAACACTACAAAAACAGAGTGTGGGACTGCATTGAATGTTTTGATGCATTTTCCATTGAAGCTATTCCAAGGGAATAGAATGAAAAGGCTGATTATCTTGTAGTGTAAGCTTCCCTAGTGACACCTCATCCTTCTTTTGGTAAAGACAAAGTGACCATTGAAATGGTATTCAATCTTAGTGTAGTAGACAATGTACATCATTGGCAAGTCTTCAATGATGATAACTAAATTCTAGCCTTTTCGGAGAAAAGGGATAATTTCAATAATCTCTTCTTCGAAGGAGGTGAAAATCCACACCGAGAAGTAGTTCCCAAAGAAGAGAAATAAGGAATTAAAGGGATTGATGATGAGGGAGTAATCACATTGAAAGGGAACAAAATTCCCAAAGGCCTAGTTTCTTTAGAAGACCTCTTGACAAACATGATAGATTCATTCAAGAGAAAGAAAAACAATCTTCTCAGTGCCTAAATGATTTTGATAAAGAAAACATTGGTACCTTGGAGGAGCCAAGGGTGGTCAATATTGGAAAATGTTGCTCGCTTGAAGAAAAAAGATTTTTTATTGCATTACTCAAGAAATACTCAGATGTCTTAGCCTACTCTTATGATGAACTCAAATTCTTCTAGCCAAAGGAAATGCATCACTCAATTCCTTTGAATCAGGGTGTTAAGCCCTTCAGGAAGAAACAAAGGTCACACAACCCAAAGATTGATGATACCATCAAGGAGGAGGTAATGAAGATGCTTAATGCAAATATCATCTTTCCCATCCACCATTCAACATGGGTGGCTAACAATTTGCTAGTGCGGAAGAAGAATGGTGAGATAAGGATATGTGTAGATTTTTACAACCTGAACCAGACATCACTAAAGGAAAATTATCCTCTTCCTATCATGGACCATATCCTGTAAGCAGTCACTAGATCTGAAATGCTTTCATTACTTGATGGATTCTCAGGATACAATCAAATCAAAGTGGCAGAGGAGGACGGCACCAAGACAACCTTTACAACACCTTGGGGAAATTTTACCTACTACAGAATACCTTTTGGCCTAATCAATGCAGGAGATACATTCCAAAGGGTGGTGGATTTGACCTTTCAATATCTGAAGAATTGCATTACCATATATATTGATGATCTACCAATATTTTCAAAGAAGAGGAGAGATCATATATATCACTTGGAATAGGTACTTGCAAGGTGTAGAAAACAAGGCATATCACTAAATCCAAAAAACTACATTTTTGGAGTCACAGAGGGTAGGTTATTGGGGCACATTATGAACAAACATAGATCACACATTGATCCTGAGAGGATTAGATCCATTTAAGCATTATCCCTAACCACAAGCAAGAAAGGAGTTCATTCATTCTTCAGAAAGGTGAAATTTCTCCATCCTTTTGTGCCTAAGTTTACTGAGTTGAAGAAGCACATCACTTCCATGATGAAACCACAAGAAAAATTCAAATGAAACAATGAAGGGAAGGAAACATTCAAAGAGATCAGGAAATCCATTACCAAGGTTCCAACTCTTGTATCTCCTGATTTAAAAAAAGAATTCGTGATGTATTGTTATGCATTAGAACATACACTCTCTATCATTCTCATTAAGAAAAATGATGAAGGCGTGGAAGAAAATATTTATTTCATGAGTTTTCCTTTGAAAAAACATGAGCTAAAATACATCCAATTAGAGAAGTATGCCTATGTAGTGGTCAAGGCTATAAAAAAAATTCAGGTTTTACATCCTAAATTCCCATACGGTGGAGATGGTCCCCCATAGTGCAATCAAGTCCATCTTGAAATAGTAGGATCCCGGAGCTAAAAGAGGAAATTGGATTGTAAAGACTCAATAATATGACTTGGAGATTCGAACCTTTAATCTAGTAAGGGGAAATGGCTTGTCCAAGTTGATTGCTGAAGATGAAACACTCAAAGTTCAACATGGTGAAGAAAACTATGCTTGCTTAACTAGTTCAGAAGATAACTCACAGGTTCTCTTTGTCACCACTACTGATGAGTGGTATGTTGATATTTCCTATTACCTGAATTATGGAGAATTCCCTCCCCATATTGATTAAAAACAAAGGATAACACTCAATTTGAAGGTAGCTAAATTTTTAATCTAGAATCATGCACTTTACAAAAGAGGCATGGATGGTTGTTTCCTCAAGTGTGTAGATAAATACCAACAAGAAAAGTTTCTTAAAGCATACCATGACCAAGCATGTGGTGGAAATTTTTCAGTAATGGTCACTGCACACAAGATCCTCTGAGGAAGGTATTATTGGCCCACCATCATTGCAAACACTTGAGATTGGGTTTCTAAATGGAAAGCATGCCAACCGTTCATTGGAATAACACAACTCGCTACATTACCACTCAGGCCTATGGTTATTGAAGAACCATTTCAATAGTGGGGGCTGGACTTCATTGGTGTTTTGAACCCTCACTTAAGCACGAGGCACACCTATGTACTTATAGCAACAAAATACTTCACCAAATGGGTGGAAGCCATTCCGGCCAAACAAGCTAACACTGAAACAATATGCAACTTCATCAAGGAGAATATCATAGTCCATTTTGGAGTGCCACAGAAGATTGTAGAAAATAATGCTACCTATTTCTCTTCAAGAAAGCTGATTGAGTCTTGTTATAGCTACAAAATATCCCTATCTCATTCTTGTGACTATTATCCACAAGGAAATGAACAGGCCAAATCAAGCAACAGAACATTGTGACCATTGTCCACAAGCTTGTAAATAAGAATCAAAGGAATTGAAAAAAAAGGTTGTATGATGCATTTTGGGTGGATAATATCACTCCTAAGAAGGCAATAGGTATGTCACCATTCCAACTGTTGTATGGAGTCCAAGCATAAATTCCTTTGATGATCAAGATGACAACTCTCAAGCTGCTACAGGAAATAGAAGATGGTCAGTACAAAGATTCCATTGAAAAAAGGATCCTCTTTCTTGAGAAGCTACAGGAAAATAGACTCCAAGTGGTGGATCACATAAAGGAGCACCAATTGAAAGTAAAGAATATTTTTGATAAGAAGGCCAAGGAAAGATAATTCAAATTTGGAGACTTTATCCTGCTATGGGACAAGAGAAGAGAACCAAAAGTAACCATGGAAAGTTTGATTCATTATGGCTTGGTCCATTCCATATTCATGAAGCTTGCGGTGAGAACACTTTTCTTCTCTCATATTTGGATGGAACATTGCTAAAATTTCCTCAGAGCAGAAATAATTAAAATTGTATCATCAGTGAAAGCAGGTTGTCCCCCACCTTGTACCATAGATGATTGTTAGGTGTGTTTCCCTTCCTGTTGTGTGTTGTGTGTTTCCTTTTTTCCCTTTTTCGTGTGTGTGTGTGTTTTTCCTTCTTCTTTCTCTCTTGTTATAGTTTTTACATAACTCTACAAGGCCCAATGGATAAGGCACTGGTCAATGAATTACAAGGTCTAGAGGTTGAGATTCTAGATTCCCATGTCATGTCTTCACTATGCTCAGTCCATGTCATGTCCCCAAGCTAGAGCCAGCTGTTGTTGCCCTCAAAACACCCCCTCATGTTTTTAGTCAAATTCAAAAATTCTAAGCTCACGCCCTCTAGAAGTGTTCAAGTAAAGTTGGAAGTCTGAAAAGATAGAGAAATTCATGCTTTGAAGTTGTTTAAACTCTCTAGTCTGCCTGGTTTGATAAATTTTTTATTTCCCCATCTAGATGTGTGAAAATTTTATTGTTGTCCTCATTTAAATGAAATTTTAAATCTTTCTATGGCCATGGATTGTTGAACCTTGTATTATTTTCAATTCCTCGGTTAGCGAAATAAATTTGAAAATTAGGTGCAAGATGGTGGAGTTTTCTTCTTCTTTACATTTTTTCCATAGTCTTGAATGGCAGGCATTTTCTTCTCTATCAAATTTTGGCTCCATTATCCATATGTACATGGAAATATATAATTGGAGGTGGTTCGGTGGAGAAATTTTTGTTTTTGATCCTTTATGTAAAAAGGGATAAAAGTCATAAAGTGACCCACAAACTGATCAAGCTTAAAGGAAAAATTCAAATGTTGATCTCACATCAAAAGAGTCAAAGCAGGGAGATTTGAGAATTCGAGCCTTGTTTCTGAAAGGGATAAAATTCATAAAGTGACCCATAGCCAAGATCAGGCTTAAAGGAAAAAATAAAATGTTGAGCCCACCGTTCAAAAGATTCAAAGTGTAGAGGCAGATTGTCGAGGAGATTTGAGAATTTGAGCCTTGTTTCCAAAAGTGCTAAAAGTCATAAAGTGGGGGGGTGGATCGTAGGGGATATTTGAGAATTTGAGCCTTTTTCATTAAATGGGCTTATAGTTAAAAAGTGACCCGCAACCCCACCAAGCACAAAGGAAAAATTAAAATGTTAAACCCACCATTGGAAAGTCAAAGTGGGGAAGTGGGTTTGTGGAGCAATTTGTGTTTTTGAGCCTCTTTGCAAAAAATGTGTAAAGTAATAAAGTGACCCGCAACCCCGATCATCTTATGAGGAAAAAGTCAAATGTTAAGCCTGTATCGAAGGTCAAAGCAGGTGGGCAGGCCAGCGGAGCAATTTTTGTTTTTGAGCCCGCATTGAAAAAAAGGTAAAATTATAAAAGTGGCCCGTGACTCTGTCTCCACTTAAGTGAGGCCACGTGTCAAGACCATATCAAAAGCGGGTGAGCGGGCCAAAATGTTCCAACATGCCACATTTCTATAAAGTCACAAAATGAAAAAGGAATCCTCCATGCCCACTCTAGTAAGTTTCTCCCACATGGATGGCTCTAGTTTAAAGTTTCAAAGGAAAGAAGAATGGTTCAAATTCAAAGTTACAAAATGAGTGTAACAGCTACATTATGAAAAGTCTAGTTATTTCTGCCATTGGCGTTTCTTTACGAATCAAGAATATGAATGGACATGAATGATTGGAAAGATTGTAAACTGTTTCTTGCTAACAAAGAATAAGTTGTAACCATTTCTTGCAAGATATTTAAGGGCTTCTTCACACCATTGTACAGGGTTGGTAATTGATCTTGTAAACTCACGAGTGCATTGTACTTAGAGAAAGCAAAGGAGATAGCCATTTTCTTCTACTTTCCTCCATTCTCAAATTTCTTCCATTCCCTCATTATGTACAACTTTTGTTTAAGCATCAATACAAGAAGAAGGATTTTGTAGCCTCTTTGATGATGATATTTTAGAAACTTTGAGTTCACAATCTTATCTTTTATTGTTGCCATTTGCAAAGTTTTTTCTTCTCATGAATGCATGTGTTGAAATTTCTTACTAGTGCAAGCACGAATTTGATTTTCTGCTTGCAACATTAGTTCTCCTACCTCTTTTCTCACTCCCTTTCCCACCTTCATATAAAATTCCCCCTTGCAAATAACTACAAGCATTTTCCATAGGGTCAGTGGAGTACCCCTATTGAATCCCCGACCGAAAGGCCACCACAGAAATCCACCTTTTCATGTGCATGCATATACGGAAGCTACACCGGTTAAGTAGAGGGACTTAGATTCCTAGAAATTTGTCAAGGAATCCATAAGTTTTTCCATCCAAAAAATTTCTCACCAACACAATATTAAATCAATAAACATCACACTATATTTCATAACAAATAAAGAATTACTTATAGAAAGTAAATTAAAAATGACACCGGATTTATATTAGAAAATCCAAAGGTTAAAACCACTGTGAAAAGTAACCTTTACTATAGAGAACCCTTTTACATCTAGTAAATTACCTCCTCCTTTAGAAACCCTAATCATAAGGGTAAAAACACCTTTGATATATATTTTTCAATATATCAAATGAGGACCCAAACTCTTTATTATATGAGCTGATTGAGTATGTCTCCTGACCCACATTTTTAACCTAAATGGTTGACACATATACCAAGGTTTAAAATATTTAATAATAGAAATATAACTATTTCTTATTATTAAATATTTAACCTCTAGTATAATGTTGGACCCATATTAAATTAAGGGGTGGATTGCCCACTTAACCATTATGTTATAACATAAACTTTTATAATCTTATTAATATCATCTCTAACAACTGTGTGAAAATATGTCTAAGCTCATAAAACTAGAAGATGCTCTATGCAAATAATGCTTACATGGAAAGAAAACTTAAAGGAGGTTCAAGACCAAAGAGAATTATTCCATCACTAGTACTCTTCATCTGATTCATACTAATCTTTATGGGCCTATGAGAATTGAAATAACTTCACGTGATTACTATTTCATATTTTTATTGATTATTTCACTAGATATACTGGGGTAGATTTATTGAGAAACAAATGATATGCATTTGATGTTTTCAATTATTTTAAACATCTTATTGAGAATGATAATAATGGAAAAATAATGTGTGTTATATCTGATAATAGAGGTGAGTTTGGTCTGATTCATTTGATGATTTTTGTAGAGTTCATGGCATTAAGAGAAAAATTTTAGCATCTCGAACTCCCCAAAAAAATGGGGTGTTTAAAAGAAAGAATGAGATTGTTCAAGATATGGTAAGGACCATCTTGAATTTATCCAAATTACCAGATGGCTATTGAAAAGAAGCAATTTGTACATATGTCTACATTCTTAATAGATGTTAAGTAATTGAACAATGACAAGACTCCTTATGAGTTATGCAAATGAAGACTAGCCAATGTGGAACATCTTATAATCTTTGGATGTAGATGTTTCATCAAAAGGACTAAAGAAAATATTTGAAAGTTTGATTCCAGATCTGATAAAGGTATATTTTTGGGTTATTCCTCAAAAAGAAAACATTTTATTTTCTATAACAAGAGGTTGAAAACCATAGTTGAAAGTGCTAGTGTGAAATTTGATGAATCTTATCCAATGGGATCTTATTCTAAGAAAATAAAAGCACCACATGAGGATGATTCTAAAGAAGAATAAGATGATGTTGATCAAGAGTACAAAGAATAATATGGTGACAAAGAAAGAAAAGACACCAAGGATCCATCAAGGAAAAATAGGAGAGATCATCCTAAAAATCATATTTTGTTAAAGAAATATACTGGATTTACTACACGAAATAAAATGGTAAGTCTTCAAAATAAAGGAAACTCAACTTTTCTTTCAAATATTGAACCTATAAATGTAGTAGAAGACAGAAAAGATGAATGTTGGAATTAAGGATTTGAATCAATATCTAGATCATATTGAAAAAAACAAGACTTGGGAACTAGTAGCTAGAGCAAAAGGTAAGAATGTGATTGGATCTAAATAGGTGTTCAGAAACAAACTAAATGAGAATGAAGAATTCATAATAAATAATCTTGGCATAGCCTTAGATTCACAAATCAATCTTCCATACTTCACATTCAATAAACAATCATCCATGGATACATTATCTCTCTCCTAATTAATAGGAGAGTTATAATTTCTCCCGTAAAAGCTAACCGACTAGATTAGTATGAGTTGTTCAAAAAAATCGTAACTACTAAACACACTAAAAAACCATATTATTATAATAATGTATACACTAACAAATATATTTCCTAATAAATAAATAAATATTGGTTTGTAAGGGATATGCACAAGTTGAGGTAATTGAATTGGATGAGACATTTTATCTAATAGCTATAATGGAAGAAATTTGATTATTCTTAGCATGTGCAGGGTTTAAAGGTTTTATGGTCTATCAAATGAATGTAAAATCTACCTTTTTGAATGGATATATTAATGAGGAAGTATATATGGAGCATAATAATAGTTTTTCCTTAACTAATAAAGATATTTTGTATACAAACTGAACAAGGAACTCTATGGCCTAAAACAAGCACCTAGGGCTTGGTATGAAAGGTTTGACAAATACTTGACTGAGCAAGGTTTCAAGAAATGAGTTGCTTATAGTAACTTGTACATAAAGAGTGAAGGAGATCACCTACTGATTGTTTTTGTCTATTTAGATGATCTTATATTAGGAGGAGGTAATGATCAAATGACTCCTGAATTTTCTAAAGCTATGAAGAAATAACTCAAGATGTCTATGTTTGGTGAGATATATATTTTTCTTGGACTTCAAGGAAGTCAATCATACAAAGGTATGTTCATCTCTCAATCTAAGTACATCAAGGAAATGTTTAAGAATTTTCAAATGGATGATTACAATCCTATTGGTACTCCTATAGTTACAGCTTAGAAACTTTATAAGGAAGTTGATTCTCCTAGATTGAATCAATCCAATTATAGATCCACGATTAACAAACTACTTTATGCTAGTGCTTCAAGACCTGATACTATGTAAGTTGTTGGCCTAGTTAGGATATTTTAATAAAATCATAGAGAATCTCATCTTCAAGCAATAAAAAGGATCTTTAGATATCTTAGAGGAACTATTGAGTTTGGGTTATGGTATCTGATGAGACCCTTTTATTACTATTTTTGTCTCATGTGTTATATATCTTGTATACCCCTACACTATTATCTATGTGATCCTATCAGAGAATTTCCACTTGAACATAAAACTTATGGAAATTATATAGTAATTAGTATAATTATTACTAAGTTAATTTATTTCATGGATTTTGAATGTGCATTTTAATCTCTTTAGTGAAATAAATGATTATTAAGTTCTTTATTTTAATGTTGTACTTTTTGTAAGAAGTTATTATGTATTTTCACTAACATGCAACCAAAGAAACTTTGTCAAATAAAGGAGGACTTGTCTGCATCAAATAGCATGTAGTAATCAGGACTCATCTTCAAGGCACTATCAGCCAAATGAAAACACACATATACAAATCCATGATTGGAAATGTGATCAACAAGAATGCTTCACCCATGTTCGCACCTTCTGGTAAATAAGTAGTTATGACAACAAGAGTGGATCTCACACCAATGCCTAATTATTATAAGCAACTTCAACTTGGAACTAGTTGATTTAATTTCACAACTAGTTGTTTGAATAAATAATTAGTTGTATTGATGTATTATAACACTTTACTTCAGTTTTGATTACATGCATAGGAATCAAAATATTTCTTGGGAATGATATGGTACTTAATCAAAATGTAACTACTAGTTGAAAGAGTATCTTCACGTCTCTACTGAATATAAAGAGAATGATAAGATTGTAGAAGGGGTATATGGATAGTAAGTAAATTATTGTAAGATGTATTTTTTAATCTTCATGATGATGAATAAAAACCTGAGTTCTATCATTCTATTTTAGACATAGGCCTTAGGAAGGGATATCACCCAAGGAAGGGCCCACTTTTGGTTCACTAAACCCCTTTCCTTTTTCTTTTTTCTTATAAGTTTTGTGCATGAGTAGATTAGATTTATAGAAAATAGTTTCTTTACTTATGAGTTGTTTTAACCTAATTTATTCATTAGTTTTACTATCTATTCTTATATGATACCTAGTTTAAGTTCCTACAATATATTTTCTAGTTATTGTGACAATAATCATTTAGTTATATCTCTTGAACACTTATGATTTTGTATACAACACTAACAATGTTGAAATTTTACGTCCCTAGGTTTGATAAATAAATGACTATGGATTACTGAACAACATACTAATTATTGTAAGTTAATTTTCACCACAAATTTTGGCATCATTTTCGGAGACCCTGCCAAGTTATAAGTCTGTTGAAGAGGGGTTTTCATTTTTAGAAGCAGTTTAGGTACTAGGAACTTACCTCAAATTAAAATAACCCCCCAACTAGTTATCATTGAATGACTTGAGTAATTGATGCATGAACTGTCCAAGGGATGGTCAAGGTATATTTTCACCTAATCCACAAGTAACACAAATCTCTTCATTTACCTCTAAATATTCTAAATATTTTGAAGAAGAAACCTCTATACTCAGTTTACTTTTTAAGACAATAATCCAAGTGAAAGTTCTATAGCTTCTCCTGAGAAGCTAGGAATGGTAGAAGAAGTAGATCAGGATGCTTAAAATGGGGCAACCACTTTTGAATTCCCCATCACTGAAAATAATGCAGCTACTGTGATGAAGAATAATTATCCATTAGCCTTTCCAAATTTCTATGGAGCTATGTTAGAAGATGCAGACACGTTTCTCTTTGAGTTTTATGTTTTGTGCAGGAGCTATGATTATTCCATTGATGTACATAAGTTGAAATTGTTTCCTACAACACTCAAAGATGTTGCTTCAAGGTGGTTCATGGGATTGGGAAGTAATGTTGTTACTACATGGGAACAAATGAAGGATATATTCCTCAATAAGTATCAAGACTATTGTAGACCATGTAATAGAGGAGGTGATGAAATCTACATAATGCAACAAAAAGAGGATGAACCATTAGAGGATTATTTTTAATGGTTATTTTTATGTGTTCAAAAGTTAAAACATACCACCTGACTCCCTGAAAATACTCTTTTTGAAGGGGCTTAGTGATGAAGACATGGATGCTCTGGACCTTATATGAATAAGAGACATTTCTAAGGCTGGATTTGAAGATATCTGTGATGCTTGTAAAAAATATTCAAGCGTTATAATGAAGATAGTAAGTAATTTAAGATAAATAAGTAGACTATCTAGAAAATCAATGGAGGACATCTCTAAGTCTGAGATTGTTAACATGTTCAAAAACATGAAGTAAGAGATTGTTAATCACATGGCTAATCAACTGGAATCTCTATATGCCAAAAAGAAGAAATAAGATGCAAAAGAAACACTCACAAAGTACTTCCATTCATGTAAAAGTAAGAAATTAGACTGTAGATGTAGAGAATTAGCTAGCATTGCTCAAGAAAGAGAGGTTTCACCTGATATCAAAATGTTGAAAACAAAAGATGGCTAATTTTTATATGTTACTAAAAGGAAACCATGGCCACCAAGGTAAGGAGGTATGACACAAGACCCTTTGTGTTATTTTCAAAATTAGTCTACTAATTCATATATGCAGCCCCCACCTTGGGATAAACCTCAAGGTTAGGCCCCATATCCTAACCAATACCAAAAACAATGGAAAACTCCATACCAAGGCCAACCACACCAACGATGCAAAAAAATTCCCCAATCATGGAAATAACCATGGAGGGGACATCAGTGGACTAAACCACCTCCTAATTACTTAAAAAATTATTAACAGCCTCCCTATCAGCAACAACAAGCTTTGATGCCTAATCCCTAATCAAGCTCCCAACCAAAATCTACACAACTATCTGCTCAAGTAACATCTAACCCTAACAATAAAGTTACTCATCCATCCTATTCCACTGAACCAAATCAATATGCTACTTATTATGTTGATATCAACAATATCCATATTTTCTCATGAAGAGAACTTCTTTCACTAGCTGGACCAACCATTACTAAAATTACAAAGGAACCACAGTTGCTACATGATGACTCAAAGCAAGGACAAAAGATGTTGTAGGATGATTCCCAACAACCTCATCAGAACTTTAGCAAGCATAAAAAATAGGATAATGAGCCACCATTTCCTAAAATATTACAATAGAAAAAGACTTACCTCATATCAGAATCTGATTCTGACTTTGTGAATCATCTTAAGGACATTTATGTTAAGATATTATTGATACATGTTATTAAGGATGTGCCTATCTACAATAAGATAGTTAATGACCTATGCATTAAGAAGTCAAGAAGGAAAAGGAAAGATCCATATAATATACAAGTCATTGGGAAATTAGCTAATTTTATGCTTGGGAACTCAATTATTCCCAAGTATATTGATCCAAAAATCCCTCTAATAAATTTCACAATCAATGGTACAGTGATAAAAAACACACTGATTGATTTGGGTGCAAAAATAAATGTGATGACAAAAAAAATCATGGATTCTTTGAAATTGGAAGGATTAATAGCAACATCCACCATCTTGCAGTTTGTAGACAAATCCTTAGTAAAATCTGAAGGAGTTTTAGAGGATGTGGTAGTAGTAATAGAATCCTGGGAGTACCTTATTGACTTAATTATTCTACATCCAAAAGAAATCATAGGAGGATATCTTATTATCCTAGGGAGACCATGGTTAACAACTAGTGATGCATTCATTAGATGTAGATAAGGAAATATGATCATCTACAATGGAAGTGGTACCATAAAACTTATGCTCTACCTCCCTGCTCAACCATTTAATAAAGAAGACCAAACTGTTTAAGTGGAATAACCAGAAGAAGAATAGAGCTTAGTTCAGTAGCTCATGATGATGTAGATGTCATGCATAATAGAAGGAAAGGAGGAAGATGTTGTTCTTTCACACATTCTACAGAATAATTATGGTAAGAATGAAGAAGAAGATGGCATGTTCCAATGCATAAGGTGCCCTAAAAATTAAATCTTGCCTTAGTAGAGTACTAAAAATGTTCAAGGTAAGAGCTACATCCTACAAGATATTCTTCCATGTTATTGTATCTTAAAACCTATAAGAATTAGCATATGCTCTATGATTTATCTTTCCAAGAAAGTAGATATCACACCTAGAAAGCCACTAAATATGAAGAAAAGATTAAGCATGCAGTAGGAAAAGTTGTTAGTTGCACTTCTAAAAAATAATAGAACAACATTTGCATGGGATTATGGAGACATACAAGGAATCCATCCTAAACTCTTTACTCATAAGATATACATCAAGGATAGCTGTAAGCCAATAAAGTAACCACAAAGGAAAATGAACCCAACAGTAAGGGATGTAGTGAAGGAGTAATTAAAGAAAATTTTAGATGTTGGATTCATATATCAAATTTCATACATTGAATGGGTGTTACCCCTCATTATTATACCCAAAAAGAATGGAAAATGGAGGATTTACATGGATTATAGGAAGATGAATGCAACAACAAAGAAGGATAATTTTCCACTTCCTTTTAATGATCATGTACTTGATACCCTTGCTAGAAAAAGTATTTATCTTTTCTATATGGTTATGGTGGCTACAATCAAATATACATTACTCTAGAGGTTCAAGAAAAAACAAAATTTACATGCCCATGAGGGACATTTGCATACTTTGTTCTTCCCTTTGGTCTGTGCAATACACCTATCATATTTCATATGGCATTACTTAGAATCTTCTCATATTTAACCAATGACTACATGGAGGTGTACATGGAAGATTTTATGGACCATGGTAGCACTTTTGATGAAGTAATGAAGAAATTAGATAGAGTTCTCAAAAGATTCAAGGAGCATAATATTTCCTTAAGAAACAAAAAATGTTATAAGATGATGTTTGAAGGGATAGTATTAGGTCATTACCTTTCATCTGTTGGAATCCAGGAAGATCCAAAAAAAATATTAGTAATCAAGGATGTAAGGAGATTATTGGGCCATGTTGGGTATTACTGAAGATTCATCCAGGAATTTAGCAAAATTGTAGCACCATTTTTTGGTTTATTAGGGAAGGATGATGCATTTGTATGGATAGAAAAATTTTAAGATACATTTCAAGCATTAAAAATTCTAACCTATGCACCCGTGCTGAGAGGGTCAAACTGGAATTTGCTATTTCATATACAAACAGATGCTTCAAATCATGCAATTGGAGTTGTTCTAGGAAAGGATGATGAGATACTCAATTATGCCATCTATTATGTGAGTAAAAACCTGTAGCATGTTGAGGTTAACTACATAGTCACTGAGAAAGAAGTATTAGCCGTTGTATATGCCATCAACAAGTTCATGCACTCTATCATGGGATATCTAGTTTTTATCCATACAAAACATGTTTTCATTAAGTATTTAATCAACAAACCAATTGTAAGTATCAAGATAATCAGATGATTATTTCTCTTACAAGAGTTTGATATAATAATTAATGATAAGCCTGGGAAAGACAATTTTGTAGAATATTTTCTCTCAAGAATGGAAAATAATAATGAATAAGCAGTAGTGGATGATTCTTTCCTAGATGAGAACGTGTTTTTCATTTCTGCCAAGACACCCTAGTATGATGATATAACTAACTATTTGGCTTCAGGTAAGACACCTCCACACTATCTATATTCTAAAAATAAATATAATGTAGAGAAAAGTGTGAATTTATCTTGGATAGTTGGTTTCCTATTCCACATAGGGAAGGATAATGTTATGAGAATATGTATTGATGATGAGGAAATTTATGATTTCCTCAAAGCCTACCATAGTGAGCCATGTGGAGGAAACTTTTCTAGAAAAATAACAACACAAAAGGTATTAACAACAAGGTATTATGGGCCTATATTATGCAAGGATGCAACATTACATGCAAGAAGGTGTGATAAGTGCTAAATAATGAGAAGGTATACCAAAGACGATGAATTTACATTGTATCCTCAGATAGTATTGTAACCATTTGATAAATGGGGATTGGACTTTAATGGTCCCATTGATCCTAAGTCTCAACAAAAATAATATGTCCTAGTGTGTACATACTATCTCACCAAATGGACATAAGTGAAGTCATTTCCAAATCAAAAAAGTGAAATATTTACAAAATTCCTATATGAACATGATATGGAGTGTTAAGAGAGATTGTCACAGATCAATGTTCCCACTTCACTGATGAATTTATTGTTGAGTTTGCTACAGAATATTAAATCAGGAACATGAATTCCATGCCTTTTAATCCACAATCCAATGGCCAAGATGACATAAAAAATAGGGAAATTGAAGCCATCTTGACAAATACTATTGTGTTATATAAAAAGGATTTGTTGGAAATACTTCGAGAGGAAGTTTGGTAATTGAATACCACATGGAAGATGATAAATAGATTCACACCTCTTGAGATATTGTATGGTAAGACTATTTTCTTCCCTATTGAATTTGAGCATAAGACATTAATATCTGCATTAGAATTAGGAATATATTTGTCTGAATCACAGGCAAATGGTTCTTCAACTCAATTAGTTGGATGAAATGAGGAGGAAAGTTGTCCATGATAAAAAGGTGATACAAAAACAAAGGATCAAGTGGCATGATAGGTTCATCAATAGAAGGAAATTATAAGAAGGTGATTGGGAAATTATCTTTGACTCCAAATACAAGGACCACATTTGGAAACTCAGAACAAAGTGGGTAGGACCATATGAAATCGAGAAGATATTTTCCAATGGATATGTGAAATTCACCACCATTGATCCTGTAAGATTCAAATTATTGGTAAACGATCATAGATTGAAGCTGTAAAAGAAGCCACATAATAGGAATACCTTCATCCAACATTTCAGATGAGGCCAAAGTAGGGTGGAAATGAGAACATCAGAAGTAAGGTCAGAAGTTGAACCTATCGGCTCATCTTTTGATATTCTACAGGAATGAGATATTTAGTGGCCTTAGTTTATCCAACTTTTTGGATACCCTAGGGAGGAATAAAATTTATGTGATCAACCTTCATGGTGATCAACACCACTTACTAACATCTTTTATTTTATTAGCATTTTTTTATAGGATTTGGAGTATTTGTAGCCAGGAGTGCATAATATCTGATCAAAGGAGGTGGTACAAAGACTAGGCCTTCCAATTGTAGCAACATGTATTCAAATCCATGTTTTGATTTTTTTTAAAGAACCTAATTATATGAAGATTTAATAATCCATCTGTACAATAAAAAATATGAAGATAGCAAGAACTAGAATAATTCAATCTTCCCTCTCAGGGAAATAATTGGATTAGTTATGGAGTTCATTCTATACAACATCACATGCAACAACATAACTTGCAGTAATATGACTTCAATCCACACAATGTCTCATCATGTAACCTCATGCATGTATCCAAGGGTTCAAAATCCAAACATGGAACATTTCACAATCTTTCGGTGTACATCTCGAGTTAAGTGCACTTGCTTTCCTTTAATTGAGTATAAACAGAATAATTATATTTAATTAATATATGTGCCCAATTTTCAAATAAAATTTATTTTCCATAATGTTTTACCACCTTTTTTTGTGACATGTCTCCCACATCATCCCATAACCATCACCTCACATGGATATCCTTTAATTCAAATTAATTCTACCTTTTTAGCTACATGCAAAGGCTAGTCGCAAACTTTGAAGAGCCAAACATTGAAGTTCTTCTGGTCATTTTAATTTTACATAATCTACTCAAACATAAATACCTCTTGTCTCTCAAAATTTGTAAAATTTATAGAAATAAACAATGGGTGGATATTTGATAAGAAATAAGGCAACCGACCATTCACAATTATGGAACCGACCACAAATCCTTCAGTATTTTCACGATAATGACTAGATGGATTATATCAATAAGTTTCAAGGCTTTAATGAGTCAATAGTTATAGAATTTTCCAGCACCTTTAGCAAAATAATGGAAATAGTGAAGGGATTACAAGTTATGGTTGATTACGAAATATTGGGCATAGTCACTAGTTTCCTATTAGAAGGTGAAATTTATCCTGCGAAAGCTAATCCTAAAGAAGATCGATCAGAATTTATAAACAAAGATGAAAACTTCACAGAAAATAGGAAAGGTAAATTATGTACTTCTCTAAAACCTTTATGGGTAGATTTTTATAATTATATCATCAAATATTTCACCTGTGAGGGTAGATATTCCAGATTGAACATTGTACATTTTAAACTGTTAAATCATTTGAAGAGCCAAAAATTGTGAATGTACCAAATTTTTTACATGAATGTTTAAAGATAATGAGTAGAGATTCATAGAGGGTAAGGTACACCCTTTCTCATTGATGTATTGTCATTCTATTTGTAAAGCATACATTGGAAATAGAGAATCCTACATTAAATTGGGGAGATTTCAAAAGAGAAAAACACGTTGATGACCTATTAAGGAATGGTAAAAAGAAGAGAAAGAGTTTGGCTAGTTCCTCTATTCCTCCACTAGAACCATTAGTTTCAGAAAACCCTACTCCTACAGAAACCCTAGTTCCTACTGAAGATTCCCTACCTTCTTAAATACATGTCAATGAAGAAACACCACTTCCTGAGAAGGGACCTAGGCCTATATCTCCTAAAAGTGTTATTGTGCAGAGGAATTATTAAATATCTCAACCTCAGAATATTCCTCTTCTAATGGAATATCCCATAGAATAAAAACCAAGGTAATTCAGCATCCTAAGGTAATTGAAAAGACAGAAGAAGAGAAATTAGGTACACAACCTACTCAATAGAGCCCTGCTGAATCCCTTGAGATTTAGTTTTTTTTGTCCATGTAGGAGTAACCCATATGATGCATGAATGAAAAGTTTTGCTTGAAGAAACTAAAATTTTAACAAATGTTCATGAAAACCTTGAGGAAACATAGATTGTTCATTTATTTTATGAAGAGGATTTTGTAACTAAGGAACGTAAGGAAGCAACAACTATAGCTATAGATGATGAGGAGAAAAATAAGGAAGTTTCATCAGAAAAAATAAACACAACTCAACCCAGTGACATTGATACTAAAGCCAATTTACCACTTAATGTCAAAGATATAATTACCAACATTGTCCATAACCTTGAGCCAGAGATTTCCCAACAATATATTCAACTAATGTAGATAGATGACCCCGCAATTACTTCTATAACCTCAGAACCTATGTTTCAACCACCCAACATGCACCTACATGTTATTATATAAGAATTCTTCAAAGAGCCCCCTAGGACAACCTGTAACAATATGACAACATAGACCCATTCAGAGTATTAGGTATAGAAATTTGAGAACTATTGTAATACATTGTAGATAAGATGGGAAAGAGAAAAAGAAGAAGTAATATTCCAACATGAGCAAGATTTGGAAGAAAAGGATTGGTATTTAAGGGAAAAATAGAATTAGATTACACAGTTGTAGAAGAAACAAGAATAAACAGTCCAGGTAACAAATGAAAGTTTCAAGTGTAGACCACCATCCAATGTTTACTGTGCATTCTTAAAAGAAAAAATTTTGTTGCTTAAATATACTTATATCAATAGTGATATTCCATTTGACATTAGTGGAGAAAGGCCATTTTTCAGAATATATCTCAAGATGCCTCATGAAATTTAATTAATTATTTTTGAAATATATATGTACAACTATCTTTGAAATATGAAAGAGATTGGATCCCTATTCTGTATATTAGGGGTGTTTAGATTTGGGAATTGTGCTCTTATTTTAGTAATGAAATATACAGGGAAAAGAATATAGTTGTGTACTGGAATTTTTGCAAAGAGAAACCATTAATGGTTAGGGAAAAGGAAAACAATACAAAGGATATGATTGAAGAGTATGGAAAGTTCATGAAGGAATAGAAAATCAATCAGAGAGTCTATAAAATGAGAGAGGAGGCCCATGATGAGGCCAGAGATCACATTAAGTATAATGGTGTAGAAATAATACATGCATGTAAAAATATATGGGAGGATATGTCACCAGAACTAAAGAGGAATGCAATGCATTCCTATATAAACATTATCCCAAATCTCCAACAAATCAACCCATATATTTAGGTAGTAAAGGGATGTGGGCCAACTTGGTTCCCAATTGAATATTATCCACCTATTTTCCAATATAAAATCCCTCATTGGTCTGGGGAGAGAGAAATAAACGAGGAATTCAAAGAAAGGATAATGGAGAGCTACATGAGGAATGTAGATGAATTATTTACTAAACCTGAGGGAACATCCATGCCAAATGACTTCAAGAAACTATGCAGAATCATCTAAGATGACCCCAAGAAGGAAAATGATAAAGAAGTAAAAGTTTAAATGAGTTCATTCAAGAAACTAAGTCTAGGGGTGTGATGAGACCCTTTTATTACTATTTTTATCTCATTTGTTGAATATATTATATACCCATACACTGTTATCTCTATGATCCTTTCAGAAAATTTCCACTTAAACCTAAAACTTATTGCACTTATATATTAATTAGTATAATTATTACTAAGTTCCTTTATTATAAGGATTTTGAATGTGCATTTTAATCTCTTTGATGAAATGAATGATTATTAAGTGCTTTATTTGAATGTTGTACTTGTTGTAAGAAGATTTTATGTATTGTTATTAACATACAGCCAAAGAAATTGTGTCAAAGAAAGGAGAAATTTTCCATAGCAGCTGGAATGTAGCAACTGGGACTCATCTGCAACAAGGCACCTACAGCCAAAGGAAAACACACACATATAAAAATCCATGATTAGAAAAATGATAAACAAGAATGCTTCACCTAAGTTCTCACCTACTAGTAAAGACATAGTTATGACAACAAGATCAGATGTCACGCCAATGCCTAATTATTCTCAGCAACTATAACTTGGAACTAGTTGATATAATTTCAAAACTAGTTGATTGAATGAATAATTAGTTATGTTGATGTATTAGAAAACTTTTCTTTGGTTATGATTACATACATAGGAATCTATGGATTTCTTTGGAGTAATCTAGTACTCAATCTAAATTTAACTACTAGTTGAAAGATTCTCTTCATGTATCTTCCAAATATAAAGAAAATGATAAGACTGTAGAAGGGATTAATGGATAGTAAGGAAATTGGTGTAAGTTATATTACGTAATATTCATGCTGATGAATAAAAATATCAGTTATATAAGTATATTTTAGAAAATAACGATAGGAAGGGATAACACCCAAATAAGGGCCCACTTGTGGTTTGCTAAACCCCTTTCCTTTTTATTTGTTGTTTTAAGTTTTGTGCATGAGTAGATTAGGCTTGCAAAAAATCATTTCTTTACTTATGAGTCATGTTTACCTACTTTATTCATTACTTGTAGTATTTATTCTTATCTATAATCTATTTTAAGTTCCAACATTATATTTACTAGTTATTGTGACAAAAATCCTTTAGTTTTATCTCTTAAAAACTTATGACTGTGTATATAACACTGACAGTGTCGAAAGTCTATGTCCCTAGGTTTGATGAATAAGTGATTGTGGATTAGTGAACAATATACTAATTTTTGTAAGTTAATTTACACCACCAGTATCCAAGAAATGAAATCCTTGACTTAAAATCCTATTTTGATGTTGATTGGGCAGGAAGAATGGGTGATAGAAAAAGTAATATTGGTGGTGCATTATTTGTTGAATAATGTGTTGTTTCTTAGTCAAGAAATAAGTAATCTCTTATGGCCTTCTCAAATTGGGAAGTTGAATATGCTACTACTGCTTATTGTAGTTCTCAGGTTGTGCGGATGAGGAAGACTTTATAGGATTACAATATTAAGTGTGGTGGACCTACATCTATTCTTTGTGATAAGACTAATTTAATCAGTGTGTCAAAAAATCTAGTTTTGCACTCCAAGAATAAGCACATTCCCATTAAGTATCATTATCTAAGATATTTAGTGAATACGAATTGCATAAAATTGGATCATATGTCTATAAAGGAGGAAGTGGCTAACATTTTAAAAATACTCTTTCAAAGCCCACCTTTTAGTATCTAAGAGATGAGTTGGGAGTGATCTTATCACCTTTCAAATGATTGAATGGCAGCAAGTGTGATAGGGGGAAAGAAATGGAATATATCTGATCAAAGGTAGTGTTGATGTATATTAGTAATTATCTTGGTCATTTTATTTGAAGTTTCTCTTCTAGTGAATTTGTGTATTCATTCTATTCAATTTCATGTTACAAAGTAATAGGTGAGTCAGTAATGAGTGTTATTGAAATAAATTGGGTTTGTGTCATCTCATGATTTGTTAATCTGAGTGTTAAATGGAGTAACTTGATTCTATCATAAGATTTAATGTATGTGTCAAGTGTGTCATTATGTCTATGATGGATGAAAAGAATTGAAGGAATTTCAAAAGGTTATTTATGGTTTTGGTTGTCTCCTTAAGTCATCATGGTCTTACACTTGGTATTTCATAGTCATATTAGTTGGATTATGTATTGTGTGTTGTAGGATATTTTCTTATGTGGAATATTTATTCATTATGTCATATAGTATAATGGTCTATGAAGGAGGTATGTGTCAAGATAGAGCTCTTAAAAATAAATTTGGGAATGTTTTTGAGGTCTTTATCTTTCTTGACTAGGTCTTCATAGTTCCTTTGAGTGGTATGTAAGAAAAGATGTATGTGAAGGACTAAATGGCTGATTCCATAGCTAAAAATTATAACAAATCATATAAACAATGTGTAATGTATGATTCAAAAGTTTTTGATACCATGAAAAGGTATAAGGTCCCTAAAATTCATGAAATTCTAGTGTTAACAGTGAAGAGTGACAAAGACCTAATTAGCTAAGAATGAAGTTACAAACTGGGAAATTTTCATTTGGTATCAAGCTTCAATGTTCATGAAGGCATTAATATGGTCAATGAAAGTATTGTATCATCTTTTTGATAACAAGAAATGTCTAAACAATGCCAATATAAAGTTTGAAAGGAATTTGTTTGAGTCTTATGAGTATTTTTCTCTGTTGCTACATTTGTGTTTTCATTCTACTGATATTCTCATTTTTTTTCACAAGGTGTTAGAAATGGTTTCATTGACTTGTGAAAAGATAAGAGGTGATCTTGACAAACAATGACATGGTATAGTATACTGTAAAAGACGTTTTTATATCAATTCATGATATCTACAGGATTATGTGGTCCTAATATGTTAGGAGGAGCTATTGTTAGGATTTTATAAGGTGTTCTAGACTACTAATAAAGGTTGAATGAGATAATGTGTTAGTGAAGGTGTTGATTAATGAATTTTTGTTGAATATATTGTGTGTATAATGGTAATTTGTGGCCTTCCACATATGTGAATGGTGTGTAAGGAAGTCTTTAGAACAAGGAGAGTGCATATGTTTACTCTTTGATGGTACCTCAGGTGATTTTATGTATTGAAAAGGTATTTTCTTGACAAAGATGAAGCTAGAAATGGAGGTAAGTTGATGTTTTTTGGTTTTCAGTATACAATAGTATGTAAAATATGCTTTTATAGGGATGTACTATGTATGAGCTCAGAAATTTTAGGGGGAGCAAGTGAGCATGCTTTTAGATAGTGTTATGAAGATATTTAAAGGATATAAGGTATGAAGTGGATGTTTACTTCATTTTTCAGTTGGTTTTGGTTCATGGATGCATTAGTTTATCAAATATGACTGTCAAGGCCTGTGAAAGAGCTTCAGGATAGTGTTGAAATGTTAGGCTCATCCCCAAGCCAAGTAACTAAGGTAAGATGCATGATTCTATGTTTTTATACTAGAGATAATTGTATTAAGTCCAGTGGGAGTTGTGGATTACATGGTAACGGTGAGTATGATGTTCTAGGGGTCATCAAAGGTAGTTAAAATTATACTGAAGTGATAGAACATGGATATATGGGCTCAGAATAAGATGAAAGCTAAAAACATGAGACTAATTAAGTTGTTGTGCCTGAAAAAGTTGAATTGGCCTAAAAATTAAGGTAATAAGGTTATTTCATCTCTTTTGCATAAATTTTGGCATGTCCATGGAAATTTTTGTTTCATGTACATGTTTGTTACAGTGGTTTTATGAAGGCTAAAACAGGGTTGAGGTTAGAAATTACAATGTTAGTGTTCCTAGAAGATGGATGATGGTGTTTTGGATTAAAATAAAGGTAAGGTAATGTTGTATTCATGGTTTATTTGAAGGATTAGATGCCATATGTGCTTGGCCTAGGGGGTTCATGGTGTGTTTATGCTTGCAAAAGAAGTAAAAAATAGTTTTTGTGAATAATTTGAAAGGTTTTATTCTTGATTGAGATTTTTTATTGATGTTTAGAGCCAAAAATGATGCTATGAAGCTGAGTAAGGTGAATAACATGGTATTATAGGTATTCATGTGTCAATAATGTAAAAATGAGGATAAGTTCAGATGGTTTTCCTTAAATGATAAAGGGGAAGATTGTTGGCATGTTGATGCATATGTGTTTTCATTGATGCAAAAAGACATTAATGAAAAATTGGATGATGGTGTAGGGTCATATTATTCTTATATATTTGATGACATGGAGATTTAGGTATGTTCTTGATTGCATAGGTTGATTCAGTGAGGATGGCTTGTTCTTACAGGCCTATTCGGGTGACCTAGCTAACCTAGGTGATGTTTTATGATCGTATGAGCTTATTTGTGAATTTAGAATCATGTTAATATGATGGATATCATGTTTAGAGAGTTCTTGGGAACTCATATGACCTTTAAGGTGTAGATACATGTTGGTGACCATGTTTTAGGTGGTCATTTGGAGTAGGTATGGTTGTTAGATAGCATTGGAGTGATTTATGGAGCTATATGATATCATGAATGCATGTAAGAAGTATTATTATGATATAAAAGTTATTTTAGGACATTTTGGAGTTTTTTCATTATGAGTTATAATGTTCTTTCAGTTGACCCTACCTTTTATAGTGCAAAATCCTAAGGGTTAGCTATGCAAGTCTCAGTGGACGGAAATATTGAGATGTTATTATGCCATTATGTATATTAGAGATTTTATTAGGGTGTTTACTTTTAATTTGAGAAATTTTTCAGGTTTCCTTGATTATTATTTTGCATGTTATGTTAGTTTTAATAAAATAGGGTCAAAAACTAGTGTATTTCCAACTCGAATTAGAACTTATGATGCTCACCCTGAATTGTGTGCTTTCCATGGTACCTTTTGGATTTCACGGATATTTATAAATTGAATTTATAAGGTTTTAAAAAATTAATGATGCAATTTCATCATCACATTTTCATGAACGAATGTTAAGAAGGTAAATAACCTCTTATGAGTTTGAAACGCTAGCTTTAAAGTGTTTTGTGAGATTTGCTTCCTAAGTGTCCATAATTGATTCCTAGTGCATTAATGTTTATTGAAACATATATATGAATCCTTCATATTTACAAAAAGGTATGGTATATTTTATGGTGATGAGTGGGCCCCACTCAAACAGGTCATTTTCCGAAGAAATTTTTTTGGAACAAGGTTGTCTAAATGAGTGGAAAAATCTCCTGATAAGGGGAGTAAGGATAAGAGGTTAACACATTGGAGTACTCCTTTAGCAGGTTGGATGAAACTAAATTTTTATGGTTCCTATAAAGGAAACCCTGAAGTCGATAGTTACAGATGTCCATTTCGTAATGTTGATTGCAAGCTTTTCCTTGCTATGAATTTTGATTGTGGTGTAGCTTCTAATAATTTTGTAGAAGGCATGACCTTGTGGTGGGTTCTAGCTAAAGCTAAGTGTAGGAAATGGTCTAGAATTTGGGTTGAAGGAGAATCTATTTATATCATTATGATAGTGCAAGGAAACTCTTCTCATGCATGGCAATTATAATCCATTTGTGATAACATTTAGGCAATTTTTCCTGATTTTGAGAAGGTGATTTTTTCTCATATTTTGCGAGAAAGAAATAAGGTTCCAGGTGGTTTAGCTAATATTGGTGTCATGCTTTGGAATAAGGGTCGAGTGATGGCTCAATCATAGGAGACACGTTTCCCCAATGTCATTCAAGTTGTTTTGGTTAATGATGCATATTTGGCTCATGTAGAGGGGAATTTTAATCTCTAAAGTCATACCCCTTGTTTTCCCCCTCCTCGAAATGATGGCTTTTTAAGGGAAGGATTTTTTTTTGGATTTGAAGTGTGGTACGTATCTAGAATTCATTTTCTTCGGGGAAGGTGTTTAGCTTTTAAGCTGTATTTTGGTTATATTTGGGCTATTTTTTCATATCCTTCTTATATAGTTTAGCTGGTTTACCTTTAGGGTGGGTTTGGTAAGTAGAAGTTTGTCAGTCTATTTCTCCTTCTTCTCTCACAGAATATGGTAGAGAATCTTTGTGTAGCTCTAAGAGGAAGTGACATCATGATCAGACTAGGCCTGATTTGGGTGATTCCCTTTTAGAGTGGTTTAATGGGATAATTAAGGATGTGGCCATGAGGGGTTAGCTAGAGAAGGTTTGGTTAGTGGCCGAGAGCATTGAAGATGAAAAAGAATAAGTTGTTGTCTGTGATAAATTGAGGAGGTTAATGTTGGACCCTAGTCAATCTATGGGTCAAAGGAATGTGTTTGATGTGGTGCAGGGGTTGAGCATGGTCAACATTATCTCTAATTCAATAGATTAATTTCTATTCCATAAGGAGATGAAGGTCCTACAAGCAAGGGTGGTCAGTTTACAATTTCATATTCATTCCCTAACTTGTGGAGTGAAATCTCTCTCTCACCACTTGGTGGAGGTGGTAGAAAACTAGGCACTCTACCTCATGCAGAAGGCCAAAGTTGATTTTTCAGATTGTTTTGCTAGCTCTTATTTGTCTCCTTCATATTAAAGTGACTCATAGGTGGAGATTTTAGTGGAAAATCCTTTTCTCTCTGCCATGGAAGATTAAATTTAGGGTTCTCTTATTTGAGCTCATTCAGTATGGAGTGGTTATCACTCTTTTTTTTTACAATCTAGGAATGTACTATATATATAGTTGTATAGGAAATATTTTTTTGGTTTTTGTAGCATGATAAAGTGCATTTTACTCTCTATTAACTCCTATGATTTGTAGATTAATTATGACCTGTAATAAGAACTTTTTTGTAGGCTAGGGCCTTCTCCCTAAGAATCTTCAACAAAAATAAAATGAGTGGAAAAATAAATTGACATTTTTTTGAGTATGTGAGTTATTATTGGTTTCCATAGAGGTTTTAGGTCATGAGGATTCATAAAAATGGAAAAGTGTGCCCTATTTAGGTTGACAAGTCAAAGGGGCAATTTTGAGACAGCAAAAGGTAGTCTTCAGTGAAATGGACATAATAGAAGATACAAGTGGGGTTAGGAGGTGATTAAAGTTTATTTGTAAATATAATTCAGATATATTTTCAGTGATATAAGGTTTGATTCATGATTTTTTATATTTTTTATGGTTTCCAGGTCAAGTTGTGGACAAGAAGATTGTTGGCTATTCAGGACAGAACTGGTTTTGTTGAAGAATTAAGTTGGCGAGAGCGTGGTATGGATTGGGTGATGCTTGATATTACCTAGAATGTATATAGGGATGAATTTGGAATCTAATTAATCATTTTGAGGTTTTGATTGTGTCAATAAGGGTGTTAACCAGTTTCATTTTGAAAACTACTATTTTGGTAGTAGGATTTAGTGAAGGAAAAAGTTGATGTAGTTTGAACTAGTGGTTGTTTCAATATTTCTACCTTTCTTAGAAGTGGTTTAAATTTATTATAATTTCCATAAAGTTGTAACCTTATATATTTTATTTGATTTTAATATATCTTGATGTTTGAAGTCAGTTTCAGGGTCTTAAAGGGTGATGGAAACAAGTGTTTTGAGAAGGATGAGAAGTAGTGGTCCCATTAAACAAAATAATTTGATTGGTTGATGAAAATTGAAACCATGCATTATTTTTTAATGTTAATTTTAAAATTTTTTGATGATTCTTGGGTCATGAAAAATCATATTTTTGGTTTTAGTGTACTTTTCTCTCTCTACCCATGGAGATTTGAGTCCTTTTGGTGTATGGAATGATGTTTTGAGATAGGAAGACCTACTTGGGTCACTTGTCGATATTATGTTATGTTTTTGGAATGATTTTTATGATGAATGGGTCAATCCAAAGGATGGAAACGGTTTGAGTTTGAATTTTAAATAAGGACCTTATAAAAGCAATGTTTTGGGTGCTTTTGTGAGTTAGTTGAGTGAGTGCAAGAAGTGAGACCTAGGTGAAGTTTTCTTGTAGGTGTGTGAGAATATTTATAGATCAAAGAAATTGTGTGAATATGTGGAGAATTTTTTTAGATGTGTGTCTAAGGGTTTAATGCATAAATAAGTGAGTAAAGTGCTTGATTGTGTAAGTTTGAAGACCTAGGGTTTGAGAAAGGGTATGAAGGTGTTTGGAAATGAATCTTGTGATCACCATAATTTGAGTTGTTATATCATATTATCAGTTATATTATATTTAATATCTTGTTTGATGTGTCTAATTTGTATATGTATCTTGTTTTGTGTGATATCAACAAGGGTTTAGGGGTTGGTGCCTCACTAAAGAAATATATTTTGATGTGTAATATTCACTTGAATATTTGTTGTGTGTTGTATCAGAAAAAATTTAATGGGTTTTATTTCCCTTGAGGGTTTCCCACTTACATATTTTGTTATGGTTATTCTTATCTTGCATATGGTTTATTGAATTAATGTTGTATGTTGTTATGTACATAATAATGAATGGATATTTGATTAATAGTTTATATGAGTGATTTGAAATTTAAGTTGAATTTGTAAGAACTAATTCACCCCCTATCATTCCATTATTATTCCAATAGGGTGAACCATTTATGATTTTCATGGCTATATATATATATATATATAGGCTTCCAAAACCACACTATCGGTGAAGGGATGACAGAGGCGGTGGATTATAAAACTGGCTTGATCATGATTTATATCTTATTGGATGAGAGAGGTATAACTATCCATAGAGTCAAAATGGTGATTATATTTATAGGGGGTGGTAGTGATAGAATAAGAGTTGAATGTAGCCAATATTGCTTTACAAATTCGTTGTAGGGGATGAGTTCTTCTTTTGTTTGGTACGTTTCATTTACTTGATTAATAAATAGTTGAGATTCACCATGAATAGGGATATTATGAATAAGCAAATTGTGAGTGAAATTGATGCCAAAGATAAGAACTTCATATTCAATGATATTATTTGTATAGGAATAACCTAAGTGGTAGGATAAAGGGAGATAATCACCATGAGGGGTGATAAATACAATACCATATCCAATTCCCATAATGTAACGAGATCCATAAAAATACATGGTTCATGTATCAGTATCAATTACATAAGAAATGAATTCATTGTGGAAATATTCACAAATGGGAGAAGGATCAAGAAAAGGAGGATTAGCTAACTGGTTAGGAATGAATTGACCCTTGTTGGATTTTTGTGGGATAAACTTGAAATAAAATTTTGTGAGAAACATGACCCATCAAGAAAGGTGACCAGAGAGATGTGTTTGAGATAATAAATATTGTAAAGGGTTAATTTTTTAGATAATATGGATCTCATTGTTTATAAGTTAGTGATGCAATTTATCTGCGACAAAAATAAGGTGAAGGCAAAATTTCTCAATAAGACTATAGTTGCATTCGTAAGGGAGTAGTGTACAACTAATGTAATAGACAACTCATTCACAGTGAACATTATCATGTTATACAATAAGGTCTCCCAAAGTGTGAAATGTATTAGAGATATATGAGAGGAAGGGTCCATCAGTTGTGGGAGGCATAAAAACTAGAGAATTCAGTAGATAAGTTTTGATATCATCGAAATCACAGTGATAATGATCATCCTAGACAAACTTAGTGTATTTTTTCATGAGTTTCATGAAAGGATGGGTTTTGTTAGCTAAATGAGCGATGAAGTAGTGGATAGGTGGCACAAGTAATTTTAAGGCCAAAATGCATAATAATATAGTAAAAGGTACCCCATGGAATACGAATTGATGTTTTTTCTTGATTATCATGGTTGATTTTGATTTTATATTATCTTCAAAAGCCGTAAATAAAATAAAGAATGTTGTATCCATTTGTGGAATCAACTATATTATCTATGTCCTTTAAAGGGAAACTATCTTTGGAGAAATCCTTATTCAAATTATGAAATTTGATGCAGCAAAAGACTTTTCAATCTAATTTTATAATGGAAATGATATTAGAGATCCATTCAGGGTATTCCACAACACGGTTGAAACTTGAATCTAATATTTTTTTTATTTCTTCCTTAACTAATAGTGAAATTTTAGGATGTATCTTTCTAAAAATATTCTAAACCAGTTTGTCTCTAAGGTTAAATAATATAGTATGCATGGAGACCAAAGGATCTACACCAAATATATCACTATAATCCTATGGGAATATATCTAAGAATTTGTGAAGAACTTGTTTGATGGCAACTTTCTCTAAAGTTGTAAGATAAGTGGCTAGGAGAAGAATATGGGGGTTGTCTTGGGTACTGAGATTATACTAGATAGTTTCTTCATTTAAAAATGTAGATTGGTCTTTGATATAGTGATTGATAGGAATAGTTTCAAGAGTATCAGTATTTATAGTGGGAAGATCTGATTCACCAAAGTAAGTTGTAGTATTAAGTAAAAATGGATAAAAAATTTATTATTGTAAGGGTGGAAATGGTCATAAGTTCCTATGTGTTATAATAAATCATCATCAATACATAATGTATCTAATGTAGGCCAAGTGGAAGAAACATAATCATCGATGAGCTCAGGGTATAATAAAGTGAGGTGATGAGTGTGTGAAATATTACAGAATTATGGGGGAGATGGGGTGGTATAAATGATGCCCATATTGGTGGAATTTGTAGGGATGAAAAGGGGTTCTATGATTCCCTTTCCATATTTTCTTAATTAAGTGCCAATGAAACCATAACAAAGATATATTTATATCCATGACCATATTTTGTAAAAATGGGTGATGAAGGTTTGGAAGAAAGGGTAATATGTGACCCATCTATGATGTTGTAGAAGGAAAATTAGGAGGGATAAACTAAGGTTTCATAGACCACACCTTGATACAAGAATTTAAGCCGTGTATACAAGGTTGAGGGAATGACATGCATACCATGGATCTAATACTTTCTAAGAAATTTTTTATAATTAATATTATTAGGCATTACATGACAAGAGACATGCAAAGTGCATGGTAAAATAGTAATGAGAAGGGTTATTATGACTAAGATAAATTTGGGAGTGTTATCAAATCCATGGATAGAAATAAACAATGGAAGCATGGAGGTTTTGAAAAGTCCAATTTGGTGGAGGAATTCTAGATTATAGATATTAATTATGGATCCATTATCAACTAAATCTTGCTTAACTCCCATGTTATTCATGTACACATGAATATAAAGGGGGATCATTGTATAAAATAGATTCGTAAGGGATTTCAGTAGATGTGAAAATAATATGTTATTCATTAAAATATAATGGTATAGTGAATTTATGATACATATATTAAGGTGAATAATGAGGACAAATGTATGTATTAGCCAAAAAATATTGAATTTTAAATTTACATTCACGATTGGTCTGTAAAATGGTAGGGAGGGAGACACTCATGGTAGTAGGATCATAGGGTATCAAAGCTTGTATGAAAGAAGGAACTAATAGTGTTTGAATGAGGGTACGATTTTACCAAATCATTTAATATAAATTTAATTAAATCAATTTCAAAGATACTAATGTAAAGAATGATATCAAAATGATTAAATATAGTAAATGGAAAAGAAACATACATGAAATATTTTTAAACCATAAGTAAGAGAGACAAAGAAAGGGTGAGTTAGTTGATTTCACACAATTTAGAGATGATCTGGGTAGGTGAATAGCTAGAATAGAATGGGAATAATGTCGTCAATAATCACTAGAGATTCTAAAACTCATAACTGTGTAGTACAGCAGCACCCATATGAGGATAGCAGAGCTCGGGTGCTAGTGAATAGATTTGAGCACTAGTGTCACACCAGATTCTCAAATTTTGACCTATGCTGTGCATGAGGAGTTTCATTATTAATCTCTAAGTGTCACTCTAAATTTTTCCCAATGTCTTTTTTACACCTATAACTTGCAGATAAAGATATCTAGCTTAACATTCCCACAAACTACGTAAAATCCTAAAAATAAAGATGCAAAATGTGGATTCGAAATAACCTTGGTGGTGACTTGAAGAGTGAAATTAGTACCGATAACTGCACTACATTTCAGAATCCATTTAGTTCTATGTGAAAGTGTGTGTAATGATGCCCTAGGATTCCCTTGTTCAAGTTTAGTAATGAATAGCGGACTAGGTATAGAATATAACAAATATATATAATGTGTGAGATGGAATAAAATAACCTTCCCCTCTTATGTTTTGTATACAAAGTGATGTAACCCTTGTACCTTTTGTGGATTTTCTAGATGGATTATTTGTAATGCTCTCGTGCATTTAGATGTAATCTTAGGTGATAATATATAGTGTTAGTGCTTGACCCCTTATTTGACAGTTGTAACTATGTATATAAATGATTACCTTCTTTGAATTTTGTAAATAACAATTGGAAGGACAACCTAAAATTATTAAATATTCCCAAGAATTAAGAGAGACAAAAAAGAGTGAGAAAAGGGGAAAAAGAGTAAGAACTGCCCCGGAAGGATGAGAGCACCTAGGCGCTAGTGTCCTAACTAGGTGGTAGTATCCGAGGTCATAAAACATAAATCATCCAAATAATGACAGGGTTATATGGCATGTAAGGTTAATAAAATTATAAGAGACAATGCACAAGGCCCAAAATACATTGTCAATTACTAGCTTTATTGCTTAGAAATCATGTATATATTATTATGCTCTGTGACCTAGAAATGTACCCAAGTGCATATATTTTGTTTATACAACTAGTTGAAATTAATTTTTTTCCATCATCATATATCCATAATAAATCATGTGTAATAATCATGTCATTCCTCATTTTTCACCAATTTAAAAAATATAATAAAATTGTAAAAATTATAAAAAAATCCAAAAAAATCACACATTCGCAAAATCATAAAAAATTATACACACATGCAAATATTTCAAATAAAACACAATCTTGTTAAAATAAAACTTTTAAATACTAACCTAATGATCATAATAATCTTATGACTATCACGATACATCATCTTCCCTAGGAATATTAATATCTCTTCTTGGGGGAACTCAAATCAATGGGTTTTCCTTCACAATATAACTTTTCTTGGGGTAATTTTTACTCTCAGTTTCTCCCCTACATTTCATAAGTTTAGTTCTTGGGTGAAATGATCCTTTCAAAATATTAAATTAATTTTCAATGTAGATCTAACAAGAGTGTATTTAGAGTATTCAAGATTACTTTTTTCTTTATTCAAATTGTATCCCTATGAATTTTATAAGTTTAGTGTTTGGGGGCATTTGTATCTACTTAATCAATACTGTGGAACATATTAGGTACATAGATAATTTTCTTCTTTTGAAAGTTGTGTTGCATTGTTGATATTAATTTTTGGACCAATCACATATATTTCATTATCATCTTGACTTAATTATAGCCATGGTGTATATTGTATTTATTTTCCTTTTTATCTTTTATTTTTTGTGTTTTTGTTTGTTTACGCACATAATTGGTTACCCATCATGATTCTTTCATAATCAAAGTGAAAAATCTATTGTGTAATAGAAAAATAAGGTTTCTCTAAATTTCACTCTATAAATGACACTCATGCTTCGAGCACGATCCCTCTCAGCTTCCTTCAAAATTCCTTTCCTTCTTCCTATCACGTGGTTTTCTACTACTTTGTTACATAACTCATCTAATTAATGGGGAATTCCCTTACCATCCTACTTGTTGGGACATCTAAATGCTTCACCAAGGAAAATCAAGATCATCTACCATATTTTCTTCTCACTCTCTAACCAATCTATATACATCTACTATCTTTAAAATTACATTACTTCATAATGACACTTTAAATAAGGGAAATTGTAGATGACCCAAAAATACATACTTCTTTCAAACTTATCCTTAGTTATTTAGCCCCACTTTAGAATTGATTAATTAAATTAATTTATTCATACTTTACATCATAACCCTTAATTTTTTTTTTATTAGTAGTAAAAGAGGGTTCAGAGGTCCCTTCCCCATAAAAAAGAGAGCTCCTATATAGAGAAGATATTCATTAACACCCCATAAAAAGTAGCATTATATCAACTAGTACAAAAGAGAATTAAAAAAAAGTAATAACATAACACCAAAGAACTAACAACACTAATATCAGACTAAAAAGGACAACGTAATCCACATTCAATCAACCTATTTTTCAATGTTATCCAGCATAGTGGTCCATTCCTTTGCCATATTGTCAATGAAGGAACTAAGAGTAGCCAAATCATCCTCAAAGAGGCCTCTCCTGATCTCATCTTCTCTACATTGCATGTATGCATTAACCAATTGTGCCAGCATCTAAATATGTTGAATAGTTGTCTTGATATGCAACATGCTCCAGTTGGTGGTATGTTGTAGAAAATTCTTCATTCATTTTCCATATTTTTCTAGCATTTTGCATTTTTCATGCAACACTTTCACACTACCACTACTAAGAAACTCGTTCAGACCTTAAACTTTGTTCCCCATAGTGTGAAAATCATTTAGTATGAACTACATCATGCTCTTGGCTAGTTTAATATTAGTCTTAAGGGCCTAAATGTCCATCTGGTCCTTATCCTACTCATTTTGAGGGCCCTTACCCTGCATTTTTTCACTTTCTCCCCTCTCTTGATGAGTGGTTTTCCCTTTCATCTTCCTTTCCATCACATAATCCTTTCCCTTATTTAAGTCTTAGAGACCCTTCACTTCTTCCTATGTCTCTTTAGAATCTTCACTCCCCTCTTTAGATAGAGTTTTCTCATTGTACTCTTCAACCTCTTCCTCTCTACCATCATCCATGCTACCATACCTGCTAAAGGCATGTGATAAGGGACCCAAATAATTCACATAATTGTTCAGATCAGCAGTAGCACATTTTACAAAAGACATAATCAACCCTTGATGTAACAGTACCCAAAATTTAACCTTTTCAAATTTCTCTAAAGTGGCATAGAGGGACTTGAGTATATAATTGGGAAAACTATAGGTGTGGCCATGACACAGGAAGTTTAGCATGGACAGATGGTAGGAAAAAATGGAATTATGGCATCCTTCAAGCATTATAAATTGGATCAAGTTTAGAGAAACCTCATTAAATGGAACAAGTAGAGACTCCCTCGAATAACCCACAAAGTGACTAGTGAGATTTTCCTTACCTTTTAGAAAAATCTTCAATTCTTTAGCACTATCCTTTTTGGGCTTATAGATTTCCCGACTGTCCTTCTTCATTTTCATAATAAAAGTCATGGAATTAAGGGATATCTCTATCTTTACACCTATTAGAATCCAAATACCCATAGTCCATGTAGTTGAATACTTCCATGTTGCACTGAAATCCTTACTAATTTGTTCATTGAAACCTTTAAATAGTCTGATAAAAGGATCTATAACCTGATTTTTGAAGATAGCCCAAGCCTCAAGTTTGATGCCTTTGATATCACTAGGTTTAATTTACACAAGATCGCCTCCCATTTTCACTTTCAGTAGGTATGAAATAATCAGAAAGATATAGACTTGTTATGTATGGGGTTTCATAAACCAAGTAATGAGACTTAGGTCATTTCTTCTCCCCTTGTTATAAATGTATTTACCAAGTGAGTTGTATACACTATTAATTGGCACAAGAGATATCATGAATCTATCTATGGACTTATTGTGATTAATAAAGCAATATTTTCATTGCTTCACATGATTCTTCCTAATCATTATAAATAAACCACTAGATGTCCCATCACCCTTACCATTATAATATATTAGCTTCCTTTTTACCATCAATCATGAGTTGGGTCTTCATTGCGGGTTTAAGGTTTTCATAAATAGAAACCAATTTCATCCCATCACTATGAACTCATTTATTAGCAAAGTAGTCCACCAAGATGTTATCTTCTCTGTAAATATGTGTGAAGTTAATACCTTCAAAACTTTTTGTTGTTTCCCTGATACTTCCTATGGAGTCTTGAATAGAAATGGAATTCATACCTTTGTTGAGGATACTATTTATAATGTTTATAGAATCTCTTTCGAATTCAATTTTTCTAAATAATTTTTTGTTGGCTATAGTGATTCCCCAGTAAAAAAGAAACCACCACTATGTAATTATTCTAAATCCCAATATTACAATAGTACCCTAGTATAAAAGTCCCAATGTGATCTCTAAAAATCCCACCACACTATACTTTCTCTAGGTTTTCTTTAGAAGTCCCTTCTAAATTCAACATTATCCATTCATTATTGGGTTTTTTCCATCATTCAAGCCTTATATTTTTGTTAGGGGGTTATTGAATTTGACCTTCATGAACCCCCAATTTATAGAAATTTTATTTCCGACTTAATAAAATTCTTCTTATTATTTTGGATAAGGGAGAAGTTTACATTTATGGCATTATAACATCTCACCCCAACTCTTTGTTTTGATTCCTTATTTCCCTTAAATATTATCCTATTCCTCTCCTTCCAAATTTCCCAACATAGGTGCATAAGAGTGACGATCCAAAATTTCTTTAGGCCTTGGCTTCTATAGGGATAGTATCATTGACTCTAAATCAGCTTTAGAGAAGAAGGAAATATTCAATTAATCTCGAAACGAGATAATAAGGAATTCCTGACCTTTTTCATGAAGGGGCATTCGAGGAAAATATGTATAGAGGTTTTTGTTTCCTCTTCACACAACCAACATCTATTGAGCATGTGGAAGTTTTTTTGTTGAGGTTAGCCACCATTAGTATTTTATCATGTAGGACAAACCACCAAAAAATGTTAACTTTGGGTAGTGCCTCTTTAACCCAAACTCTGTCAAGAAATTGAAGCTAACATCAATAGGCTCATCTTTAAAATTAATATTATAGCACTCTTAACCAAGAAGGCACCATTTTCTTCCTTAGACTAATAAATATTGTCTTGTTCATGCTTCGTGACCACCACCATACCACACAACAAGTTATTAATGGATTCCAATTCATTTTATATTTTCCCTTTTAATTGTAGGACTTTCCATATTTTGTACGGGTCTTCCACATTAAAATAATCCATCACATTCAAACCATACTTTTCAGTTGTCACTTGCTATAAGTTAGGATAGATTTATTTTACTAGTATTTTCACTAACCATTTTTCTTCCTAGAACTGCATAGTTCTCCCATTACCAATTTTCCACTTACATTCTTTACAAATTAAACCTTTTTCCCAATTTATAGATTTGTAGAACATGGATCCCTCAAAATCAAGAGTGCTAAATAACCAATCAAAAAATGTTTGATCCCTAGAGTATTTATTTTTTATTAAATAATTCCACACATTCTCCTCTTTAACCACTCTCCATGCCATCTTGGATAGAATAAATTTATTAATTTTCTCCAAATATCTTATACCAAGACCCCCCAATTTATTAGGTAGAAATTTTTTTCCCCATGCTATGAGATGGATTCTATATTTGTTTTCCAAACCCCCCTACAAAAATATTTATTGTATACTCTTAAGTTTGTTAGGTACTACAGCCAGAATTCTGAAAATTGACATGGTATAAACTAGAAGATTTTAGAGAGAGCATTTTAGAAGAATAACCTTACCTACTTGAGAAATAAGAGTTCCTTTCCATCCTTTTAATTTGTTAATAAATCTATACATCAAGAAGTTCTAGCTAGTGTTTTTGGACCTTTTATCCCTTATAAGCATTCCCAAGTACCTGGTAGGTAATGATTTACTTTCACATCCTAGTATTTTTGATATCTTTTGACTCCTTTTTTTTTTGAAGTGTTAACAAAGAATAATGAGATATTTCTTAAATTTATTAATTGGTATGAAATATTTTCATAGTCCAATAATATGTTTTTAAATTATCTTTCTTCTGGGACTATAGCTTCTCCAATAAGAATGGTGTCATTCATAAAATGTTGATATACCACATTTTCACTATTATCTACTGGAGCTATCCCTCTAATTATTCATTCTAGACTCAAGTGATTAAGAGATATACTTAGATATTATACCATCAAGATGAATAGAAAAGGAGATATAGGGTCTCCTTTCCTGATACCCCTAGTGCTATAAAAAAATCCACATGGTTTGACATTAGAAATGATCAAGAATCTAGTTGTGAATATGCAGTTATGGAATATGATTCTCTACTCTGAGTCAAATCCAAATATTTTTAGTACCTTGGGAAGAAAGTTCCAAGATACTCTGTAATAAGCTTTCTCCATATCAAGCTTTATTATCATAGTTTCTTTCTTATTATGCTTGAATGAATGCAGTGTCTCCTGTATAGTCACAATGTTTTTGTGGATTTTCCTCTTGATAAAAAATCCTCCTTGCTGATCAGAGATCAGAGATGGTAGAATAAGTTGAATTCTCATAGCCAGAATCTTGGAGCACATTTTATAGATACAATTGCATAAAATTATAGGTCTAAAGTTTTTGGAATCATAAGTATTGTTGTTTTTTGGGATGAGAGATAGGAAGGTATAATTCATATCCTATAGCAACTTCTTTTTTCTAAATAAATATTGGAGGGTAAGGAATACATCTATTTTAACAGTTTCCTTAAAAAATGAAAGAATAAAGCTAGGAATCCATCTAGACTTGGGACTTTATCTAGGATCAAAGTATTCAACATAAATTCAATTTCTTCAATGTTTAGGATCTTAACCAACATGTTATTGTCCATGTCTGCTACAATATTTGGGATACACTATGTTGGGAGGATAACAAATTGTTGTAGAAAGAAACATCCTCATTTTGAATTTCTATAGAATATTTTACAGTATAATCCCCCTCTCCTTTAATGCCATAAATCTAGTTGGAACATCTTCTCTTCAAATTAGCTATGTGGAAGAAATTTGTATTATTATTCACTTCCTGAAGTCAGTGGACCCTGGATTTCTACTTCAAAAAGGTTTCTTCCTTAGTCAGAATATTGTGGTAGTTTGATAAAAGCACTTTTTATTTTTCTTAAATTTACTTGATACTTTTAGCACTTGTCTCTTCCATGGACAGTTGAATGGAATCTATTTCTTTCTCCAAGAAACTCTTAGTTTCAAAAATATGACCAAAATAGGTTTTGTTCCAGCCCTTCAAGTTGTTATTAACATATATTATGTTTTTTGAAACTCTAAACATAGAGGTACCTTAAACCTTTATACTCCATGAATCATTAAAAATATCCTTTATGTTCTGTGTTGGAGCCACATTTTTTAAATCTAAAAGGAGTTCTTTTCCTTTCCTTCTATTTCACTTTAAACAAAATGGATTTTTGGTCTAACCCTATTTGGGGAAGGGTTGAGAGAAAAATCTCTTGATTTAGCCATCCCCAAGAAATAAAAATTCTATCTAGTTTAACTTGGATCATCTTATCCCCAATCCTTCAAATAGACCAAGTGTATTTTCCCCCTTTCAGTTATATGTCCATAAGGTAACTTTTGGTAATTAAGTCTTGAAGAGCCTCCATGCTTTCTGTTAGCTCAACATTATCGCCTTTATTTTCCCCTAACATAAGTGGTGTATTTAAATCACTAATAACAATCCATTCTGAATCTGAAATAATGTTATGGAATTTAGTTAGATCATTCTAAAAAAAAATCATGTACCCTTTATGGTTAGGAGAATAGATGTCAGAATATACCTAGAAACCATCATATTTATTATCTTTAAAGAGAATGACAACATGATTGTCCTTTCTTAATAATTTTATACCATTATATCTTTTCAGATGCCACATGACAACTATTCCAACAGTAGCCCCTCTAGAGTTGACAACCACCATGTCAGCCTTACTCCAGAAGTTGGTTTTAGATGTCAAGAATTGTTCCTCACTCATTTTGGTTTTTTAAAGAGTAGAAATATTATCCTTTGTTATCCTTAGCTCCTTGATGATCCTATATTTTGCTGGGTTGTTTCAACACCTAACATTCCATGATATTATATTCATTTAGAAGTTTGGTTCTTTGTTCTTCTAAAACTCCTCAAATCGAACTTGGACTGAGTTCCATCATCTATACCTTTCTGACTATTCTTCTTTCTGGTAACTTGTTTATCTGACCTTCTGGATCAAGTTTGATTTTCCTTAGGGGTGTCTAGGTTTTTGACCAAGGAGGTTTCCCCTATCTTTTCAGAGTTCTCATTTTATCATTCAAGGGTTTTCCTTTTTCTATCTGCAAATATGACACAAGAAGTGTCTCTTTTCCGATATTGGTTTTATGTTTTTCCTTGGATGGGGATTTCATAATTTGTAAGAAATTCATGATTTTATTAGCTTCCACCTCATCCCCTAAACCACCTCCATTATTTGAAAATACTTCTTCATAACCCATTAATTTATCACAGGTGTTGGACAACATACCTATCTCTTCTTCCATTTCATTTCCTATCTTCTTACCCCTTTTCAAGATTTATAGATTATTTTCCTTCATCCCTACTTCCTACAATAGTGGTTCCAATATTTTTAATTTTATTTCCTTTTGGTAATAATTAAATTAATTCCTACATACCCTTTAAATAGTTTAATTAAACATTTATTTAATTAAAATGGTTAATTATTCTTCTCATACTTCATAATTAATTAAATTAGTTATTACAAATAGAAATAAATATATTTTCCAATTGGAATCCACTTGGAATCACTTCTATAATCCTACAAAGGTGGGGGAAATAAAATTACACGTAAAACCACATTTTTGGATGTAAACTTATGCCAACTAAATAGTTACTACCCCTCAAATGGGAATAGAATCCATTCAAACTATTTCAACTTCCTCTAATGTTATTTTAAGCATATGCATTGATGAGTTCATTTAACCATATAAAACCACTTTAAACTACTACTTGGCCTTTCCTCCTATAATAAAAACATTCCATGATATCTAAAATAAGGTTGGAGAATATTGGGAAAGGATAAAATATGCATATTACAAGCTTCCCTATGTACAAATTATTCTCATAACATTTACAAATATCTCATTTTAGATATCAATTAAACAACATCCATAATATAAATTTAAAAATATTCTAAAAGTTGAAATACTCCCACAATATTATATGAGGTTTACAAGATAAACTTAGAGGAGAGGTTTGTTATCATATCTGCTTGTATTTCCATTTCTGCCTAGTTTTCGATGCTGACAATCACCATGCAAACCATGTAGAGGAAAATAGATCATAGGAATACTAAGATAGATGGTTTGAGATAGTATTTTTATAAGAGGAATATAAAGAGGGATGATATTTTCCTATAGTTATGATAGATTAAATCTAAAATGGATGCCTTAGTCCCAGTATGGGAGATAGTCATCCCTAACTCATGATATGATATTAGCTGTATTGTTAAAATATGCCTCTAGATGAAGAATTTTTTTTTGATATCGATGCCCTTGATGGAAAATAGATATGCATATAACATTTTGTGATGTAGTGTATATGGACACTTTTTTGATGATATGGAATTTAGTTGTGATGGAGATTTTACATGATAAGTGATGATGATGTTTATGTTTTTATTTAATATAGTTGTTAGACATGATGGTATTGATTAGAGTAGGTGATTATTATTATTTTATTTATTATGGATGTATGATTTATCATGGATGTGTGCTGATGTTATATGTGAACAAATATGTTAACAAAGTACTTGCAATTAGGTAAAAAATCACAACTAAAAAGAATTATAAAGTAAACCCAATTAGAAACAGTAAAAAGAATATACACCATAGCTATTAATAAACCAACATGATAACATGATACATTCAATTGGTCTAAAAAACGAAATAAATATGTCAAAAAAACCAAATATAAACAAGAATTGACTACACCAAAGTTATAAATAAACTAATATGTTAACAACATACCTAGGATTGGTCCACTATACAGATAAACAAAGCACAACCCCAAAGACAAAGAAATTTGATAAGCACCCCAATTTTAAATAATTCAAGATCCTTACAAAATATGTGTAATAGGTCCCAAATAAAATGGAGATACAACCTAAAAATAAACCCCAAATACAAATAAAAGTGAAACGGGATAATAACAACTTACAAAACATTTATGAAAATGAAAACAAGGACTAACACACTAGACCAATATACAAAATGATAATAAGTTCATCAAGGGTTAATAAAGATACAAAATGATAATAAGATACCAATAATTAGTAAAAACAAATATAGTAGTGGAAAAAAAGTCTAATTAACAAGGAAAAAAGGAAAACGCCAAGACTACTAATGAGCCTAGTTATCTTACTACATGTGATTGATTAACAACATGCACCAAAATTGTAAAACAAGCCTCAAAAATATAGTAACATACACAATGTTAGATACAAACAAAAATTTGAACAAGATTACTTACAATAATTAAAAATACATAAACAATACAATGCAATCATGTAATATCAAAATCTAACTATACACCTAGTGTGTTCCACAATGAACAATATGAAGATGTGAATGACTCCATGAAATGATACATGGAAGGGGATTGGATCATAAAAAATATAGGAGTGAGAAATCCTCATGACACTCTTATTATATCCCATTGAAGTTTGACCTGAAACTTGAGAAGCGAATACACCCCAAGCGAGGATATCTGTGAAGGGTTTATTGCCATTTTTACTTGCAAGAAATGATGGATATAAGGGTTGATAAAATTTAAGGATTGTAGTATAATCATGAATTATTATTAATATTGTATTCAAATGGTGATATTTTTGAACTGTGTTTAAAGTTGCTGAAATTTTGTGAAACATTTTCTGAATGTTTATGTTATGTTTTGATTTTTATTTTTATTTTTAAATTTTATACTATTTTTTATTTTTGATTCAAAATTTCCAATAAAAAAGGAAATATGTCCCTAAACTATATCAAGAATGGTAAAAAATGAATAACTCCAATAAAACTAAGGGACAAAAAATAAAGGAAGTGGGAAAACAAGTGTGGATAAATATGGGATTCACATCCTAACTAGGATGAATACGCAACATAAGGTGTTTTGGAAAGATATAGCAAGTGGAATAAAATGGAGGGATGATATAAGTGGTTGTAATGACATAACCCTATTGCAAATGATACTCTTAGATGATTTAAGAGTAGAAAATGTTTATATTAACTGAATTTATGGGATCCTTAGGATCTTTGCCATCTTTTCTAGATGGTTTATACACTCTGGATCTAAACTTAACAGTTACAATATAAGGTCTCAACCAATTAGTTTTAAAATTTTCTTATTTTTTCATGTTATTTTAAAGTGTTCTTCTAATTCTTTTTAAGCACAAGGTCACCAATATCAAACTATCTAGGTTTAATCCATTTGTTATAGATATGACCGATTCAGTTTTCATATACTTTCAATTGATCCAAGAGATCAAACTTTGCAAGGCATGCTTGATATTAATCTTCTTCATGAACTAGGTGTTACAACGATACGCAGAGGGAAGAAAGATCAAATTCTATGGGTAATACAACTTCATATCCCTATACTATGAAGAAGGGAGTGGCTCCAATTGGAGTGCAGAATGAGCTGTGATAGGCCCAGAAGACATGATACAATTATGTGTGCTAATTTTGACCATGTTTATCAATGGTCTTCTCTAATATGTATTTTATTATTTTATTGGATGTTTTGGATTAGCCATTGCAATGTAGATATTAGGGGTTTCCCATTGTAGGTGGATATTGATTCTTTTAGCTAATTCTTTGACATTCTTGTTTTTGAAAGATGTACCCTTTTCTGTAACAAATGATGGAGGGATTACAAAATGGAAAATAATGTGGTTAAATATAAATTTTACAATATTTCACTATGTGACGTAGGTGAGAGGGATGGAATTTATCCACTTGCTGAAATATTCAGTGGCAATGATTATGTAGGTGCAGCCATCAGAAGAAGTGGGTTGTAAATTTTGCAACTAAGTCAAGGCCCCATCTGGAAAAAGGCCATGGTGAAGTGAAAGGTTGGAGGGCTTGTGAGGGTGCATGAATTATATTATTGTTCCATTGACATGTTTGACACTTATTGAAAAACTTTCATGCATTATAATCCATATTAGGCCAATAATAGCCTACGTGTAAGATCTTCTTGGTTAAGACCATGTCGCTTATATATCTCATATAGCCAAATAATCTTCAAGTAGTCTTTGAGTTGTTTCTTCTTGATCAATACTTATTAAGAGAGTCCCATCATACCCTATTCTATAAAAGGGTGTCGACAAGGATGGTGTAGCATGAAGCACATTTTTCTAAGGATCTTTTATGGGAAGAATTTATGTTAGTGGGATAGGTTTTATCCTAGATAAATATATAGATTTTTTAGTACATGATGAGTTGTCTAATTCCCTTTCTAAACAACTCATATTTTGTAATTTTCTGAGGCATTTGTAGCCTTACACTTGTATTCCCCTATTATAATAATAATACATTTCTTTATAACCTGAACTTATGGCATGAATATTGATTAATATATTTATTACTATCTTAATTTATTTTATGGTATTGTGATTATGTATTTATTCTCTTGATCACAATAAGGTGTTTACATGATGATTTGTATGATGCCAACCTTGTTTGAAATAAAATTGTTATATGAAATAACTCAAATGCAGCTAAAAGATCCATACACAACATCCCATCTACAACCAAAGGAATCATCTAGAGCTATGGGATCATCTGTAGAAACTTGCATGCAACCAAAGGACTTGTCTACAATAAAGCATCTGCAAACAAAAGAGGTTGCACACATAAAAAAAGCCATGAACTTGAGAAGCTCCTAGAACATGGACATCACACTTGAGTTTACACGTGTTGATGGAAGAATAAATTATAATTATGACATGATAACTAGGAGATGACTCAACCCCAACATTTGATTATGTGTTACAACATAACAAGGAACTAACTGATTAAATTCATGATTTAAGAACTGATTGATCAAACTAATCAGTTACTTGAGTTTTGTGATTGATATGTAAACACTTTTTAATTAATTATGTTAGATGCATCAAGTTTCCAGATTATGTTGTTGAGATATTTTACTTGATCTGTTAGAACTCCTAAATTAAAATATGTTTCTTCATGCTTCTGTTGTAATGAGATGTATAAAAGGAAAAGGTTAATGCTAGGGGATATAAATATGAAATATTAAGAGAGAATACATAGTTATTGAAACCGTTGTATTCCCAATTGTAATATTAATGCCAATGTAATAAAGTCTTAGTTCTATTCATTAGCTATAGTCACAATCCTTAGGAGGGATTAGCACCCAAGGTAGGGCCCACTTGTAGTTTGCTAACCCCCTCCATCATTTGTTGATTTGATTTATTACATGATTAGATTAGAAACAACTCATTTATTTATCTACACTCTGAGTTTACATTTTCTATCTTAGCCATAGTATTTACTTCCAGTCTTAATTTAGTTTGTTTCCAAGAATTGTTATTTCCCAGATTATAGTGACAATATTTTTTTTCTTTACCTCCTAAATACCTATAACTATGCATACATAAATGAAACTATTGAAATTCTAGCTCCCTTGGTTTGATAATTAAATTATTGTAGATTAATGAACAACATACTAAATGCAGCAAGTAAATTTGCACCACCAGTTTTGGCATTTTTGTTAGGGATATTTCCAAGTTATAAGGTTTTTGAGAGGTATTTCCTTTCTTAGAAGTAATTTAGGTTATAGGAAATTCACCTCCAACCATACTCCACTAATTTATTTTTATTGATTTGAACTATTTGATGCATGCACTTTCTAGGGGATGCCCATGGTAGATTTTTACCCAATCCACAAGTAGCACAAATCTCTTCATATACTTATGAGGATTTTAAAGTTTTGAAGTTGCTCCCGAGAAGCTAGATATGGGAGAATAAGTAGACCAAAATTATCAAAATGGGACAACTACCATTGATTTTCCCACTACCAAGAATGATGAAGTTGTTGCTATGAAGAATATTTCTCCCTCATCCTTCCCTAACTTTCATGGATCCATGAATGAAGACTAAGACACATTTTTGTTTGATTTTGATGTTTTGTGTAGGAGTTATGATTATACTACTGATGCACATAAATTAAAGCTATTTCCTACTACACTTAAGGATGCATCGTTGAGATGGTTCATCGGTTTAGGAAGAAATGTCATAACCACTTGGGCATAGATGAAGGATATTTTTCTCACTAAATATCAGGACTATTGCAGGCCAAGTAGAAGAGGAGGTGATGAAATCTAAAAAATGGCACAGAAGGAGGATGAACCATTGGAATAATATCTACAAAGATTCTTGTTCTCCTTTCAAAAGATAAAACACACAATACTACCTCTTGATCTCTTAAATTACTCTTTTTTAAGTGAATTAGTGAGGAGGACATGAATGCTCTGGATATGATAGGATAAGAGACATTTCAAAATCTATTTTTGAAGAAATTTGTGAATCATGTAGCAATTAATCAAGACTACTATGAAGAGGATAAAAAATTTAAGATCAAGAGGTGGATCAACTGCCAAAACAATTGGGTACATATCCAAGCCAGAGATTATCAATGTAAAGCCCAAACTAGTAACACAACCAAAAAATTAATATTTTTGTTTAATTTTAAAATATAAATATTACAACACTTATCAACAACATTTACATAATCAATTGGTCCCACATAACAACAACAAGATTCTTGAACCAAAACACAACATGCATCACTTTGCATGTATTTCCAAATAAGGAGAGGATGATGTCAACTAAGCATAAGAAAGGAAAAGTATAATACTGCCAAACTATGACATAGCTTGTCAAGGGGAAATGGTTCCAATAGTTCCACTTATCCCTCCAATGAGGAATTGAGACTAGCATTTCGTTCCTCCAACAGGTCATGAAACCACATATGAAACACAATTATAACTTTGAAATTATCACTCTACGGAGACTAGTCTCACTAACCTTTGTTTCCTCCCAAAACAAAAAAGAAAAACCCATACACCATAATAACACTTATGCCTCCACCTTTGTAAATTCAATTCCCCAACATACACACATATGAAGCATACTCATGCATACAAGGAAAATACAACACATCCATCAATGCACATGCATTCGAAAAAGAAATGAATTAATTCCACCAAGGTTAATCATTAAGAGGAGAAAATACATTCAATAAAATGTGTATCACAATGCCAAGCCTTCATAGGGGAATTTAAGGAGAGGGGTTTGGGAACATTCACAAAATTAGCACACACTAGTAAGCCTCTAATGGCTCACAAAGGAAACTAGGGTCAATCCATACCACTTTTCTCTCCACTAAGGTATGGGGCATAAGTTCTTAGTTCCTCCAGTAAAATAAAATGCATGCCACTTATCCCTCCACCTATTTTTTTTTACAAAACCCACTTAAATCACTCCACTAGAACAAATCCCACATACCTTTGGTGCCTCCTTAATGTAACACAAATTTTACTTCAATTTTTATCTTCACTTATCCCTCCATAATGACCCTACCTTCCCCCATACACACACAATGATTGTTAGTCACATAATGAGAAATAAATAAGTACACAACATATATAATATCACATATTAGTCAAATGAGAATTAAATCACGTACATCCCATCAAATGATGGAAAAATAAAATAGAAATTTACAAGGATGAATAGAGAGAGAGAGAGGTATTTTACCATCACCAAGAACATCACATGGCTTGTTTTATAGTCATATAAATCATGGGTGTAAAACATGGTTTAAGGAAATCTGTACTCCTTCAAACTCATAAACACATGAATGGAGTAACAATAACTTACAACACATTTGTTCACTCAAGCATAATACAAAAATAAAGAGGGATAAATAGCTGAATAAGAGAGATGGATAACCCACAAGATTCATCAAAAAATACTAATTCACTTTTCCTTTTTAGATTAGTTTCTCAATTACCAGATTTGTGTTTAAACTTAATTATAAATGTGAATGAGTTTCTTTTCTTGAATACTACCAGTTTCCATTTTTAGAATGTTATTCGCATAGCTTACATACCATTATGTTAATTATCTTTATGATCATATTAAATGTTGTTAACCATTTTGACCTTATTCAAGGTGTTTCACCTGATTCTTAGATGTTTCCTTGAAATATTGACCAAATAGATAGGGTAATGGGCGTAGGAGGAATACCTATTGGAATACTGGTTATTGGGTTGTTGTGAGCATATGACTTATGTATACATAGCTGATCGTGAGAGATTCCTTTTGGTTAGGAGGAACTACCTAAAATGAAACACAAGACCACCAAATAAAAGTTAAACAATATGTGTAGTGAACTGCCTAACGTGTGCTAGATCTGGGAAGTGTGATACTTCTTAGACGGTTGTCAATCCATTTTTTAAGACAATTTAATGTTGGTAATGAAGTAAATCCTATTGTAATTGAAATGATTTAGGTATCTCATTAAAAACAAAATAAGAAAGATCTAATCTAACAGAGCCAGAGAAAAATAAGATCTAAAGGTCAAATAACAGGTTCTGGGTCTCTGTAGGTCTAACAGAGGTCTCAGGTAGATCACAGATGAACAAAGGTAATGTGGGAATAGGTGGATAGCTCACTTTTCTAGACTCTATTGGTCAATACAAAGACTGATGCTAGTTAAGGGTGACCGATGTTGGTTGGGGATAATCGGTGTCAGTTACTGTTAAAAACTAAGAATTCTGTAGAATGAGCTTTGGGTCGCCCTTGTGATTACAAAAAGGACTTGGTTGGCTAGAATGAGGTATTATGTTGTTTGGATGGGGTTTGGTGGGGTTTTAACGGGTATATGGAGGGGTAAGTATTAAAGGAGGTCAATGGGTGGCTAAGAGAACAAAAGGATGACAATACAATGATGAATGAATGAACCAGAGGAGTAAACTATTCTACTTACTTGAAATCTGGTTATGTGTGCTTGTTAGTGCTGGATGAAGGTGTCGGTAAGAGGTTGAATGTTGTTGAGGATCACCAAATATTTGAAAGCTCCTACATGGGCTGAATGTGCCATCCCTTTAACTTGGTTGGATCAAATCTGTGCTGGGGTGAGTGTTGGATGATTACTGGGTGATTGTTGGATTCCTGTGCAAGAGAAAATGCTTGATCTCCTTCCTTGCATGTGTATTATCATGGAAAATTGCTCTAAAAAGATGTGTTATCTCCCAAGAAAATTTTGAATGTTTTCCAACCTTGAAAATAAGGTTGTTTTGGGGATTAAAGGTTGTTGGTCAAGGAGGGATTTCCTAGGATTACTAAACTAGGTATATCCCCTTGATTTTCATGGATCTCGTGTCATTTACTCGCGGATCGGGCTAGAAGATTCTTGTTAACACTTGAGAATGTGGTTAGAGTGAATGTAGGCATTGATTTTTAGGGTTTGGGTAAGTCTTAGTTAGTTATGGCAACTTACTAAGAATAGATCTTAGGGTGATTTGGCTTGGTGAGGTGTCTAGGTGAGATGTAAGTGTGGGCATTATTTAAATTAGGAGATTTAAATAATAAATATTGTTAAGATAATGAATTAATTTAATTAAATTAATTAAATTAATATTAGTGGGGTGAAGGGGGCCATGTCTAGGTGAATGTGATGAAGGTATTTATTTGTCGAGAGACCAAAGGGGAGTGTGACCTAATTTTAGTGTCTACATTTTTCCCCTTTTTGTTGCATAGCTTGTATTGGTAAGCGACACTAACAAAAATAAGATGTGGTTGCCCCATGTGTGGGTGAGGGTGATCCTCCTTAAACCAGAAACTGACAAGGTAGAAGGTAGATTCGGTGAGTGGTTTGATAAAAGGTAAATATGAAAAAGGGAAAAGGTGGGGAGTGGGTGGAAAAGGAAAAAGAGTCAACTCAGGTAAAATAGGTAATGGGTCAGGGTCAAAGGTAGGAATAGTCAAATGCATGCACATGTATAAACTACACCATGTTATTGGGTTGAAGAGCAGGAAAACTCTACATTGTCTAAGGTCGATAGGTTCATCCAAACAAGGTCGAAGTGATTCTGGTATCTAAGGTATAGAATATGGTCAGGAAGCACAACGTAGGTGAAGTGCAGGAATGTTTAGGTATGTTCTAGTACACCCAAGGTAGGGTCAAGATAAACAATCATGACAAGAGACAAGGTAAGGTCATTAGGTCGATCAACACATTTTTGGTCCGAAAATCTGTCGCGTGGACAGATCTATGGATAGACGAGCCAACAGTGTGCAGGGCTTAGCCCCTCTTTGAGACAGCAAAGCGAAACTGGTTTATTGCTATTTCTACTAGCAGGAACCTATGCAAGTCTCACAGATTCTGCCTTCGGGGGTTGGGATCTCATCCCAGTAGAGTGTTCCAGGCTGCGAAAAGAAAGGAATGAAAGAGGGAGAAGAGAAAGAACAGATCCGAAGGGAGAAAAGAAATGAATTCCAAAGCAGAAAGGTCAGAAGATTTATGTTTTTAGTTTGGTAGTAAACAGAGCCAAACCTACTTGCATAAATAAACAAAGCAATACTGATAAACAAATGACGAAAAAGTAGATATGAATCCAACAGATTAAACACATACAGATCTAACGTAAGAAAGATCTAATGTATAACACAGCTATTGAGCACAAAGTCTGAATAATTGTATTACTGTTCTTTTCTGTTACAAGAAAGCTCAAAGTCTTTCTCTCCTCACTTCTATTTCTATCTAAAAAATGTTCACCCTGAATACAACAAGTATTCTCATATTTATAGAAGATGAGGGAGAGAGAAGGCAAAATGGAGCCAACCACTTATTTACAAAGATATTTACAAAATATCTAAAAGTCATGTTGACTTTGACAACTTGGTGGATGACATCATCCCATGATGCAACATGGATGATGTCATCATTTGTATCAACACATTTTAGACATTTCAAAAAGAAAGTCGGAGAATAGAGAGAGAAGAAGAAGAAGAAGAAGAAGAAGAAGAAGCTACTCATCATCATCATCCTGCGGCCGAAAAGGGGTTGCCTGTTTCTGATGCTGCTCAGGTGATGATATGTGGAACTGAGCACGGTATTCCAAAAACTTGCTAATCATCGGCCCAAATTGATCTTGTGACGGATCCTTGTGCCGTTCACTGATTGCTTCGCAAGTCTCCCGCTCGTCTATGAGCTTTTCCGGGAGTTTGGAATAATCTTTCTCTGCCTCGATAAGGAACCCGATGAAGTCCCTACAGGCCAGTAGGTTGTTGATAGATTCAGTGTCGAATGTGACCTCTGGCCCTGTCCCTTGAGAAGCTATCTCCTTGAAGATCCGGATAGTGTCATCAGCTGATCTCAAGGTAAGGGAAGGAGTGAGCAACCCTGGAGTCATGGCGAGGACAATTTTCTCCATTTGATGCATTGCATCCAGGGCCTCTTCCTTTACCTTGTCTATCTTTTCTAAAACAAATTCCAGCTGATCTATCTGATAGTCCAGAGTGGACATAGTTTTGTTGAGGGCCCTTGGATGACCGAAGACTCCGAACTTGACCAGATCTTCGACTGAACAGTCGAACATTTGTTGGAAGGTCTCATGCTGGAGTCTAGCATGTTCTAACTCTTCTGATATCAGACCTGCTAATGCTTGGAGTTCCTTATTCGCCTTCTCGATGTTTAGGTATAAACTGATATACTCGGCGATTACTCTTTCACTATCCTTGAGGATTTGGCTCCTCCAAGCAGAAACATACCATACCTTGCTCGCCGATCTTTGAATACTCATTGATCTTCTCCTGACTGAGCAGCTCAGGAGTCTCGGCGGCAGTTGTGGGAGGTGCACTTCCCATCTTCTGTAAGGCTTGAAGTAGGTATTTGTTCTGCTCCTTCAGTAGCCTTTTCTCCTCTTTTGTTTCCTGAAGCTTTTTGCAGAGTGCATCAACTGCGGAAAGAGCTTCCCCCTGGAGACTTTCAGAGGATGTCCCCATTGTGACTTGGGTCACGGTGAAATCTGTCAGAGACAGATCTTCTTTCTCTTTGAGGGGGTTGGGGTAGTTGCTATTTCCATAGACTCTCTCATTCTGCAGCACTCTTCGAGAAGCATGTAACCGGCTTGTGCTTCTTTGCCCCTTTGGCTGAGAATTACCAAAAATTCCATCAATGAGCCGGGATGGGGACTTTCCTCTTTTGTTGGCTCAGCTGCTGAGAGATCCAAGCTGGTCCTATAGAAGAAGGACCAGAGACAAAGGGGGAGGCAGCAACGGTAGAAGAGGGAAAAAACGTGGAGACACGCGGCAGCGGCATGGAAAGAATAGCCGAAGAAATGTCCACGGGAGGAAGGGAAACCGCAACTGCAGAAGACATAGGAAGGGAAGGGAGCTCGGAGATGAGGGAAGAAATAGAGGAAGACAAATCAGTGAGGGAGGAGAAGATAGATGAAGAAGCAGGGGAAAGGGTAGAAGAAGGGGCAGAGGACGCGACCAAAGGGGTGGTCGCTTGAGTCACTCGAGGAGGGGAAGGAAGAGAAGAAGAAGGGATAGAAGGGACCTCTAAAGTTGTAGCGACGCTGACATCCTGGGTGGATGGGTGTATAGGACTATCCTCTGTCAATTCTTCCTCAAGAGTTATGAACTTGTTCTAGGCTCTGAGGGAAGAGGACTTTCAGGGGCTTCCTCCTGAATGGTGCTAGGTTCACCTTCTGCACCTTTTCCTTTCAGCTGCTTCTTTGACCTTGGAGTTGCGTTGCCCAAAGGGGAAGTTGTGAGATCTACCCCGAGGTAGATTAGTCTGTTCATGCAGCACCAATGCTCTGTTCTCCGCATAGTCTCCTTGACCCTCTCCTCAATTGTTTGAGGAGACTTATTCCTGTCAATGGCCGGGAAGGGCCAATTGTCCCCATCTGTGTCATTGTACACCTTGGTCTACTTCATCTTCCGTAGTCTGGAAGCCTTCAGGGACAATGGCCACTCCGTATTGGATGATTTCCACAAATGCTTAAGCGAGAGTGATCCTTTCTTCTGAGTTCCACCTCATGGAGAACGTCAATGTAAATATCCTCAATTTGAGGGACATGGATCGGTGGAGTCTGAGGCCTTTTGGTCAGGCACCTTCTTGGTTCTTTAGGTAGACCTCATTCATCAACTACATGCATTGGTCTTCGTTGTCTTCCCAGGCCTTGATGCATTCTCGTTGGCTAACAGCCACGTAGTTCCGGTGGTGAGGGATGCCAAGCATTAACTCAAACTGACGGGCAGTGAGGTTTATGACTGCCTCGCCCTTACTGTTCTCGACACATCTTGTGTCTTTGTTGTAACATTGTGTAATCACCATCATGAATTCGTTGTTTACAGCACTGACGGGGATTCCTCCGGTGAAGTGCAGGGCACTGCCTATTAACTTGTCCATCCATGGAATCCTTGTAACTTTTTGAGTCCTAACCCAGAACTCATCCATGTCAATGTGACCCAATTCAGAGTCTCTGACATCCATACTGCACTCAGCCTGTGATTCGGGCATCCTGACCCTCTGATATTTGTATTTCATCTCTTCTTCTGTCAGCTTAGCCTTTCCTCTTGGTTTGGTGGGTTTCTTGCTTGACGTAGACATGTGTTCTTTCGAACTCAGTTGCTGATCTGCATGAAGAAGAAGTGAGACCCAATCCAAAAAGGTTGAATTAGTCATTTGATCTTCCATTGGAATGCTAGCAGAAGAAAGAGTTAGAGATTTTAAGGCTCAGGGTGCATGGGAAAAATGCAACTGGCAGGCCAAATAGATAAGGCGCACAGAAAAGGAATGTTGCAGAGGTTATACTGGCGCCAAAGGCGCATGGCACATGGATGAAGCAGGTTGCATTTTATAGCAGGGCGCATGGAAAGAGTATGTTACATGAAGGTTCGGTGCGCCCTTTGGCACATGGATGGATTATGTAACATTAACAAATGGTGTGCCAAAGGCTTTGGCGGGGTGCATGAAGGGTTTACACAACATCATGTTACTGCAATGGAGGGTGCGCCCGCGCCTTGATAGCTTTATACTTGCGCGAATAAGGCTTGTGTTACATGAAAGCTGGGTGCGCTCCTTTGGCGCATGGAAACAGGATGTAACATGGATAAAAGGTGCGGGATTTACACTTGTAGCATGCAAAAAGGGTGCGCTTTGAAGGCAGGCATGAGTTCTACATGTAGCAGGACAAAAGGCTGCGCCATTGGCGCAGGTTTTAATCATGTAACATGGCGGGTAGATGCGCCAAAGGGGCGTAACTGTTTTAAGTGTGACAAGACGCGCCAGTGCGCCATAGAACTAAACTCATTGCTCAATCATTTTCATTCTTTCTTCCATTTCAAAGATAGCATGGACATATATGGTTTCATATAAAAAGTTTGGTAGACCAAGCCATTTCAAAACAATACCTTTACCAGCAGATCTGGAAAGAGGGAGGGAGGAGGAAAAGAAGAAAGGAAGACAGGACAGCACAGGGGGAAACTAGCTCAAACCTAATCTTATTTTAACACCGGCTAGGAAACCAAAACGCAGACCAAGAACACAGACCAAGAACACGCAAAGAACCGAAAGCACGAAAATGGAAAAGAGGGAGAACCTCTCACCTTAGATATATAGCAAAAATTTGAGAGCGGGTCCACAGGGCGACGAAAACGACGAAGCAGAGGCTGACAAGTCCAGAGTGATCACGTGCTCGACAAAAAGAATGAAAATGACATTGGGCGTGCACTGATATATATAGAAAAACTTGTCATCAATGCGCCAACCACTTTTGAAATGGCGCATAAAAGACGCTGTCGACAGGGGAAAGCGTGCGCCCTTTGGCGCACGAAAGTTTTCGACAACAGAAGAATGAGCGCGCCTTTGGCGCACCGTATGCATTGTCGACATGAAGTTACGTGTGCCATTTGGCGCACCGAAACTTGGTGTTGCATAGGGATTATGTGCGCCCTTTGGCGCACCGAAAGACGTGTTAACATGGAAAACCATGCGCCAAAGGCTTTTAAGGGGGTGCACCAAAAGATGTGTTAACATGGAAAACCATGCGCCCAGCCAAAAAAGGCTCAAAAAGACTAAGTTCAAAAACTAGATTTCCCGGGAAGGGATTTTACAACGTTTCGAACGCAAGGGATCCCTAACGAGGGATCGAAACAAAATTTTCGGTATGGTTATCGGTAAAATTGCCCTTGTTAATTTTACGGGATAACAGCTGGCTCCTTCTGGGGACTATCCCTGAGCGAACTCGGGGGTAGAGAATCCCAGATCACTTGTGCCTATCCATTGGGTACGGAGTCAAAAACAAGGGGGACCAGAGGGAGAACAAAGGAAACACAAAACAAACCGAAAGCAAACACACGACGAAAGCAAACACACAACAAAATGTAAACTGTACAAAGAAGAGAGCAAGCTCTACTTCCTGAAGATCTTGAGATGTTGCCCGCTATAGGGAAGCGGGAGTTCAGCTCCATCCAGATACGAGAGATAGAAACTATTCTCTCCATTGAGTTGCTTGATTTTGAAGGGCCCTCTCCATAGGGAATCAAATTTTCCGTGCATGCCCTTTGGCTCTCTTTGCTTGTCCCATAAGAGGACGAGATCTCCCACTTGAAAATTTCTCTGCTTGGCCTTCTTGTCAAAAAGCCTCTTGACTTGATTCTGATGTTCAGTGATCCTGTCGACCACTCTTACTCTCTTTTCTTCAAGTTCCGCAAGATACATGATTCTCTTTTCTAGAGAATTCTGGAAAGTTTCATCTTCAATTACTCGTGCCAAGCGCAGAGCAGGAAGTTCAGCAGAAATGGGAAGTTCGGCATCAGTGCCATATAACACTTGAAAAGGTGACATGCCGAGAGATCTCTTGGGAGTAATGCGGTCCGCCCACAAAGCATCGTACAAAGACTTGTGCCACATCCGCTGATTCTCATCTACTAATTTCCGTATGATGGTCACCAAGTTCTTATTACTGGATTCCGCCTGACCATTTCCCTGAGGGTAATAATCCGAGGCATGTGCTAAAGTTATCCCATATTCATAGCAAAAACTAATAACTTCCCGCGAGGAGAAGTTAGAAGCATTATCAGCAACGATTTTGTTTGGAACGCCGAACCTGACAATGATATTTTCTTTGATAAAACTGCAAACCACCTCAGAAGTGGCATGCTTGACAGGTATGGCTTCCACCCACTTGGTGAAGTAATCCGTTGCTGTAAGGACATAGCTATGTCCAACACTCGATTGAGGATTGAGTGCGCCAATAAAATCAATTCCCCATTGCCTGAATGGTTCATTGATGATGACCGGCCTTAGGGGAAGGGCAGCCAACTTGGGCTTGCCGACAAATTACTGACAGGGTTCACACTTTGCCACCCAGGTAGCCGCATCTTGAAAGAGCGTTGGCCAATAGTACCTGGCTCGAATGATCTTGTGTGCTGTCACGGAAGAAGAAAAATGGCCTCCACAGGCTGAATTGTGAAAACTTTCCAGCAGTTTTACTTGCTGGGGCTTGTCAACACATCGCAGGAAGACACCGTCTATCCCGCGCTTATATAAACCGTCATCCCAGATGACATATTTAGCTGCTCTGAGCTTTATAGTGCACTTCTCCCTCGCAGTTAGGTGCATTGGGCATTCGCCGTAGGTAAGGAAGAAAGCGATGTCGGAGTACCACTCGTCACTAGTTGCAACAAATAGAACCAGAGGTAGAGAATCAGGCTCCTTTAGAGGGCTTTGCTCTTCGTTGGCACAATCTTCTTTTCCTTTAGGACCTTCTAAATTTTCATTTTCAGCCATTAGCTGACACAGGCCTTTGCCCCTCACCAGCTTGGTAGGTTTAATATCCAGGTCATATTCCTGGACCTTTGCGATCCAATTCCCTCTCAAGCTTCCTAACTCCTGCTGAGTTAGAATTGATTTTACCGCCGTGTCAGGGACCAGCACCACCGTATGCGAGTTTAGAATGTAATACCTGAAATTCTTCACTGCTTTGACAACGGTAAAGGCATGCTTTTCCAATTGAGTCATCTTCAACTCGTGAGGCTTGAGGGGAGAACTCATGAATGCAATCGGGGATTCAATGTCTTCTGAATTCTTTTGCATTAAGATTGCAGACACAGTATGTTCTGATGCGTAGCTATACATGATGAAGTCCTTGGAGAAGTCGGGACATACCAGGACCGGTGCATGGGCAACAGAAGTTTTTATTTCTTCAAATGACATTTTCCCTTCTTCACTCCATCTGAAAGTTGGTGACCCCTTCATCATGTTTGATATGTGGTGAGTCTTTTTGGCAAAGTCAGGAACAAAACGCCTAAGAAAGTTCACCTTTCCGAAGAAAGAATGAACACCAGTCTTGCTTGTAGGCAGAGTAAGGCTCTGAATAGCCTTAACCCTTTCAATATCTATCCTTGTTCCTTCTTTGCTAACCACATGCCCTAGCAACTTCCCTTCCGTGACCCCAAAAACAGACTTTTTGGGATTTAGGGAAATTCCATGTTCTCGGCACCTGGCCAATACTTGCTCCAAGTGATCACAATGATCACTTCGTTGTTTAGAGAACACGGTCAAGTCATCTAAATAAACTACAATGACTTTCCCCATCATACCTTTAAATGCGAAGTCCATGGCCCGTTGAAAAGTAGCACCAGCATTAGTCAGGCCAAAAGGCATCCTGCTGTAGGCAAATGTACCCCAGGGAGTAGTGAATGTTGTTTTGAATTGATCTTCAGGCGAGACTTCAATCTGATTGTAGCCTGAAAAACCATCAAGCATAGACAGCATTTCTGATCCAGTTACTGCTTGCAGAACTTGATCCATTATCGGAAGAGGGTAGTTATCTTTCAGTGAAGCTTGATTCAAATTTCGAAAGTCTACGCATATGCGTATCTCGCCGTTCTTCTTGCGCACTGGCACAATATTCGCCACCCAAGTGCTGTGATGGATAGGGAAGATGATTCTTGCATCCAGCATCTTCTGAATTTCTGCCTGGATGGTGCCCAAAATCTTCAGATTATAGTGCCTTTGCTTCTGGCGAAAGGCTTTGACATCTGCTTTCAGCGGTATGTCATGCTGAACGTCCTTTGGCTTGAAGGACTTTAGATCGGCATAGGACCATGCCAACACATCCATATATTTCTTCAGCAACTTGACAAATTTCCGCTTCTCTTCAGGCGTGTAACATTTGCCAATGTTTACAAATTGCGGATGTGCCTCAGAACCTATATTGACTGGTTCTGTTTCTGGGGATGAGTCAGGAACATCTTGCTTCTTCTTTTTCATAAAACGGTCGTGCCTGTCAAACAAGCGCTCCAGAGAAACCAGGCCCTTCGGAATTTTATTTCCTTTGAGCTGACATATGCCGTCCTGCTCCTCTGATTCATGGTTTTGACTGTTGATTGATTCACGGCATGTAGAGGTGGATCCTTCAAAATACAACTCATCAAAATGTTCTGATTTTTCTAGAAAGGCAATGAGGTGATTATCATCGTTGAATACCTGCCAATGCTGAGAGTTGTCTGGCACGCTCGGGCAGAAAACCACTTCAATGGTGTATTTGTTCATTTTCAAACCCGGGTGCGGGAGCATGAGAGATGCCGAAACGGCCAATGAATCGGCCATATCATTTTGAGCTCTTGGAATTGCCCCTATCGAAAAGGCATCAAATTCTTCGATGCTATCCCATACTGCGTTACGGTAGTGCCTGAGCCTCTCATTTTTCACTTGGTAAATCCTTTTGACCTGATTTACAACTAGCTCAGCATCACCTTGAACTTTCAGATTTTTAATTCCCCTTTCCTTTGCGGCTTGCATACCGAGTAACAGAGATTCATACTCAGCAGTATTGTTAGTATTGAAAAACTGCAACTTGAAAGAAAGAGGAATTACCTCCTCTTCGGGAGATATTAGCACGATTCCGGCGCCACACCCACTAGTCGCGCAACTGCCATCAAATTGCAAGGTCCAGATCTCATTAAGATCCTTTTCTTGAACAAAAATGCCCTTTGTACCCGTCTCGGTAGATAAGAAGTAGTTCCCCATCCCTGATGATTCAAAAAGGATTTGGGCTTTGGGGTCCTCAGAGCTAGTAACCAAGTACTTCTTTTGCGATTCTGGTTCTAAAGTCTGCATCACACCTTTGACGGGTATTCTAGCTTTAGACCAGTCCATGTGAATTTCTCCACCAACTTTGCTGCAAAAGCTTCTTCCCAGCAGAATTCCATAGGCTGCTGGAATGTCAGCAAAGAGAACGGTCATCTTTACCCTCTTTTCAGGGAATGCTGCAAACGCAAATTGCACGTCTTTGATTTGGCCAATCAATGGCACTTGCTTGGTCTCCAAGGAGTAACATCTGCCGAAAGGTTTGGTAAGAGTGAGGCCTAAAGCATGGGCGAATTTCGCCGGCATGACGTTATCAGAAGCTCCGGAATCAATTATACAGTTGCTCAACTTATGGCCGTTGATTAGGAGAGAGAGATAGAAAGGTTCTATCTTGCCTGATGCAGATGTTGAAGCAACATTTATGCGGGATTCAGGAGGAGTGGAAAGGATTCCTTTTGGGGAAACCTGTTTAGATGTAACAGCTTGACTCTGAATATATTTAGTTAATCTTACAAGCTGTTCGGGATTTGACTGAAGGTACTCGGCTTCAGACATTTGGATCTTGGTCTTCTTAGCGTGATCTATAATATCAAACGCGGCCAAGGGTTGCGTTGGTGAGGGAATGAGTCCTTCACTTCGCGATGGTGGAACAGGGTTACTGATCTTGATAGGAATATGAGGGGGCTGATTCAGAGGAGAGATGGGCGGAAAAGACTTCTTTGGAAAAGACTTAGCAGGGAGTTGAGTAGGAAGGGGATTACCTCTTTTAACAATGGTTGGAGGCACGTTTGACATAGCCTTCTCCTTCTGCACATGGGCAGCAACCTCCGCTTCCTTTCCTTGCGAGCAGGTAAAAACAGCGTAGGATTGTCCGCTTGCATAGCCCTGAGTACTCTCTTCTTCATCAGATTCATCCTCATCAAATTCCATGTATCCAATAGTAGAGTCGCCAGTCGGCTCACCGACATCTTGATCATCTTCGTCTTGAGGTGAAGATTCTTCATAGTACTGCTCTTCCTCTTCAATTTCGGCCAAAGCATTGACTGGAGGAGCTTCAAGCGCCAACCGTGGAGCAGTTGCAGGTAGACGCGGTCTTTGTGAAACATTATTGGGAATGAAACTCCTTCGTGGAACGTCTCGGTATGAAGAACTAGGAGCCTGGGCCAACTGCTTTTTCAATGTGAGCAGATCATTTACCATCTTTTGGAATGCTGGATCAGATGAAGTAGCAGGCGAGGGATCTGAAGATTTGGACTTTGATGATTCCTTTCTCAACTCGCCAGATATTATCAAATTGTCTTCTATCCGGATGGCAGTAGCTTGAGCGAGAGGTAGAGTAGCTACTCGCTCTTGAAGGAGCAAGAAGCTGACTTTTGAGCTCATGGCGTTCACGAAGAAACACTTCTGATTCTCCGGTGTTGGAAGCATGGCAGTAGGGACACGGTTGATTAATGCATTGAACCGGGTGACAAAATCGCGCATAGTCTCATTGGCCTCTTTCTTCAGGTGGGTGATCCGTGATGGCAACGCAAATGCATCTTCTGAAGGCTTGTATCTGTCTTCAAAAGCTTCCCATAAGGTTGCCCAACTGGTGATAGATGCTGGCCGGCAAATGCTGAAACCATTCAGCTGCGGGCCCTTGTAGAGTTTCCAGAAAAAGGTGAACCGACACATCTTCGTGAGTCACGTCCAAAATACTACATGACATAATGAAAGCAGATATGTGGGAATCCGTGCTTTGATTTCCGCTCCCGTCGAATTTAGGAAAATTCTTTCGGTTTCCGTGAGGGAGTGCGTGAACTGGATGTGGCAGTGCGAGAGGACCCATAGCATTTCCCCATGGTACCGCCATTTGAAAGGCTGGAAAAAGCACACGAGCTGGGAGGGTGGTTCCACTGAGCAGCAAGGCACTACAAAGGGATGTAGATGCTCCTTGTAAAAGACTTTTTCTTCGTGGAGGTGAGACACTCCTGGATGACCGGCTAGCCGAGCTTAACGCTGAAAAATGTGCCGGTGTTACGCTGAAATTGTGCCTTTGAAGCAGATCGAAAGTAGGATCAACTTCTCCACGGGCTCTCCTGCTGCGCGTAAAAGGTTCACTTGCCAGCGTACCTTCCAGATCTGTGATATTATGGCGCAGATTTAAACTTTATTTTTGGGTGTACTTGCTGATTTTCTGGTTTTTCTGTCAAAAACCAGCAGCATGCACTTTTCTAGATATTTAAAAACTATCCTCTTCGAAAAACCGATTGCGGTTAATGACAAATAGTAGTGAGGATAAGATGGCAGGGAAGAATAGCAGGCTGATTTTCAGATCTGATCTTTACTTTTCAGAGGGTTTCAAACTTTTTTAGAAAACAGTCAAAAACTCAGATCTACGGAAAAATGTTAACTTTGATAAAAACTCAGCGAACTAAAGATCTGTAACTAGGCCCGATCTATGGATCTCAGAAGAAAATTTTCAATTTCGGGCACTTTTGCAAATTTTTTGGATTTTCAACAAAAGTTCAGATTTGCAAACTGGCAGTGATTTTCTTATATTTTTCTGATTTTATATTATATCACCACCATAGATCTGACAGATCTGTTCGATCCCCAGCGGAGTCGCCAAAAACTGTTGGTCTGAAAATCTGTCGCGTGGACAGATCTATGGATAGACGAGCCAACAGTGTGCAGGGCTTAGCCCCTCTTTGAGACAGCAAAGCGAAACTGGTTTATTGCTATTTCTACTAGCAGGAACCTATGCAAGTCTCACAGATTCTGCCTTCGGGGGTTGGGATCTCATCCCAGTAGAGTGTTCCAGGCTGTGAAAAGAAAGGAATGAAAGAGGGAGAAGAGAAAGAACAGATCCGAAGGGAGAAAAGAAATGAATTCCAAAGCAGAAAGGTCAGAAGATTTATGTTTTTAGTTTGGTAGTAAACAGAGCCAAACCTACTTGCATAAATAAACAAAGCAATACTGATAAACAAATGACGGAAAAGTAGATATGAATCCAACAGATTAAACACATACAGATCTAACGTAAGAAAGATCTAATGTATAACACAGCTATTGAGCACAAAGTCTGAATAATTGTATTACTGTTCTTTTCTGTTACAAGAAAGCTCAAAGTCTTTCTCTCCTCACTTCTATTTCTATCTAAAAAAATGTTCACACTGAATACAACAAGTATTCTCATATTTATAGAAAATGAGGGAGAGAGAAGGCAAAATGGAGCCAACCACTTATTTACAAAGATATTTACAAAATATCTAAAAGTCATGTTGACTTTGACAACTTGGTGGATGACATCATCCCATGATGCAACATGGATGATGTCATCATTTGTATCAACACATTTTAGACATTTCAAAAAGAAAGTCAGAGAATAGAGAGAAGAAGAAGAAGAAGAAGAAGAAGAAGCTACTCATCATCATCATCCTGCGGCCGAAAAGGGGTTGCCTATTTCTGATGCTGCTCAGGTGATGATATGTGGAACTGAGCGCGGTATTCCAAAAACTTGCTGATCATTGGCCCAAATTGATCCTGTGATGGATCCTTGTGCCGTTCACTGATTGCTTCGCAAGTCTCCCGCTCGTCTATGAGCTTTTCCGGGAGTTTGGAATAATCTTTCTCCGCCTCGATAAGGAACCCGATGAAGTCCCTACAGGCCAGTAGGTTGTTGATAGATTCAGTGTCGAATGTGACCTCTGGCCCTGTCCCTTGAGAAGCTATCTCCTTGAAGATCCGGATAGTGTCATCAGCTGATCTCAAGGTAAGGGAAGGAGTGAGCAACCCTGGAGTCATGGCGAGGACAATTTTCTCCATTTGATGCATTGCATCCAGGGCCTCTTCCTTTACCTTGTCTATCTTTTCTAAAACAAATTCCAGCTGATCTATCTGATAGTCCAGAGTGGACATAGTTTTGTTGAGGGCCCTTGGATGACCGAAAACTCCGAACTTGACCAGATCTTCGACTGAACAGTCGAACATTTGTTGGAAGGTCTCGTGCTGGAGTCTAGCATGTTCTAACTCTTCTGATATCGGACCTGCTAATGCTTGGAGTTCCTTATTTGCCTTTTCGATGTTTAGGTATAAACTGATATACTCGGCGATTACTCTTTCACTATCCTTGAGGATCTGGCTCCTCCAAGCAGAAACAGCCATACCCTGCTCGCCGATCTTTGAATACTCATTGATCTTCTCCTGACTGAGCAGCTCAGGAGTCTCGGTGGCAGTTGTGGGAGGTGCACTTCCCATCTTCTATAAGGCTTGAAGCAGGTACTTGTTCTGCTCCTTCAGTAGCCTTTTCTCCTCTTTCGTTTCCTAAAGCTTTTTGCAGAGTGCATCAACTGCGGAAAGAGCTTCCCCCTAGAGACTTTCTGAGGATGTCCCCATTGTGACTTGGGTCATGGTGAAATCTGTTGGAGAAAGATCTTCTTTCTCTTTGAGGGGGTTGGGGTACGCTATTTCCATGACTCTCTCACCTGCAGTGCTCTTTGAGAAGCGTGTAACCGGCTTGTGCTTCTTTGCTCCTTTAGCCGGAATGACCGAAAAGTCCATCGGAGCGATGGGGACTTTCCTCTTTTGTTGGCTCAGCTGCTGAGAGATCCAAGCTGGTCCTATAGAAGAAGGACCAGAGACAGAGGGGGAGGCAGCAACGGTAGAAGAGGGGGAAAACGTGGAGACACGCGGCGGCGGCATGGAAAGAATAGCCGAAGAAATGTCCACGGGAGGAAGGGAAACCGCAACTGCAGAAGACATAGGAAGGGTTGGGAGCTCAGAGATGAGGGAAGAAATAGAGGAAGACAAATCAGTGAGGGAGGAGAAGATAGATGAAGAAGCAGGGGAAAGGGTAGAAGAAGGGGCAGAGGACACGACCAAAGGGATGGTCGTTTGAGTCACTCGAGGAGGGGAAGGAAGAGAAGAAGAAGGGATAGAAGGGACCTCTGAAGTTGTAGCGACGCCGACATCCTGGGTGGATGGGCGTATAGGACTATCCTCTATCAAATTCCTCATCAAGAGTTATGACTTGTTCTGGCTCTGAGGGAAGAGGACTTTCAGGGGTTTCCTCCTGAATGGTGCTAGGTTCACCTTCTGCACCTTTGCCTTTTAGCTGCTTCTTTGACCTTGGAGGTGCATTGCCCAAAGGGGAAGTTGTGAAATCTACCCCTAGGTAGATTAGTCCATTCATGCGGCACCAATGCTCTGTTCTCCGCATAGTCTCCTTGACCCTCTCCTCAATTGTTTGAGGAGACTTATTCCTGTCAATGGCCGGGAAGGGCCAATTGTCCCCATCTGTGTCGTTATACACCTTATCTACTTCATCTTCCGTAGTCTGGAAGCCTTCGTGGACAATGGCCACTCCGTATTGGATGATTTCCGCCAATGCTAAGCGAGAGTGATCCTTTCTTCTGAGTTCCGCCTCATGGAGAACGTCAATGTAAATATCCTCAATTTGAGGGACATGGATCGGATCGAGCTTCGCTTTTGGCAGGCAGCTTCTTGGGTCGAAGGTAGGCCTCATTCATCAACTACATGCACTGGTCTTCGTTGTCTTCCCAGGCCTTGATGCATTCCTGTTGGCTAACAGCCACGTAGTTCCGGTGGTGAGGGATGCCAAGCATTAACTCAAAGTGATGGGCAGTGAGGTTATGACTGCCTCGGCCTTACTTTTGACACATCTTGTGTCTTTATTGTAACATTGCGTAATCACCATCATTAATTCGTTGTTTACAGCGCTGACGGGGATTCCTCCGGCGAAGTGCAGGGCACTGCCTATTAACTTTTCCATCCATGGACTCCTTGTAACTTTTTGAGTCCTAACCCAGAAGTTCATCCATGTCAATGTGACCCAATTCAGAGTCTCTGACATCCATACTGCACTCAGCCTGTGATTCGGGCATCCTGACCTTCTGATATTTGTATTTCATCTCTTCAGCTGTCAGCTTATCCTTTCCTCTTGGTTTGGTGGGTTTCTTGCTTGACGTAGACATGTGTTCTTTCGAAACTCAGTTGCTGATCTGCATGAAGAAGAAGTGAGACCCAATCCAAAAAGGTTGAATTAGTCATTTGATCTTCCATTGGAAAGCTAGCAGAAGAAAGAGTTAGAGATTTTAAGGCTCAGGGCACAGGAAAAATGCAACTGGCAGGCCAAATAGATAAGGCGCACAGAAAAGGAATGTTGCAGAGGTTATACTGGCGCCAAAGGCGCATGGCGCATGGATGAAGCAGGTTGCATTTTATAGCAGGGCGCATGGAAAGAGTGTGTTACATGAAGGTTCGGTGCGCCCTTTGGCGCATGGATGGATTATGTAACATTAACAAATGGTGCGCCAAAGGCTTTGGCGCGGTGCATGAAGGGTTTACACAACATCATGTTACTGCAATGGAGGGTGCGCCCGCGCCTTGATAGCTTTATACTTGCGCGAATAAGGCTTGTGTTGCATGAAAGCTGGGTGCGCTCCTTTGGCGCATGGAAACATGGGATGTAACATGGATAAAGGGTGCGCCAAAGGCTTTTAAGGAGGCATGGGATTTATACTTGTAGCATGCAAAAAGGGCGCGCTTTGAAGGGCACATGAATTCTTTGGAAGGGTGCGCCCTTTGGCGCGGGTTTTGAGGATGTAACATGGCGGGTAGATGCGCCAAAGGGGCGCAACTGTTTTAAGTGTGACAAGACGTGCCAGTGCGCCATAGAACTAAACTCATTACTCAATCATTTTCATTCTTTCTCCATTTCAAAGATAGCATGGACAAGTAAGGTTTCATATAAAAAGGTTCCAGCAGACCAAGCCATTTCAAAACAACTCCCTTCCAGTAGATCTGGAAAGAGGGAGGAAGGAGGAAAAGAAGAAAAGGAAACAGGACAGCACAGGGGGGAAACTAGCTCAAACCTATACTCACATTTAACACCGGCTAGCAAACCAAAACGCAGACCAAGAACACAAACCAAGAACACGCAAAGAACAAAAGCACGAAAATGAGAAGAGGGAGAACCTCTTACCTTAGATATATAGCAAAAATTTGAGAGCGGGTCCACAGGGCGACGAAAACGATGAAGCAGAGGCTGACAAGTCCAGAGTGATCACGTGCTCGACAAAAAGAATGAAAATGACATTGGGCGCGCACTGATATATATAGAAAAACTTGTCATCAATGCGCCAACCACTTTTGAAATGGCGCATGAAAGTTGCTGTCGACAGGGGAAAGCGTGCGCCCTTTGGCGCATGAAAGTTTTGACAACAGAAGAATGAGCGCGCCTTTGGCGCACCATATGTATTGTCAACATGAAGTTATGTGCACCCTATGGCGCACCGAAACTTGGTGTTGCAGAGAGATTATGTGCACCCTTTGGCGCACCGAAAGACATGTTAACATGGAAAACCATGCGCCAAAGGCTTTTAAGGGGGCGCACCAAAACTTGACGTGTTAACAAGGCAAATCCATGCGCCCAGCCAAAAAAGGCTCAAAAAGACTAAGTTCGAAAACTAGATTTCCCGGGAAGGGATTTTACAATGTTTCGAACGCGAAGGATCCCTAACGAGGGATCGAAACAAAATTTTCGGTATGGTTATCGGTAAAATTGCCCTTGTCAATTTTACGGGATAACACACATGTAACAGTTTCACAAGGTATAGTAAACACATGGATTTCAGGGGTCACGAGTGATGTATGTAGAGGCCCTACATATAGGTCATCCCTCATATAGGGGTAATGCCAAGGGAGGAGTTAGATAAGGAGCTTCAACTACTAAGGTGGATATAGGCGCAGTGTAGCTGACAAGCATGACCTAATTCCTATAGATAGGGGTGAGATAAATAGTTTGGGCTACACAGGTGAGGTGGCCTCAAAATTTCCCGTAGTACATGAGATAGGTGACATGGAGAGACCTATGTCTCCAGGGATAGTCTGAGTGTGTTGATAGGGTAAGGAGGTTCATTTTGTGCAAGAGAGGGTGATAGATGCGGATTGATGGTCAAGGGTCACCAATGCCGTTATAGGGAAACCAACCACAGTAAGGTAGGGTGGTACGAATGATGCTGGTGAAGGTGACCACCAAGACCATCGGGTAGGTCGGCCGAGTCTGGATAATGTGAGAGTATAGAGATCATGTTCCTTGCAAGGTCAGGTGGTTATCCATTCAAGTGCAAATTACAGTTTTTACAGGGATAACTTACCAGAGAAAAGAGGGCACAAGTTTCCCTAGATTTACATGGAGCATTCAGGTGGTGAGTGTAACACGCCCAGGTAGCACTGGGATAGGTGCCCAGAAAAGGTGGAGTCCATGGAGATAAAGGACAAGTGGATTCCTTATAGGTATAGGAGAGTAGGGTGGATATGATGGTCAGCTGGCAACCTACTAGGCACAAATGCTTAGGTTTCTAGGGCACAGGTGCCTCCACAGGCTCAGGGATAGGGGTACCATACTATAGGAAGCAGTGGGATAGGGGTCACCGATGGTACAGGGACTAGAGAACATGGTCTCAGTTCGCAGGTAGGAGTGGGACCAAGTTCCCAAAGTGTTAGTAGGGACAGGAGCTCATAGGTTTCTATGGGGCACAACCACAGATATTGCCTATGATCAAGATTCATGGTATGTCCCTGAGGTGAGGTACCTGGTTACTATCAGGATCACTTGAATGGCATTTCTTTGGGATAGAATGTCCCATCCTATGTGGATTACCAGGGCACTAACAGGAAGTAATTGAGAGGACTAGATCCCGCACTCATAGTGTTGAGAGCACATGGAGCCGATGAGCCTACGAGGATAGGGTTAGGGCGAGGTTATGAGTTCATAGAGACTTGTCACAGGTGATTTTCAGGTGAGGCACCATTATACCGAGCCACCACATCTGATGGGTGGAGAGATGTTAGTCATAGGCACTAGACAGTGGCTAGGAGGTAGAGGGTATAGGAGACATATGAGACATGTATGTATATCTAGGTGGGGTGAATGATATATGGCTCCTGATTTTTTATGTATGAGTATTCATTTGTTGATATATACCAGCCTGTGTGCCAAAGATAGTGAGGATGTATGATAGTTTTTGTATACTTGAGCATATACTGGCCTGTGTGCCGAAGATATTTTGTATTGGTTTATTATTTTATTATATATGAGACCGGCCTATATGTTGATGACATTATTTTGAGATAGACATGATGATATATCCATGTATATTGTATTGAGATACACATTTATTTATATGATGAGATACATGAGATTCCTGACAATTTGTTGGTGTTGTATGAGAATTTTAATTATTTTTAATTTTTAAATTTTTTTAATCGTGATATTAATGGAAACTTAGGTGAGTGAGGCATGATGGAGTTAGTTTGGTTTAGGTATGGATCAAGTCAGGTTGGTTTAGGCATGGATCGAGTCAGGTTGGTGGTCTAGGCATGGTTGAGTTAGGTTTGTTTAGGCATGGTTGTGTTAGGTAAGAGGCATGGATCAAGTCAGGTTGGTGGTCTAGGCATGGTTGAGTCAGGTTTGTTTAGGCATGGTTGTAATTAAAGTAGTTGAAGTTGTGATTCATTATTTTGTGCAATGAATGATAAAATGTTTCATGTGTGAGATGTGTTATAATATACAAATGATGATGGTAGATAAATGGTAGTCATAGTAAATGTATGTTGTGTTGATGACCAAAATTTGTTACAACTTGTTGTTTGTATGGTTTAATTTCCAATTCTGTGACATAAAAAGGAAACTACGTAGGAGAAAATTTTGATTTTAGGAAGATGAAAGGATAGATTGGTTAGGGTAGAGAGTGGCTGAGCTAACTCCAAGGGCCCCATGCCCTTGGAGTGCTACCTACATAGTCCCAGTGAAAAGGGACCTCAGGCTGATGTAGTTCTCCCATAAGCTAGGGAAGAATATGAGGGGGTATGAAAATGAGTTAGTAGGTTTTAGGCATGGTGTGGGTTTAGGTCTGTTAGGTGTGGGTGGGTTATAGGTCACTTAAAATTGGTATAGGTGATGTTGATTGTGGCAAAAGAAGAAGATTACCCCAAACTGTAAGTGTCAAGGACCAAATCCTGTATAAGGTAATCAAAAAGTAATTAAGGTGCCATTTAAAAGAATAACATTTTTTTTATCTAGGCAATAAAGCCACCAGATTAGTTAGGATCATACCTTAGAGGAGGTGGTGAACATAGGACCCTAAAGACATTGCATGATTGATTATTCTAAGGTGAAAAGTAGTCACATGATCACCACATATCTTGGTTTCCAAGAGGTCCCTCGAGGAGGTAGGAAATTAGGAGTGGGAATGGTGAGAAAAGTGAAAGGTGGTTAAATTTTATATGATATGTGGTAGCATCATCTTTAGGTAAGAGATCCCATGGTCACAATGGGCAAGTCCATGATGAAAACTATCTTCTTTTTTGACTTGTATTTGAGATAGATATTGATCGATGCAGGAAGTCTATATGGGATGAGGAATTTTCTCCTTGAGGTCTTCGTGAAGCTAATCAATGTAGGAAGCTTCATAACTTTTCTCTTCTTGTTTGAAAGAATAGTCTTCTTATCTATGATAGACTATGTACAATTTTTGGTATAACTATCCTTCAAGGGAGCAGTCTATTTACAACAGCAATTAGAAAGCGAAGATGTCCTTTTCGAGGGATTCATCTTGTTGTGAGAAGTTTGACTCAAGGATTCAGGTCCCATGTGAGGACTTTGAAGTCATGGACAAGACGAAGGTGAATAATATGACTCTTGTTCAAAAAGTAGTGTGAAAAGACCATGGGATCTCATCTAAAGGTGGACAAAAAGTATCCATGAGAATCATGCTATGTGCAGCGCAATGGTACACATATTCAAGAGAAGATGACAAGTGATATGTACTCACATGATTCTTGTTTAATCGTTGATCCCTTAAAAATAGGCAAGTGAAAGGTGAATAATGCTCAAGGGATGAGTGAGGACAGAAGGTGTAGGACTATAGGTCAACAGTAGAATGGTCAAAGATGCAAGGCATTAAGGGGCTCAGGTTTGGGTTTACCATTGAGTGAAGATAAATGATAAGCACCTGATCCATAAGTATGAGTCATGATGTATGGTCCAAGCCAATTAGGAGAAAATTTTCCCCATTTAATTTTTTCTGCTTTGGTTACGTGTTGATTTTCTTTTAGGACAAGGTCACCAACTTGGAAGGTTCGTTTATGGAAACGTTTGTCGCAGGCACATTTGATACATTTTTAGTAAATTTGAAGGTGATTAAGAGTGTTAAGATGATGTTAATCTAATAACTCAATCTGTTCTAAATGGTCTTGATGAAAGTCATCATCATTAAGCATGTCATGGAGAGAAATGCAGAGTGAGGGAATCTAGACTTTGAGAGGTAGAACAGCCTTGGTACCATAGACCAGAGAAAATGGTGTGGCGGAAGTGGAAGTGCGAATACTAGTGTAGTATGACCATAGGGAAAAAGGAATGTGTGTATGCCAATCCTTCCCAGTATCGTCAACCACTTAAATGAGAATTTTGTTTAAGGTTTTGTTAGTGGATTCATCTTGGCCATTAGTTTGTGGGTAATAAGGTGAGGAGAAACTGAGCTAAATGCCGAAGGCGTCACAAAGTTTTTGCATTATTTTGTTTTTAAATTGTTTTCCATTATCAGTGATGAGGCAACGAGGAATACAAAAGTGACAAATGATGTGATGATTGATGAACTCACATATTTTCTTGGCTTTCATGGAGATGAGTGGTATGGCCTCCACCCATTTTGTGTAGTATTCGGTAGCGATGATGATCCATTGATGTCATTGGGAAGAATGGGGGTTAATCTCTACGAAAAGATCTAAACCCCATTGAGAGAAGGGTGAAAGGTCATGGGTGACTTGTAAGGCATGACTGGGTGTATGATGAAGGTTGGCATTTTGTTGAAATTTTATACAATGTTTTACATAGTTGCAACAATCAAGGTTAAGGGTCGACCAGTAATAGCCTAGGTGAAGGATACACATAGCAAAAACAAGGCCATTGAAGTGACCTCCACATATGCCATCATGAACTTCCTTAATGGTATAAGGAATTTTAGAACTTGTGAGGCATCATAATAGAATACCATCAAATCTGTTATTAGAGAGGAGGCCCCCAACATGATATAATGAGAGACCTTTTTAAGGAAGGTGCGTTGTCCATTACGGGTGAGATTTGGGGGTAAAATGGAGAGAGAAAGATAGTCAGAGTATTGTTTATACCACAGGTCACTCGGGTCAGAGGTAGTAGTTCTAATAGAGTAAACATTGTGAGGTAAGTAAGAGGGTGATTGGAGTCATTTTACGGTGACAAAGATTTTAGAATCGGCAGGCGAAGCAGGTATTTGTGAAGACAAGCAGGCCATGGTGTCTAGAAATTTGTTGGTTGAACGAGGGACAGTTTGCAGGGCGTAATGGTCAAAGGTGGTCAAAAGTATGTCTACATGATGTTTATACTTTTGAAGTATCTCGTTACAACATTGGTATATGCCATTGAATTGGTTTACGACCAATTGAGAATCACCAAAGATGTTGATTTATTTGACATCTAGGGCATAGGTAGTTTGGAGACCTAATACAAGTGCTTCGTATTCGGTGATATTGTTTGTGCATTCAAAATCTATTTTGAAAGACAAAGGCATGGGCTCACCATCAAGTGGAATGAGGATAATTCCAGCCCCACCCCCACACTAACACTTGAAACCATCGAAGAAGAGTGTCATTTGGTAAGGGGGTTTGTCTAGGGAAAGGGTAGCAATTGACTCATCTTGAAAGTCAAAATTAGAGGGTTAATCCCTAGAAATAGGTGCGTCGGCCAATTGGTCAGTGATAGCTTGGACCTTGATGGAATTTTGATGAATGAATTGGAGGTCAAGGTCAGATAAAAGCATAAGCCAGCGTGTGGCACGCTGATTTTGGTAAGGTTTGGCATACATGAAGTGTAAGGGGTCGGTATTGGTCACAACATAGGTTTTGTGGTTGAGTAAGTAATGGAGGAGTTTGGTGGCAATAAAAACTAAGACTAAGTAAAAAAATTTGAGATGGGTGTATCTAGTTTTGTAATCGAAAAGAGTGCGGCTCATGTAATAAACTGCCTTCTCCCTATGTTGTTCATTATAATGAGCGAGCATGGCTCCTAAGGAGTGATTGGTAGCTGAGATGTATAGGTAGAAAGGTTGATCATATTTAGGTGGAATGAGTACGGGTGGTTGGAGGACGTATTGTTTTAGGGCCTCAAAATCTTTGTGGTATTCATCATCCCATTTAAAGGATACATCCTTCTTGAGAAAATGATGAAATGGTTGGAACTGATCAAATAATTGTGAAATGAAACAGCGAATAGACTGTAACTTACCTTGTAGGATACAAAGTTATCTAAGGTTAGTGGGTGGAGGAATTTCAAGAATGACCTTGACTTTAGCAGGGTCAACTTCTATACCACGTAGGGAAATGATAAATCCCATAATTTTTCCTGAGAGGACCACAAAGACACACTTTTTAGGCTGAAGGTGAACACAATATTTAATGAGACAGTCAAAAATAGTTTTTAAGATGGCAAGGTGCTCAAAGTGGCATTTGGATTTGTCTAGGAAATAATCCACATAATATTCCAATATAAGATGCATGATATCATGGAAGATGTAAGTCATATCTCGTTGATATGTGGCACCAATGTTTTTAAGGCCAAAAGGCATGACGTGATAGCAGAAGGTCCCCCAAAGGGTGATGAATGTAGTTTTATGTTGATCCTCTAGGGCAAGCAGGATTTGGTTATAACCTAAGAAGCCATCCATGAGTGATAGCATCTCATGACCAGCGGTAAGGTCGACTAGTTGGTCAATACCAGGTAAGGGGAAGTCATCTTCTGGGCAGGCTAGGTTGAGGTCACATAAATCCATGTAAATGTGGAGTCCCCCTAGTACCTTAGTGACATGGACAATGTTAGAAATCCAACAAGGATAATCAATGGGTAATATGAAGGAAATGGAAAGAAGGCACTAAAGTTCTTATTTGATTAGAAGGCAATGTGGGGGTGCATTTTCCTCAGATTTTGTTTGATGGTTTGGCATCAGGAATGGTTACAATATTATGGACCAGTATGGTGGGTTCAATACCAGGCATGTCTGCATAAGACCAAGCAAAAGCATGGTTATAATCTTTGAGAAAAGAAGTGATGGCTTCCTATTCAATAACGTCTAAAGATTGGCCGATCTTTAGGATGTGCGAGTCATCCTGAGTATGAATGTTGATTTTGATAGTCGATTCATTTAACATGGTTTATGTCTTAGAAGGTAACAAATGATGAATATATAAGTCTTCTGCACAAAGGTAGGTGAGTATAGATTCATCATCCTGACATTGGATGATGTTATTTGAAGGTGTATCGTCATCAATAATTTTAGGATACAGGAAGGGAAGAAAGGAAGGGGCCTCACCCTTGCATTTATAAGTCAAAGGCCCCAAGGAAATGGTGTTTATGAAAAAACAAAGTTAGGAGGGATAGATTCTAGATCCATCGACTCCATCGGTGAAGGTGGTGATGAAGGCGGAGTGGGTGAAGAAGGTGGTGAAGGGTTGATGTCTTGGATGGGTTCAAGACAGGCTTGTTTGGTAGGTGGTTCAGGAAAGCTGATACCACTATGGTCGTTATTTTTGTAGGTAGTACATGGAATAACAGTATGGTGGCCTTGCTTGTAAAATCCAAAACCAAAATGCTTCCACACACATCGGTGTAGGAAGGTGTGGTCAAAACGGTGATTGGTGAAGGACTGGAAGTCATTGGAAAATGGGAGGGTTTGTGATGTTGGTTCGGGTGTGTAAGTGGTAGTATCAAGTCCCCCATAGGTGAGACTGGTACGAAGGTGAGGAGGGCCATAAAGGAGGTGTTATCCTATGTGGTGATCATAGCAAGGGTGTTGGTGAAGACTTCCATACTCTTATGGAGTAAGAAATGTGTAGACACTATGTAACACTCCCCTAGAGTGAGGTGTTGAAAAACACCTTCCAAGGGATTGGTGATTGGTATGGAAGTAGTTGGAATGGATGATGTGTCAAAGGTCGATGCGAAGGTGGAATTAATGGATTGGGAGGGTAATGGTTTGACCGTGGAGGTTGTGGTGGTTGTACTAGTAAGCAGGAGTCTAGCTAAAGTGGTAGGCGTTGTGGAGGTAGTGGTGGTGGTAAGAGTGGAAGAGGTATGAGCGGTGGAGGTGGAAATTGTACTGATAAGTGGAAGTGTAGGTGAAGTTGTAGTGGTTGTGGAGGTAGAAACCTTAATGAGTATAAGCACGTCATTAGGTCAATAAAGCATGTTGCATGTTTTAAAAGGTGATGGATCAGTTGGAATGGTATAGGTGTTTCCTTCATGTTCAAACTTTAGACATTGATGCAAAGTGGAAGGAATGCAACTCATGACATGAATCCAGGGCCTACCAAGAAACAAGTTATATTGCAATTCTCCCTCCAAGATGTAAAATATTTATAGGATAGTATGGGGGCCCATGTAAATTTGGAGGATATAAGTGCCTAATATGGAAGTGATAGCATCATTGAATGAATGAAACATGACATGATGTTTATGCATGAAATTGTCAGATATGCGCATTGGAGCGAATGCATGGGATGAAATGATATTAATACTAGTGCCCCCATCAATCATTACACATCGTACACATATATCATGGATGTGAAAAGAGATGAAGAGGGTTGGGTCTGGGTCATTTGTTTGGTGTGGTGCAATCCTTTCATCTAAGAATCTAAGTGAGGCTACTTGGTGAGTAGGGTGCAGTGTCAATAAAGGTGGTAATTTAGTGAAAGAGGCTACATGATGAGGGTGTGATAATGGAGGTTATGGGTGTAGGGTCATTGGGTAAAACCTCAATAGATTGAAGAACCTCCATGAGATCTTGACGATGGGATTCTGAGGTTTGGATGAGGTCATATAAGGACATTTTGATGGGAGATTAGTGTAATTATTTGAGCATGGTGCGACATGTGACCCCATTAGAAATAGGATATGTGGGTCCACAGATAGTAATCTTAGGTGTGGGTGCAAATGGTATGTTGGGTATAGGATTGGTTGGTGGGTCAATTTCCTTTTTCATTACCTTTATCCTTCTAAGCATGGGTAGTAACGTGGGTCATGTTGATCTAAGGGAAGCTGGAAAATAGAGAAGGTGTAGGGTGAGTGGTATAACAACATGATGGGAAAAAACCTACCAGAGGAGAAAAATCCTATGAGGTGAGTTGGGCGTAAAGACATTTAGGTGATGGTGTGGCAAGTTCTCTGATGTAAACCATTTTAATTTTAAATCTTAGATGTGCTTCTAGGAGCTGTGGGGGTGGAGGTCATGGTTGTTGAGTGGAAAGTTTGGGAATGGGTGTCGGTGAGGTAGGTTATTCATCAAGAATGTCGTCATCATCAAAGTTGGCTTTGGAGGACACAACTAGATAAGGACAGTTATCAAGGCCTTGCAGTTCTCCACATCGTGCCCTGGCACAAGATGGTAGGTGAAAAATTTAGTGTCATCAAACCCTTTTGGCTTGGGTTTGAGGGGGTCGTAAGGTGTGAGAGGCGGTAATGTGATAACAAAAGTCTTAAGGAGGTTGGTTAAAATTTTGGCATAGGACCCTGCTAGTGGGTCGCAATGAGAAGTGAAAGTGGGTTTAGGTGTAGGTATGACTGATTGTTTAGGAACAGTCCTTGCAGGAGGGGGAATAGGTCAAGCTATGGTTTTGGGTGTTGGCATGGTCTTGGGTGTTGGTCGTGTTTGTCTAGGTAGGGGTATGGTAGATGAACGGGAAGGAGGGTGTGTGGTTGTTTTGACTACCTTATTGGGAGGTAGCGGAGTTTTATCTTTGGGTTGCACCTTCTTGGGTAAAGGTGATATGGGTGCATGAGATCTAGAAGGAAAAGAAGATGGGGGAAGAGGACAAGTTACCCAGGGGGATAAAGGGGGTGCTATGAAGGTAGATGACATGGGTTGTGTAGGGGGTCTGAGAGAAAAAAACTGAAGTGTAGTGGTAGTGAAGAATTTGTAGAGAGTATTAGGGGTATGGGTGGTACAAATGTTGTAGGTGTAGGTGTAAGTCATGTCAGGCACTTGGTTAGGTTAGAGGTTTGTGAGGAAGGAGTGGGCTGTTGTGTTTTTAGTTTATTGATGGGTGGAAGTTTCTTAACCATGATGGGAATCTAAGGTCCTAAGATGGATGGGACCAGTGTAGGTGCAATTGGAGTAGACAGAGTATGAGTTCTGTGGATTTTGTTCTTTCGTTTGGGTGATAGAGTAGGCATGGTGTTGACTTTGGAAGATGTAGCTAAATCCAATTTGATAGGTGGATGAGTAAGGCTGGTGGTTGGGGTGACCCCTAAGGTAGTGATAGGTTTAGTTAAAGAAGATGGTGTATGTGCGGGTTTGGATTTAGATGTAGGTTGGGTTATGGGTAAGGGTATGTGTTGAGTTATGATAGGTGTCATGGAAGAAGTTTTGATAGAGGTGGTTGTGTTTGGCTGGATTGGTCAAAATATTTTTGGGTAGATAGTGGAGGTATTAGCAAGTGACATTTACATCTGCGTTAAGACAGGAAGCAAAAGGTGCCCCCAAAGTAAGGCCCGATCCACATAATCTAAGTGATTAGCCAAATGTGAGAATGACATGTCTATAGGTGGAGTTGATGAGGACCTAATGGTTATTCCCATAAAATGTTTCTTAGAGATGGGAAATTTGTTAGCTTCAGCTTCTATGGGTAAGAGCAAAAATTAAGTTTGCAGGATCTTGGGTAGCTAAAGGAGATAGCTCTCCTAGAGGAAAAGGTATCTCTATTGAGTCTGTGATAGGGGGAGGAGATTATGGGTGCTCCTCTATAGGTGGAGGAGATGGTGGGATCTCCTCTATGAGTGGAGGAGACAAAAGGTATCCTCCGTGAACTGAAGAAGTATTGTGGGTGTCGGTTCCCTAGGTGGAGAAGCCAAAGGTGAAATGGTCTTGATGTTAGCGGAAGGCTCCTCCATAAGTGAGGAAGGAGGTGAAACGTGTTCCTCTATGGGTGAAGGAACATGGGAGGTTGGTTTCAATGTGGAAGGAGGATTTCAGGCTAGAATCTCTTCTATGGAAGGAATATGGGGTAATTGGGAAGCAACATGTGCCTCACTAAAAATAGCATGGACCTCATGGGTATGGGTATCATGAGTTGAGGTCTCACCGGTTTGATCAGACAAAGGGGCATGATTAAGAAATGGTTTCTTGAATATGTGTAGGTTTTGGTTGGTAGGTGCGTTAGGATTATCCATAGTTAACTCACCTTTCTCAAGCATTTCTTGGACAATATTTTTGAAAGTGATGCAATTGCATTCACTATGAATCTTTACTCGATGATAGTTATAGAAGTCATGTTCTTTATACCATGCAAACATGGGGTGAGCAGGGTCAAAACTAGTGTGTGGTTTTATAGGTGGAAGGGTGATGGCCCCAACTTTGATAAGATTTTCTAAGACAGAAGAGTAAGGTTCCCCAATTGGGGTGTATTTCCATTGTTCTCATCTTAATTGAAAAGTCTAGATGGGTGAGATATTAGATAAGGGGGTAGCCTGACTTGAAAGATGAGCTAGACTAGATTTGAATAGTAGTATGTTAGCGGTGCCCTTGGCCTTTGAATAATTATTCTGTAGTTTGGAAGAAGTATCATTCGACTTGAATGCTAAATTTTTACTACATAATTTTATTTTCTTCTCTTTGAAGGCCCAAAACTCTAACTTTCATGCCATGGTGAATGCTTCATCAAATGTTCAAAAAGGTTGAACCTACAGGGTCGGTGAGATATGTCTAGTGCAAGCCTATGTGAAGAGATAGATGAGTTCTATTTGTGGAATTTGGAAGGTAAGCTGATTGATCAGGCTACGCTAGCGAGTGACAAAATCTGTGATAGATTTATCCTCATACTGACACGTGGATTATAGGTCATTCATGGTAACCTTCTTGATGATATTAATGGAGAAGTGATCCAAGAAGGCTTGGGCTACCTGATTAAATGAAAATATAGAGTGTCTAGGTAACCCACTATACCAATCTAACGCATGTCTAGTCAGAGACATGGGAAAGGTCCTTAAGAGTAAAGCATCATCATGAGCGATTAAGTAGCACCCATGTTTGAATGACCACAAATGTTGTTGTGGGTCTTCCTTGCTATTGAAGTAGTTGAAATTAGGCATCTCCCAATGCATGGGGTATGGATGAATAGGAATGGATGGGTGGATGGGCTCGTTGCAAATTTCATCATAGGTGAGAGTATTATGGGAGCTAGAAACTGATGCCTCTAATGTTTACATCTTGTCCATCATCAATTTGATTAGGTCATTGGTAGGTTGTGATGATTGGGTGCCTCCTGTAGCATGTGAGGGTTGGTTTTGGGCATATAACGGGGGTGGCATTCTAGTATATGGCAATGCCATGTAGGTTGATTGAGAAGAAGGCAGTGAAATAGGGGGTACGTACCTAGAGTGAATAATAGATGAAATGGGAGGCTACTGGTAGTACATATATGGAGGTGGAAGGGTCGTGGTAACCCTAGTGGAAATGGGGGCTAAAGATTGTGGAATGGAAAGGACCACATTCTGAAAAGGGGTAGAGGTCTTTGACAGTGGAGGTGGTAGTGTAGCTACGGGTATATGCGAGACATTAGGGGCGGATGAGGTTGCATTTTGGGTGGTTTCCAAAGGTATGGTGGATGTGGCGGGTGTCACAGATATAGTAGATGTGGTAGTCATAGCAGGTATAGGCCCTAGCTATGAAACGACTGGGGGTAAGGTAGATGTGGGAAACATGGAGCCAGCTGGGGCTGACACAGGAGTGGGAGTGAGAGTCAGGGGGATAGATACAAGCATGCCATATATCAACTGACCTAAGGAATTTCAAGTAGATGAGTGGGAAAGATAAAACTACAAGGTGGCATGGTTTCGGTCAAGGAGTCATGTGAACTCCTCATCTCTGGTAGTGATAGTGATAGGTTGGATAGGATCCATGGTGGGTGATAAAATGGAAGGCGGTGAAGGACTAGGTGGGAGTGGTTAACAACTTACGTGTGGAATATGAGTGCACTTGCTTGTCTTTCGGGTCAACACCATGTGAACTAGTACTGATCAGGTTAGGCCACTTCTCTGTAAATGACATAGAAAAATACCATGAACAGGTGAAATAGGTGGTAAAAAGTGGACTAGGTACCAAATGTTGACTGGAAAGTGACACAGACTAACCGATGTCAGTTAGGGTAAACCGACGCTGGTCATAGGTAACCACGGCTGGTCACTGTGGGAAATGGATAGTGAGTCAAAAACAAGGTGTAAGGTCAAATCTGATAGGTATGCCAAACCTGATGAGTTTTACAAGGTCAATGGGAATGATAATAGTGACAGGGACTCTGAAAAGTTGAAGAAGGTGAATAAATGTCCTTTTGGGTAGGTTAACCAAAATGAGAGTGAACCGACACTAATTGGGTATAACCGATGACAGTCAGGGGGTAACCGACGATGGTCACTAGACCAACACTGGTCACTGTGAAATTGAAAATAGTGATGAAAGGAAAATGGTTGTGAATTAAAATCTGATGTGGAATCAGACCCAGAATTCTAAGAATGATGAGAATATGGTCTAGGCACCCTCAGATGAAGCTAGAATACACCAACTATGATGAGGAGCGTGCAAGGATAAACAAGAAGAATGAAGAATGTGACCTCTCACCTCAAAATGCGTAAGCCAAGCAAAAACACTAAGAAAAATGTGATCCTAAGAGTGCCTTTTCTATTATGTTTGTTTAGCTTATGCTATTTAAGGATTGACTCATGAACTGTAGAATAGAATTTTTTGGTGAGGATGGCTTCCTACAAAGAAGGAGATCTAAAAGGTGAGGTTTCAGGTATGTTATGGTGGGGGTGGGCTTCACTCTGAAGTATGACTTGACAGAGCAGCGAGCTGGGGAGTACCTGCCAATCCTCAGATCAGTGCGATCATTGACAGGCATTCCTAGGAAAGATGTTGTTTAAGAATATGTATTTGTTTTGAATTTTTGTAATGTGGAAAGACTCAAAGAGAGAGAGAGAGAGATGTGCTTTCTATGATTCATTTGTCAACCATCAGCTGGGAATGACTTCCAGCGTATAGGTTTCCCTCAATTAATGTGAGCTAATGCGATAAATTAGAATGCAATGCACTTATTTTAAGCCCAAATTGAAATATGAAGTTCGATGACACAAATGGATGAATAGGAAGAGGGATGCTCTTTCACTAAAATGTAGAAAACAAGAAGAAATGATTCTTTTTAAGTACACCAAAAGAAAGGTTTCTTTTAGAGAAAATAGAAAGAAAAAGAGGGTTACCAAGGAATAAAATTAATGTGTATGCTTTTCAGAAGGGAAACAAACACACAAATTTTCCTAGGAATGAATAAAATGCAAGGAACCTCGGATGGGTTCCACCAGGCATGCCAAAATGTTTCACCTAATTCTTAGACGTTTCTTTGAAATATTGATGAAACAGATAGGGTAATGGGCATAGGAGGAATACCTGTTGGAATGCTGGTTGTTACGTTGTTACGTGCGTATGACTTTTGTATCCACAGCTGATCGTGAGAGATTACTTTTGGATAGGAGGAACTACCTGAAATGGAACACAAGACCACCAAATAAAAGTTAAACAATATGTGCAGTGAACTGCCTAGTGTGTGCTAGATCTAGGAAGTGTGATACTTCCTAGATCACTGTCAGTCCACTGTTTAAAACAATTTAATGTTGGTAATGAATTAAATCCTATTGTAATTGAAATGATTTAGGTATCTCATTAAAAACATAATAAGAAAGATCTAATCTAATAGGCTAGGTTAAAATAAGATCCGAAGGTCAAATAACTGGTTCTGGGTCTCTGTAGGTTTGACAGAGGTCCCAGGAAGATCACAGATGAATTAAAGGTAATGTGGGAATAAGTGGATAGGTCACTATTCTAGAATCTATTGGTAAATACAGAGACTGACGCCGTTAACAGTGGCTGACGCCGGTTACTGTGGAATACTAAGAATGCCACAGAATGAGCTTTGGGTCTCCCTTGTGATTACACAAAGGACTTAGTTGGCTGGAATGAGGTATTAGGCTGTTTGGATGGGGTTTGGCATGGGTTTTTAATGGGTATGTGGAGGGGTGAGTATTAAAGGAGGTCAATGGGTGGCTAAGAGAACAAAGGATGACAATACAATGATGAAATGAATGAACCAGAGGAGTAAACTATTCTACTTACTTGAAATCTAGTTTTGGGTGCTTGTGAGTGATGGATGAAGGTGCTGGTAAGAGGTTGAATGTTGTTGAGGATCAGAAAACATTGGAATGCTCCTGCATGGGCTGTATGTGCATTCCCTTTTTCTTGGTTGGATCAAATCTATGTGCTGGGGTGAGTGCTGGATGGTTTCTGGGTGATTGTTGGATGCCTGTGCAAGAGAAAATGCTTGATCTCCTTCCTTGCATGCGTGTTCTCGTGGAAAATTTCTCTAAAAAGATGTTTTATCTCCCAAGAAAATTCCATGTTTTTCAACCTCGAAAATAAGGTTTTTTTGGGGATTAAAAGGTGACCGACGGTGGTTCTGGCTTAACAAGGCGATGGTTAGGGGTAACCGACATTAGTTAAGGCGGGATTTCCTAGGTTAACTAAACTAGGCAGATCCCCTTGATTTTTTGGGATCTCATGTCATTAACCCATGGATCAGACTGGAAGCTTCTTGTCAACATGTGGGAATGTGGTTAGAGGGAATGTAGGCATTGATTTTTAGGGTTTGGGTAAGTCTTAGTTAGTTATGGAAACTTACTAAGAATAGGTCTTAGGGTGAGTTGGCTTGGTGAGGTGTCTAGGTGAGGTGTAAGTGTGGGAATTATTTAATTATTTAAATAATAAATATTGTGAGGCTAATGAATTAATTTAATTAATTAATTAAATTAATATTAGTGGGGTGAAGGGGGCCATGGCTAGGTGAATGTGATGAAGGTGTTTATTTGTCAATGGACCAAAGGGGAGTGTGACCTAATTTTAGTGTCTACACAAGGTATGTGAGATATTCATCACAATCACACAACCATGAAAAAACCATTATCACATTCCTTACTTTAGTCTTAAGTTGGCATCATTTTACAACCACCATGAAACATGATGTGTAGAATAATCAACCAATGATATTAGGTCTCATACTTTGTTGTTCATTAAATGTCAACCCAGGGGCGTAAGATTTTCAAAGGGCTTGAAAAATATATGCTACAGTACTTTGGAGTGAACTCTTATAGCTATAAATTCCATCAAAGAATAAGTAATGCTTGTGAAATTGGAAAGTAAACTATGAAGGTTGCTGATTTGTAGATCTAAAACTCAACACACTATACATTCATTAACTTTTAGAAATGAAATGAATAACTGATAATCAATCCACACAACATAAATAGGAAATGGAGGAATAGGATATTCCCTGTAATTCCTTCCGAGGGGGCCCTGCCTTCTACAGAAGTGAGTTACGATCCTACCCTAGAAACTCACAAAATTTCTCAAGAAGATAAATGATTCATCTATTGAGCTGTAGCAATTAAATATTACTACAAAAAAGAGATTACAATGAACTTAAGAGCACAAAATCACATTAATATATATTTTTCACACATTTACAATTCTACTTCTCTCATACAACTATCACTTCATTCCTTAATCTATTACTCCCCTTCTTCTTACATTTCTATATGAATATATTTATAGATAGATCACTAACTTATTCTATGCTAGGAATATGATCAAAAACCACTCAAACAAATTATAGTTTTTTTGTTTCATATTTTTTGAAGACAACTAATTCTTGTCTTATTTATATGATAAGAACTAATTACGAAACTACTTAACAAAATAACCATAATATTACATATGATGCATTAGGATAGCTAGCACGTTTTCTCTTATACTGCGGTGTGAGATGGATAAGTTATCTTGGATACGGGCAACTGCGGTGCATTGACTGCTCTGTTGTGCAGAGTTTTGGAAGATGCTATGGCAGTTCTGGAGCTTGTACAGGTAAGATAAATCACCCAATACTCTTAGAATGTCCAAACAATGTTGTCAATTAGGTAACTCATTTTCCGTCTTCATATGCTGAGCTCCTATAACTTTGCATGCTGCCTTATTGTGTTGAATGTCATGATCCTTTTTTGAATCATCCCCAGCCAATAGCTATGGTATGCAAGAGCACAACGAAAGGCTATGGGCTAGAGCTACTACTTAAAATTTTTCGGGGGAATCTTGTAATTTTTCATGGAGACATCAGAAACATCAATTTGCACAAGACAGATTTACCATTAGTTTATAAATTTTATATTAGATCGTTAAATGAAACATACAAAATTAAAATATGCAAATCACAACTTATGTCTCATTTATCATTGTGCCTCATAAAGAAGATCTGAAATCGTAATATAAATGTATGTGTAAGGTTTTTTTTTGGGGATTAAAAGGTGACCGACGGTGGTTCTGGCTTTACTAGCGATGGGTAGGGGTAACCAGTGTCAGTCAAGGCGGGATTTCCTAGGTTTACTAAACTAGGTAGATCGCCGTGATTTTCTAGGATCTCGTGTCATTTACTCATGGCTCAGACATAAATCTTCTTGTCAACATGCAGGAATGTGGCTAGAGGGAATGTTGGCATTGATTTTTAGGGTTTGGGTAAGTCTTAGTTAGCTATGGAAACTTATACAAAATAGGTCTTAGGGTGAGTTGGCTTGGTGAGGTGTCTAGGTGAGGTGTAAGTGTGGGAATTATTTAAATTAGGAGATTTAAATAATAAATATTGTGAGGCTAACGAATTAATTTAATTACATTAATATTAGTGGGGTGAAAGGGGTAATGGCTAGGTGAATGTGATGAAGGTATTTATTTGTCAAGAGACCAAAGGGGAGTGTGACCTAATTTTAGTGTCTACACAAGGTATGTGAGATATTCATCACAATCACACCACCATGAAAAAACCATTATCACATTCCTTACTTTAGTCTTAAGTTGGCATCATTTTACAACCACCATGAAACATGATGTGTAGAATAATCAACCAATGATATTAGGTCTCATACTTTGTTGTTCATTAAATGTCAACCCAGGGGCGTAAGATTTTCAAAGGGCTTGAAAAATATATGCTACAGTACTTTGGAGTGAACTCTTTATAGGCTATAAATTCATCAAAGAATATAAAGTAATGCTTGTGAAAATTGGAAAGTAAACTATGAAGGTTGCTGATTTGTAGATCTAAAACTCAACACACTATACATTCATTAACTTTTAGAAATGAAATGAATAACTGATAATCAATCCACACAACATAAATAGGAAATGGAGGAATAGGATATTCCCTGTAATTCCTTCCGAGGGGGCCCTGCCTTCTACAGAAGTGAGTTACGATCCTACCCTAGAAACTCACAAAATTTCTCAAGAAGATAAATGATTCATCTATTGAGCTGTAGCAATTAAATATTACTACAAAAAAGAGATTACAATGAACTTAAGAGCACAAAATCACATTAATATATATTTTTCACACATTTACAATTCTACTTCTCTCATACAACTATCACTTCATTCCTTAATCTATTACTCCCCTTCTTCTTACATTTCTATATGAATATATTTATAGATAGATCACTAACTTATTCTATGCTAGGAATATGATCAAAAACCACTCAAAACAAATTATAGTTTTTTTGTTTCATATTTTTTGAAGACAACTAATTCTTGTCTTATTTATATGATAAGAACTAATTACGAAACTACTTAACAAAATAACCATAATATTACATATGATGCATTAGGATAGCTAGCACGTTTTCTCTTATACTGCGGTGTGAGATGGATAAGTTATCTTTGGATACGGGCAACTGGAGGTGCATACTGCTCTGTTGCTGCAGGTAGTTCTGGAAGATGCTATGGGCAGGTCTGGAGCTTGCTACAGGTAAGATAAATCACCCAAATACTCTTAGAATTGTCCAAACAATGTTGTCACTTAGTTAACTCATTTTCCATCTTCATATGCTGAGCTCCATATACTTCATGATGCCTTATTGTGTTGAATGTCATGATCCTTTTTTATCATTCCCCAGCCAATAGCTATGGGCTAATGCAAGAGCACAACCAAAGTGCTATGGGCTAGAGCCTACTACTTAAAATTTTTAGGGAATCTTGTAATTTTTTCATGGAGACATCAGAAACATCAATTTGCACAAAAGACAAGATTTACCAAAGTATATAAGTATATTAGATCTTAATGAACATACAAAATTAAATATATGCAAAATCACAACTTTATCTCATATCAACCATCAAAAGAAGATCAAATTCTAAAAAATGTATGTGTAAGAGGCTTCAAAAAAGATTTAGATGGGGCCAAAACATGCCAATATGTGGCCTCATCACACCCCCCAACTTAGCTTCCTACTCGTCCCTAATTAAGCTGGCTCATATTGAGGGTACAATATTTTCTGTAGTCATAGGGGTCTTGATTACCTATCTAGTCATATATATAGAGACCTACCCTTATCCAAAGTTCATGCCATAAGGCTATTTATTTTTCTTTATCCAAAGGTACTATTTCCCTCCAATATGGAACAGGATAATAGAAGATGGGAGAATGAAACCTCAATCATATCCATCCTTCCTTTTTCATTCTTACTAGTTCTATGTAATCATGAACCCTTTTTAAGGCATGCTTAAAATGTATAGGTGAGTTTGGATCTTTATTTCTCAATATAGTGGGAAACCCATCCCATCTTAATTTGCAGGATACATAAGATGTTTTACCTTCTTTATCCAGGAATATCAAATATCAGTTATGGACAACTATCTACCTTTGCCTAAACCATGTAGACAATCTATCCTCTGATACAAACTCTACCCATTCTTCTACAATGTCCTCAGGGTAACCACTTTCTCCCCTTATCATTAAGGCAAACTATTTTTCCATTTCTAGATACTCATCTACCTCTTCTTTTCTTCTCTTCTCATTTTTCAGGTAGGATGTGAAGACATCTAGAAGTATGTCACCAAGGTACATGTTAGGATTTCACTTTACATTAGAAGGAACAACAAAGTTATGGATATAAAACTCACTCAGTTGTACCTGAGTGTCAAGATCAGATTCTCTATAGATGTTCAATAATGTTTTGGGGTCATCCACAACATAGGGAAGGTTATTGTATACTTTCTCATATCTCAAATGTAACCATTTCTTCTGTAGATATAAAGCATATACTTGTGGTGGAGGTCTGTATTCTAAAATCCTAGTAGAAAGATCATACATATTTTCTACTTTCATCTTGAGTCCCTCTATTTCTGCTTCCTATTTTTCCACCTTCTCCACCAATGTGTTATGTTTCTGCCTTGCTTCAACATGCCCTTTAAATCTTTGTACTAGCCTTTGAAAAATATTGTAATCTTCAAGAAAATGTTCTTCTAAGAATGTATATAGGTCATCCTTAGGGCTAGCTGAAAAGGTATTTTCAGAAGTGAGGTCAAAATGTATTATCTCAAGCTCTTCCATAGGCTATTTTTATGCTTTATAAGGGACCATTTGGAGTAAGGACTCATTCTTTCCTCCCTTGTATTTACATTCATATTTTGGTTCAAGTTCAAGTTCAAGCTCTTTCGCAAGATCTTCTTCTTTTTCTTCTTCCATGGGGGTCTTTTCCAAAGCTTCTTCTGCTCCTATCAGGGCATCTAATCCTCTTGTTCCCTCCAGGTTTCTTATAATTCTTCTCAAAATGTGGATTTCCTTCACTATTTTCTCTAGAGTTTGGAATTCAGGTTCTTGTTTCCCTTCACTTTTATCCTTTTCAATTTCTACTTGTTGTGGTGTCTCAGGAGGTATTTGTTCTTACTTCTCCTCTTCTTTTTAAATCTCCATCTCTCTTACTATCTCAAAAAATTATTTTGTGATAAATAATTCTTCCTTCCTCTTCTTTTGAGGTGCTTCTTCACTGATTTCTATGGTCTCTGTTTGTGGTGTTCTTTTCTTCCTTATCTTGTGAGATCTTCTTACAGGTGTTATTTTTATCTTTTGTTCCTTCTTGGGGGTAACTTCCTCTACTACCTTTTCTTTTCCTTTTTTCTTAGGTGTTGAGGTAGTCTCAGTTTCTTCAGGTGCCTCCTCTACTATAGGTGTAGGGGGTTTTTCTTCCTTTTCCTTTATGTTATGCACCCTAGCAGGTTATGTTGCCTTTTCACCTTTCATCTTCTTGGAGACAGAGCCCCTTGATTATGTAGGTAGAGAGGCATTTGTTTCTTTCTGAGGGCTACTTTTCTTACTCCCTACCTCTTTTGTGGTTTATTTTTCTAAGGAAATGATGAGCATCCTTCTTCTTCTGCCTGTAGCAGCAAAGCTCCTAGTATTTATTTCTACGGGTATGCTAGACTCCTCTTCTCTCTCCCTAGGGACCCTTATGATATGCTTTATTTTTTTACTTCCTTTCTTGTTTTAGTTGTTTCTCAGGGGTTTCTTATTTTTCCACTCTTTCTTCAACTTTTTCTTGACTCTTCTCTTCTTTTGATGCTGCAGGTGGCTGGTTTGGATTCCCTATTACTTGGTTTTAATCAATCATAGGTTGGATGTTTTGGAGGCCTTGCTTGGTGATTAACTATATCATATAATGATGAGACAAGGCATTCTTCACCCCTTTCTAATATTCTTTTTCCATTTTCTTTAGGCTATTTAGCAAGTGGTTTGGGAAATTTATTACTATTCCATGCCTCAAGTGATTTAAGTATTTAAATTGCATTGTTTAGAGTAGGGAATACCTTCCTTTTCATGTGAAGTACTTGATGATGAATGTAACAATTTATCTCCAAGCCTCAGGTAGGATTCTTGTCTCAATACCCTCTTTTGTCTGATTGTATTGCTCCCCTTGGAAGAATTGTTGTCTGATTTACTATGCATTGGGTTTCTCCTCCCATTTTTCTTCATTTTGAGGGAGTCCTGTTGCTTTCCCAATCAATTCTTCTATTACTGGAAATGATATGCCAGCTACCATGGCTTGTTGTCCATTGAATTTGCTTTCAAATTGCTCCACTATCTCATTCGAGTATTCAATTAGCAGCTGGAAGTAATTTGTCTAACTAGCCTGTTTAAATATATAACCATAAATGAGGTTTATTTCTCAATGGTGTGACATAAGTGGACTCTCTGTGAACAACTATGCCTCACATAACTTCTGCATACAAGTATTTTCTCTCTGCATTGATTATCACCCTTTTTTTTTGCTTCATCACATCTCACGGAAATCTTTAATTGTCCAGGTTGTAATTGAGGCGTGCGTCATCACTTGCTAGGTTCTCGTGCTATGGCCAATTAAGTCTATTCATAGCGAGATCCAATCCTAACTCCTCCCCCAAACAGATGTCACTCATCCTGAGTGAAAAAAATGTTTCACGTGTGCCATTTATTTATTGCTAAAGGGACTTATTAATGTCCCGTCATGATGGTGATTGAAAAAAAGTAAATGATTATGGCGTATATTTAATTTTAACATGTCTTTTCAAGAAATAAATAATTACTACTTGTAGATATTACCTTTTTACCTTAGTGCCACCTATTTTTCCTCCACGTGACACCTATTTATGGATATATTCTTTGTCTAAGGGTTTGGCGTGTAACACTTCTTCCAATGAGTAATTTGATTGCAACGATCATCTAAAAAATGATTGCTCTTTTGAAATCTATTTATGCAATTTTTATGCTTAGGTAGATCGGTCGTGAGGTTCCTCTTGGACTTGGCTAGAGGTCCTTGTTTCTATTTATGCATCTGCAACATGTGAAAACATGAAAAAATGATACCTCCTTGCATGATGCTTGTGATTTTTAGAAACTCACATTTCTTCTTCTTTTGTATGATGCTTACAAGTTCTAGAGTGGATTTGTGCATATCTTATCTTGACTACCTGTTGCACTACTTTTCTTTAGCACTCTAAAATTGTGCCCATAGTGACTATGAGGTGGCCTGTAGCACTGAACAGGTAGCTTGATTTAACCAAGGGGTTACCCATAACAAGTAAGGAATGTTTACAGGAAGGGAAAGAGTACCTGTAGCATGAATTTTGCTTTGTGTAATTGTTTGTGACTCATATTTTTCCTTATCTCCTTCTGAATATTCCTGTGGCTATCCAGAAATCTACCTGTAGCACATTTAGAAAGTGCCCGCAGCAACTAGAAGGTTGCCCGTAACAACTATTTGAGTAGCCCACAACAACTAGAAGGTTTCCCATAGCAACTGTTTGAGTAGCCCACAACAACTATTTGAGGAGCCCACAGAAACTGGAAGGTTGCTCATAGTAATTGTTTGAGGATCCTACAACAAATGGAAGTGGAAAAAGCAATGTGTTAAATAGGTTTGGCTGAGGTTTTTTTCTTTCCATCTTTCTTGAAAAATACACATTTTTTTATTAGTTTTTTCCCTTGAAAGGCCAGCGAGCTGGTTTTCCATTTAACCCCTTTTTCATAGTTCTGAGTAGCCAACAAGTTGGTTTTCTACCCAGAGTCTACAAACAACACCCAAAAAGGGTTTTCATTGTTGGTTTTTTTTCCTGCTACTGCCTATAGCAAAATTTTTATTATGGCCCTATTAAGGTCCATATACAGCATCTCAATCTTTTTCCCATGGGAGGTAGATATCATCCTCCCTTCCTTCCTCATCAATCACCTTTCCCTTTGAACTTGGTGGGTCAATATGAGGGTTTTTCTATATGGATTTCTGCACTTGCTATGAAAATTTCTCCTTTGATAAGGGTTTCTTGTATACTTTGAGTTTGTGCCTATTAACTAGTTGTTTGAATCTTACTAGATCAATTGTTCATAGTTGGAATGCACCATTATCATAGACATGTTTGATCTCATATGGCCCAATCCATCTTGTTTGAAATTTTCCTTTTTGGTCTTTGTATTTTGAATCGAACAGTAGGCCCAATCTCCATGTGTGAACTACCTAGACTTGATGTAACTGTCATGCCATCCTATTCACTGCTACTGTATCAATTATGTGTTTTGAAGTGCTTGTTGTCTGTACTCATCCAAAGCATTGAGCTACATCAATCTTTTCTTGTGTGCTTCGGAAATATCAATTCCCAGCTCTACTGCAGTCCTCAGGGTTTTGTGTTTAAATTCTATTGGTAGGATTGCTTTCTTCCCATATACCATCTCATATGGTGTGAAGTTAGTAGTTGTTTTCCATGTGATTTTGTATGCCCATATAGCCTCGTGGAGTCTGGACTCCCAATCCTTTTTTGATAGATTGACTGTTTTGGTCAGGATATTTCTAATTCTCTGTTCATGACTTTAACCTAGCCATTGGACTGTGGATGGTATGGTGTGGAATTCTTATGTCTTATCGTATATTCTTCCACTAGTTTAGTAATGAAATCAGTAGTAAACTGTGGCCCTTGATCTGTAACTATTTCCCTTGGTACACCATATCTTGTGAATATCTCTTCGTATAAGAAGTCTGCTACTTTATTAGCTTGAGCATGTGTCAGTGCTTTTACTTCATCCCATTTGATGACATAATATATACATACAAGGATGTACTCTTTGTTGTTTGATTTGGGGTCTATGGGCCCAACAAAGTCCAACCCCCATTTTTTAAAAGGTTCCAGTTGTAACTGAGGCTGTAATGACATCTCATTTGACCTTATAGGCCTCCCCATATGTTGGCATTTATCACAATGGGTTGTATATATATTTACATTGTTATGCAATGTAGGCCAGTAGTATCCTGCAGTCAAGATTTTGACTGCTTTTCTTTTGGCTGAAAAGTGTCATCCACATGGCTCATCATGGCATGCTTTGATAATGTCAACTACTTCATCTTCTTGTAGACATCTTCATACTACACAATTAGGTCTAGTATAGAAGAGAAAACTAGAAATCCAAGAGTTCTTACCACTTTTCCGTATCAAGGCATGCTTCTCTTTTGAGGAAAAGTGATGAGGTAATTTTCCAGAAATGAGGTAGTTTGCTATATCAACAAACAAGGGTGTAGAGATAGTGAGGGAAAAAAGGTGCTCATCGGGAAATGAGTCATCCACTATGCCATCCTCTTGATTGCTTTGTAATCTTGAAAGGAAGTCAGCTACAACATTGTCCTTCCCTGGTTTATCTAGTATGGTAATGTCAAATTCTTGCAACAAGAGAAGCCATCTTACCACTCTTCCAGATACTGATGGTTTATTCATGAGGTACCTGATTGTAGCATGATCTATGTGTATGAATGTTTGATAGCCAATGATGTAATGTTTGCACTTGTTGATTGCATATACAACAGCCAAGAATTATTTCTCCATCGCCGTGTAGTTTAACTATGTTACTTGCATATTTTTTCTTGCAAAGTAGATAACATAGCTCAGATGGCCTTCTTTCTATCCTAGTATTGCACCTAGGGCAGTATCAGAGGCATCTGTATGTATGTGAAAAGGCAATCCCTGTTTGGTCCACGTAATATGGGGGTTGATATGAGCAACTACTTCAGTAGATTGAATGCTTCATTATAGGTGGGAGTCCATTCAAACTCAACATCTTTGTTTAGAAAGGTGAACAATGGGACTGCCATTTTTATGAAATTGTTGATGAACCTCTGATAGTAACCAGCATGACCCAAGAAGTTGCATACATATTTTTTGTTTTTGCGGTACCAATAGGTCCTTGATGATAGCAATCTTGGCTGGGTCCACTCTGATCCCCTTTTTAGATACATGGTGTCCTAGCGGTATCCCTTTCTCCATGATCATGAAAAATTTCTTATGAATTAGGGATAGATGATTTTCTTGATAGCATATTAATACTTTTTCCAAGTTATTCAGACATTCCTCAAATGTGTCTCTATAGATGGTGAAGTCATCCATATATATCTCTACACAGTCATGTGAGAGATCTGAAAATATGCTAAGGACTACCCGCTGAAATGTGGCAGGTGCATTGCATAATCCAAATGGTAGGACAACATATGTGAATGTTTCCCATGGGTATGTGAACGTGGTCTTCTCTTGATCCTCAGGAATAATGCAGATCTAATTGTATCTATTGAAACCATCTAAGAATTCAAATTATTTCTTCCCTACAAGTGTATCTAGCACTTGATCAATAAATGGTAGAGGGAAATGGTCATTTCTTGTAGCTGCATTAAATTCTCTGTAGTCTATACATATACACCACTAGCCTCCTTTCTTGGGTCCAAAGACTAATGGAGAAACCAAACAACTGTCAGAGATTGGATAAATTAATCTTGCATCTAAGAGTTTCTGTATTTCAGCCTTGACTATTTCTTTTACTACTAGGTTCATCCGACTATGTGGTTGGCATATGGTTTTGCATTCCTCTTTGATGTAAATGTGGTGTGTACACTTTTCTGGGCTGATACCTTGCATGTCTTCATAGTTCCATGCAAAGGCTCCATTGTTTGCATGTAATATGGCTATCAATTTTCTTTCTTCATCTATACTTAATTTGTTATTTATGCAGAGTTTCTTGCTTGACATTATTTATATGGAGTTTCTTGCCTTGCATGTGGCTACAACTGTGTGGCAGAAGCTAATGGAAGATCCTTTGATCACTTTTAGCTAGTTCTTATTTTGACCATAGATTAGAAAAAGGACAATGAATACACAAAAATTCTTCAGGAGTGTATTGTTCTACCTGATAGTTGTTTTATAGTATGTTAGAGATGATAGTGTCCTCTTCTAGATCTACTAATGTGCATGCATGATCTATTGTTAAAGCAAGGAAGATGGGTACCTCTTCTTCTTCTTTAATCTAAACAAACTGGTCCTTGTCTTGTGATACCTGTGCCGGTGGGTACAAAACCATTTGCTTGGTGATGTTCCCATTTGAAATCTGCATGTTGCCAGATCTATAGCTAATTAATGCATCTGTAGTGGCCAACCATGGCCTTCCTAAGATCAGAGGATATCCTCCAAGTTTTTTTTTGGCTGTAATATAATAAAATCTGTAGGGTACTCCCATGAATCTACTGACATGACCAAATCTTTTATGATTCCTTATGGTCATACTGTGGATCTGTCTGCCATTTGCAGCATTATAGATGTGGGATGAATATGTTACAGGTCTAATTTATGCATTGTCTCCATTGTTATGACATTGATGGCAGCTACTAGATTGATCAAGGTATTATGGACTTGTTGTCCATTGATTTGAACAATGACAACTAGACAACCTGGGTCTACATATTTCTGTGGTAGGATTCCTCCCAACATCATTTCCACCAATTGTCCAATGACATGGACTATATTAGGATCCTTCTTCTTCCTTCTTGGTTTCCGAAGGCACAAATCTCTGACTACCTTGGAATAAATTGGGACATATTTAATGGCCTAAAACAAAGGGATCTTTACACAAACATTCTTTAGCTGCCCTACGATATCAAACTTAGGTTCAACAGGAGTACGTTGAAGGTTCAGACATTCTAGGAAGGGTGGTGATATTGTTTCTGCATTCTCTTTATTGGCTGGTTCAAGATCCTCCTATGGTCGTGGTGTAGACTATGGAATGGATTTTGTGGGTTTTTTCATTATGGGTGGAATTGGAGGTGGTAGATTTCTTCCTAAATGCAAGTGGAATTCATTGATTTCCACTGTATAAGCGGGGTACTGTGTTATTTCAGCAGTACATGTTGGTTGAGCCAACTTATTGGCAAGATTTGGCACAGGTTGAGCAAGTATTTGAGCTAGTCTTGCTGGTTGTGTGTTTGGAATTAGTTTAGGATGTTGTGGTTGTTCTGGGAACCCACCTTGCTGACTTCCCCAAGGTTGCTGCCATCTCCATGGTTGCTACTATGGGTTTGCTAGTTTTGCCATTAATTGTGTTGTGGCTGCCATGGCTGATTTTTGCCAGGGTAGAGTGGGATACTGCTGCCATTGATTGGAAATATATGGTTGTTGCATAGGCCAATGTGGGTTGGGAGGGGTTGGGGGCATCTAGGGATTACTCCAACTAGGCATGTTATTTGCATTTTAATTGAAAAATGATGATTGTGAAAATGGTGAATTTGATCCCATACCTGGATAGTTTGTCCTTGGCTGCCAAGGTTTCCTTTGTGCCATGTAGAACACTTGGTCTTCATCTCCTCTTATGGCATATAGTGCTATGGAATTTGGTTCTTTAGATGTAATGCTTGCTACCTTTATGTTTATAACTTGACACTTGCAATCAGCTTGCTTCTTCCAACAATCTAAGAAGTAGACCACAAGGGCTTAGTCCATTACTTTTTGTTTCTATTTGGAGTGCAACGTATCCAGCTGTGTGGCCATGTGGGTGATTATATCCATCTTCATGTCCCATAGAAAATTACTTATATCAGCTTTAAAGATCCCATTGGCTGATGTTGGAAGCATCTTGGCATTCCGAAGTTTACCCAATGTTGTGTTTGTGCAAATTTTGCGTTTGCACACTTTGCCATGATTTTCTATATCCATTTTTGCTCAAAAATAGTTTATTTTCTCGAGTGGGTGATCTACAACTCATTTTTTCTAGTTGAATGCTTTGAAAGTACTCACAATCTTGTCATTCTACCCTAAATTGAAACAAATTTTCAAGTTCCCTCCCTTTTGTACCCTAATTTCTTCTTTCCCATGGGCTATGTCATTTCTCCTTTATCAAAATATGCATGAAAATCAGATTTCATTGAATTCCATTTATGTCCAAGTAAAATCCCAATCCCTTGGTCAAAATTAATGTAAAATCGTGCTTCACTTGATTTAAAACCGAGAAATTTACATTCCTTGTGGAAAAATTTGATTTCTAGCGCAACCTCGGTATTTTTTACGTTTTAATAGGCATACGAGTGTCGTTTTCCCATAAAATTCATCTTCTCATGTTATTGCTAACGTGATAGGTTCCTATTAGCTGAGGATGTGAGGGGAAATGTATTAACTTATCACTTTTTGACTTTTTGACAATGGAAACATTTTGTCCGCGGTCCCGCTTTGCTATAGTAAAGTGCCTATGTGGCACATTTTGATTGGTTGGAGGATCAGCAAGGGGTGGGCTTGCCTTAGAAATTTTTCTTTCATTTTGCAAAATTTTCTAAGTTAATTTTTTTGCTCAAAGGCCCACAATGAATGGGAAGTGGACACGTGGCTCGAAGGGCAGGCAGGTGGTGGACGAACTTGGAAAATTTTACTATTTTTTTTACCTCAGGTGCTAAGGTAAAAATTTGGCCCAAAATCCCTCACCCAATAGTAGGTGGACACATGTCCAGATGAGTCAGCATGGGAGGGTGGGATATTTGAAGATTTTGAAATTTTTAACCTCAAAATGTTAAAATTAAAATTTTTCCTGAGAGCCTGTGACCAATTGGAGGAAGACACGTGTTCAGGAAGAGACAAAAGTTTGGAGCGTCGAGGAAATATTGAAAATTTTACAAATTTTGGCAAAGGTTTTCAAAGTCAAAAAGTTATCCGCAGCCCTGACATGGAAAAAATTGGATGTGTGCCCCCGAAACCAATCAGGGGGTGACACATGGAATTTTCAAAGGTTCAATAAGAGGAGCACGGGCCCGCAAGGTGTTTCGATGCTTGCAGAGGTTTGAAGGAAAAATTGGAGGGTTGCTCTGTAGTGAATGGGAGACTGCCATGTGGCAAGGGAGTGAGCGGGTGTTTGGGCCCGCGGGGAATTTTGAGAAAATTTTCCTTTTCTCAAAAAAGTGGAAAAATTCATCAAATTGGCCCATGGTTTTTTTGGGGCCCACCTAGGGACACGTGGCGGGTCCACGGGGCAAGCGGGGAAAATTTTCAAAATTTTCCAAAGGCATAAAAAGGTTACAAATGCAAATTTTAAAGGGAAGAGACCTGCACCAATGGTTTTTGGACACATGTCCACCTTATCCAAAGGAAAAAAAGGGAAAATTCATGAATCTCATCCTCCACGTGGAGGGCTGGCATTAAAGGTTGACTAAAATCAACGGTCACTGTGTAATTTCATTTTTGGGATGCCATGGGAGCTCCAAGGAGCTTGGAAATCATGTTCCTTCATCAAAATGCATGAAATTTTATATGATTTCACATCCCCTTAGCCTTCTGAGTGCAATGTTATCATTTTTATGAGCTAATTTGGTGCCTTGTTGTGTTTTTGATGAAATTTTTATTCAGGCCCGTGTACAAACATGTGAAAGGTAAAAAATTAAAGTTGCAGAGGTGAAAATAATGAAGTAAAAGATGGAAAATGATTGACAAATGCATGCTAGCATGTCTGGATGCCAAAAATGTGACTGTGGGATGGATAAGGATCTAAATTCATGCAATATTTTAAACTATTTATGCATCCCTGGCATTTTACGAGCTATTTTATAGTTTAATGTCATTTTCATGAAATGGATAAAATTTCTTGTAACAAATTTGATCCCTAAGCATATTCTTTGCTTGGGAAGCAAGGATCCAAGCTGGTATGAGGTATAAAATTTATTTTTGAAGCATTTGAAAGGGTGAGGAGACAGAAGAGGAGAAGAGACTCAGAATTTTCAAGCAAAAAGGCTGGAAGAAATCCATTTCTCTAGAGAAAACCACCTGAGAGACATTTTCAATTTCATTTTTTGTATAAGATTTCATCATGTTGAGTTTGTTTCAATTGTAAAGCCATCAACAGGCTCTGAGATTGTTCTCATGACTTTCCCCTACTGATGTATCTGATCATTTTCTAGATTATCTGGTTTATTCTCTTGGAAAATTTTTCATATACTTATGTTTCAGAATGTTTTCAGTTTGTGTTTCTTGCTCATGTTATAATCTTGTGTTTAGAATCTCTTTGATCATATAGGGTCTCATTTATTGTTGATGGTTTAATGGCATTTATAATCTTATATTCAAAAGAGCTTTCATCTGATAGAAGATAGACAAATTTGAAATCATTTTACTGTCCCTAAATAATGAGACTGTTTGTAAACCTTTGGGTGCACCTTAGGTCATGATTAATTAGGGATTCCTGGATACTTTGTTGGTATTTTGCTTCAAGATTTTGTGGTAGGTTATCAAAGGTTGTGTGGAAGAGTGCAGATCTGGGCCTCCATTTGTGCACATATCCTAGTTGAAGGAGCATTTAAAACCTCTAGAGGTATTTCTTGTTGTGTAGGTGTTACAAATTTCTTACAAAGGCTCTCAAAGAAGTTGGTAATTCCTAGCTAGTCTTGTCTAAAACATCTCCCCACAAAATTTCATTCAAACTAACTCATCCTACCTATAATACCCCTACATTTGCATTGTGTGTCCACAAAAGAACTCCATCCTTTCACAAAAATACACAAAGGATATCAGGGTTTTATCATGTCTTTAGCAGCCCTAGCTTTGTTTTGAAAACATTTCCATCATTTAGTAGTGACAACTCCTTTGAGTTTGGATAATGGATGCTTGATCATGTTTTCACAAGGCCTCTTCCATACCATATGCAAAACACAAGGATATCTCCATCTCCTTTACCATATAAGGGCTGTAATATAGGTTCTCTTGCCTTGGTTGATAGGCACAACCTAAAACAGTGAGGGTTAGATCAAAATCCTTTTGAAGGTGCTATCCACTCCCTCAAATCTTGAATGAAAAAAGTAGATAGGTGTGCTCCTTGGCTACAAATGAAATACAAACCATATATCTATCCTTTAGTGTCTTGTGCAAGTTCATGATGTTGTTCAAGTTGTGAAGGAGATTAAATCTAGATACCAACACCCGAGTGGCGCCATTGCTGGGGACTTCTTGGAATTTCTTTGTGGTTTTGAAGTGTTTGAAGGATGTGAGCATTTGTGTGATCAATTATTTGAGCTGTTACATTCTTGAGATATCATTTTATACTTTAGGTCTGCATGTTTTGGGTAAAAGTTTTAGATCTCAGCCTTCTCTTCTCATTTACCAACAATTTATATAATTTGAATGCATTGTTTTTGGTTGAATTGAGAAGAAGAAGATATGATTTTTATACCCTTGCAAAGTTTTCAGTCATAACATACATTTGACAGAATATTTTTGTGATTTTTTGCACAACTAAGGTGGAAGTCCTTAGTGGCGACTCCATGCTGTTTGGATCTTGAAATACCAATTGTCGCATACATCTCTATCTTTTGAAACTTGTTGTTTAAATTTGTCAAGCTGGAGGGAAGGAGATCCCTCTTCATCAAGGACTCTTCTAAGAAGTTTCTCACCAAATCAAGAAGCTCAGAACTAGAAGGAAGAAGAGTGTGGAAAGTGGTTGGTGATTTGGTTGCAAGAAAAGATATCCCCATAGTTGATTTTGAAGGAGAGAAACCTGTTATTGAAGATTATAATTCTTTTTCAAGTAGATCTAATTCAGACAATTTTCTTACTAATCTGCATTCTCCATTAGGTGAGGGACCTTCTTGAGTATTTAAATAACTTGCTCCTAAATCTACTCCTGTGGTTTCTAAGTTTGGTAAAGTTTATCAAGAGAAAGAGCCTTTGGGGGGTTGTCATATTAAAGATCACTCATCTATTCCAATCAAGCCCATTACTACTCCTCACCAGCTTGTTTCACCTCCAAGATCACCCCCACCAAACAATATGGCTCAGCCTAGACCTCCATTTGTTGTTAACACTTTTGGTCCTATAAATTTTGGAGGAATGGATGGTTATCCAAATGCTGTCCCACAAGATGTGAGAAATAGGTTACCAAAATTCCAAGGTAACAATGCCATTACTGGTGATCAGCATCTCAAACTGTTTGATAATATGATGGAATATTTTGAGATAGAATTTGAGGATGTGTATATCAAGTTGTTTATCCATACAATTGAAGAAGATGCTAGGGATTTGTACAAGGCTCTACCTGATAACTCTATTGATTCATGGACTGAGATGAAAAATGCATTTAGGTTACAATATGGTGACAGGACTGATCCTAGATTTCTTTTGTCTGAATTTGAAAATATCAAGAAGAAGCCTGAATGAGACATTACATGACCTCAATACAAGATATAATAAAACATTGATAAGGTTTCCTATCATTTTGAGGCCTTGTGATGAATCTTGCTTGATCAAATATGCAGATGCATTTGATAAAAAGGAAGCCTATTACTTGAGAGACAAAAATCCTACAAACTTGATACAAGCTTTCACTATGGCACTTCAAATTGAAAATATTATTAAAGCTATTGGTAAACCACTTAAGAGGGATGGTGTGAAGCTGATAAACCATGAGAAGCCTCAAGCTTGCAAGTGTGCTGATTTAGAAGATGTTGTCAAGACTTTGGCAGGGGCTGTCAAAGAAATTTCTTACAAATTAGCTCAGGCTGAGAAAGGAATTGCACAAAGTTCACAAGGACACCAAAGAACTCAAAACCATGATAGATTTGGCAATCATCCTAGGGTTGATCAAAGACAAGATGATAGAGGTAAAGGGCCTATTGGATCTACACACAGATAACCCCAAGCATGTGAAAATAGAGTGGTGCCTGACCCTCTGACTACAAGAGTTGCTGTTGTTCAGGAGATTACTTATATCGATTGGTGTGATGGATTTTTTCTTCCTCATCCTCCATGTGAAATAGACTAGCAAGTTATTTAAGATGATAATGAAAATTAAATGGATGATGAAATTTGTATGATGGGAAGCTCTTCAGGCTCATAACAAGCAGCAACATCAACAGATGTGATAAGTGCAAGAACTGTTGTAATCTTTTGGGATTGCATAGAGCGGGTACCAATTCTTTACTTCTCTCAAACTCATGAGGTTGATGTTGTTCAAGTGTTTTAAATTCCTAATAATGAATTTGAATATCTAAGGGCTTTGATGATCAAAAATTATGATGGTGGCATCCCTTCGGAGGAAGATAGACAATTGTTAATGAATGTTGTGGTTGGTCAAGAGAAAGAGTACAATACTAGAAGTAAAGTTGTTAGAGGAGGTGGTCCTCAAGCTAAACCAAATACACCCTTTCTCACAAGCATTCTCAAGGAAAATCCTAGAAAAGAAACAATTTCCAAGAACCCTGTTGTCCCATGTAGAAATATCAGTCCTCTTTATGCCCAGGCTACCAAGAAAACTCCTCCATCTGAAGAACCTTCTTGTTTCCCTTCCAATGTTGTTTTACCAAAGAGTGTTCCATATGATATTTCCCAAGTATTGAGCCAAATTAAAGTGAGTTTTCCCATAATTGAGTTTCTTAGAATGCCTGAGCATAAGAAGAGAGAATTCAAGTACTTGGGATTGAAAGAAGAAAAGATTACCCCAAGCAAAAATGTAAATGTTGTTGAGACTCCTCTTCAAAGCATTGCTGGCCTTGAAACGCCACCACCAAAGGAAGATATTGGAGAGGAAACTGAAGTATATTTGGGGACATCCTTGGTTGATTCCCAATTGAATGTTGATCCATTTTTCACAACTTTTATCATAAAAGATAGGTTGCTTCACAATTGCATGTTTGATTCTGGTGCATCATGTAATTTCATGCTCTAGAAGTCATGAATGAGTTGGATATCAAAGTGACAGCAAAATATGGGAAATTTACAACCATGGATTCAAGGGAAGTTTCATTTGTTGGTTCTGTGAAGGGTTTAGTAGTGCAACTTGTAGCCTATCTGGGTAAGAATTTAAAGCTTGATGTTGTAATTGTTGACTACCCTGCCAAATGGGGTATGCTTTTGTCAAGAAAGTAGGCTATAAATGTTAGTGGTAGTGTTCAAATAAACATGTCCTTTACCACCATTCCCATTGAAGGAAGCCTAGTCAAACTCTATGGTGAAAATAATATGTTACACTTGATTGAAGATCCCAACAATGCTTCTTATGAAGTGTTGTTTGCTGATGTAGATGTGGGCAACTTCATTGCTTTTGCTAATGGAAAGGAGAACAAGATGAAAAAATTAGAATGCCTTGGTATGGTAAATTCTCCATGGACCTTTCTATTTGATGGAGCTTGCTCCAAATCTTGAAATGGTGCTGGTATAGTGTTGGTTTCTCCTAGTTTGGAAGAGTTTTATTTTTCCTTCAAACTTAATTTTGAATGCACTAACAACATAGTTGAGTATGAGGAATTTTTGTTAGGGTTAAAGATTGCATGGAAATATAGATTGAAGGATATTTTTGTTAAGGGGGATTCAGATCTGGTTGTCAAGCAAGTAAGAAAGTTGTATGCTATAAAAAATTAGCGTATGAAACAATATAAGCATGATGTGTGGGACTTGATTGAAATGTTTGATTCCTTTAACATTGTTTACCATGATAGAAGTATTAATGCCACTACTGAGAAGCTGGATGTCCTTGGTTCTAGATTTGACAATTGCAGCGTTTCACCTTTTTGTGAATATGACATTGAAGTGATAACAAGGCCAGCTGTCCTAGATAATGTGAAACATTGACAAATTTTTGATGATGATGAACAAGTGTTGAGATTATTACAATGCCAAGGTGATTTTTCTAGTTAGAACATTGATTGGGAGCCAATGGTATGCATGAATGAAGGGAGAGAAACTTTATTTGACAAGGATATTATCCAATTGAAAACAAATACCATTCCTAAAGGTCTTATTGCACTTGAGGAAAATTTTAACAATGTTGATTGCATCATAAATAGAAAGATGTCTACTTCAAGGGATGTGGAAGAGCACAACTTGGGAACTAAGGACAAACCAAGAAAGATTTGGTTAGGCATAAATCTCAGCAAAGAAGAAAAACAGTCCTATGCCCAAATTTTATAGAAATATCAAGACTGCCTTGCTTGGTTTTATTCAGAGCTAAAGGCATTTAGAGAAGACTTGTTCCAACATAAGATCCCTCTTGAGGCCAAAAATAAGCCATTCAGACAAAGAAAAATTCCTATCAACCCACTTCTTTCCATGAAACTTCAAGAAGAGTTGAAGAAATTGAGAGATGGTGGAATCATTCAGCCTACTAGATACTCATCTTGGGTGGCAAAGCTTGTGCTAGTTAGAAAGAAGAATGGTGATATCAGAATTTGTGTGGATTTTAGGAATCTAAAAAAACATCTATGAAGGACAACCACCCTTTTCCAAACATGGAGAATATGTTGCGGCTTGTAACAGGGTCATAGATGCTTTCTACTTTGGATGGTTTCTCCGGATACAATCAAGTAGTTGTCAAAAAATTAGAAAGACTTAAGAAAACCTTCACTACTCCTTAGGGGACTTATGTTTTTATAAAGATGCCTTTTGGATTGATGAATTCTGGTGCTAATTTTCAAAGGGCAATGGATGTTGTCTTTGCTAGTTATATCAATGACTTTATTGCATTTTACCAAGATGATGTGACTATTTTTTCAAGGCAGCGAGGAGACCATTTGTAACACCTAGAGAATATTCTAATCAGATGTAAAGAGTATAGCATTTACCTTAATCTAAAGAAGTGTCATTTTGGTGTGAAAAAGGCCAAGTTGATGGGACATATTGTGTCCAAAGAAGGTGTTATGATAGACCCTGAGAGAGTAGAAGCAATCAGAAAGGTGCCTATTCCAAGAACCAAGAAAGGTATCCAATATTTCTTTGGCCAAATCAATTTTATTAGAAGGTTTGTTTCCAATTTTGCTGAGCTAACTCTTCCAATCACAAGCATGATAAGAAAGGATCAAATTATCAAGTGGGAGGAAGCTGCCATTCAATATTTTGAAGGAATAAAGGATGCACTTAAGCATGCACCTATTTTAGCAGCCCTAAACTACAAGAGACCTTTCCAAATATTTTCTTTTTCCTCTAAATTTACTATTGATTCAGTCTTGTTACAAAAGGATGAGAATAGAGCTAAGAGGAATATTGCTTTCTTTAGCAAGGCTTTACAAGCAGCTGAGTTGAAGTATAAAATCATGGAAAAACAAGCATTTACACTAGTAAAAGAAACAAAGTTTTTCAGGCCTTACATATTGATTTCAAAAGTTGTTTCTTATGTCCCCCACACCATGGTTAAAGACATCTTATCAGACATGGAGATATCGAGCAAGAGATGTAGATGGGTCAAAAAATTACAAGAATATATTATGGATATCCAAACAAAAAATATAGTAAGAGTTTTGGGTCTTGCCAAGCTCATGGCTGAGAGCAATTTGCAAAATGTAGAAGTGAATCAGCTAGAGGAAGAAAGGGCAGATCTTCTTGACAAGTTGGTAAATTCTGAGTGGTACAAAGATGTGATTTTCTACCTCAGAAACCTATGTTGTCCTAGTCACTTGAATAAAAATCAAAAAAGGGCCCTCAAGCTGGCTTCTCAAAAATATATCATAACAGACCTTGGGCTAACTTGGAAGAACCCTGAAGGTGTCCTCTTGAAATGCATAACTAAAGATGAAGCTCCCAAGTTGATTGCTGATTTCCATGGGGGAGTTTTTGGAGGAAATTTTGCTGGGAAAGTGACAACACATAAGATTTTAAGAGCTGGTTATTGGTGGCCTACTCTTTTTAAAGATGCAACCCAGCTGGTTAGAAAGTGTGACAGTTGCCAATGTTTCTCTGGAAGACTGAAAGCTTCAGGCTCCCTTCCTTTGCAGCCTGTATCAATTGAAGCTCCTTTCAAACAATGGGGAATGGATTTCATTGGTGAGATTTCAGATCCTTCCAGTGCCGGTCATAAATGGATCCTTGTAGCAACTGATTATTTTACAAAATGGGTTGAGGCAATTCCATCTAGAAAGACAACACACCAAGTGGTAATGGATTTCTTATTGAATCATATCATATGCAGATTTAGATTTCTAGTTAAGATTTTATCTGATAATGCCATGTGTTTTAGAGCCAATCCTTTGATGGAAATGTGCAATGAATATGGAATCAGTATAACTTATGCTTCAAACTATAATCCAAAAGGGAATGGAAAAGTTGAGTCAAGTAATAAGAAATTACTCAAGATCATCAGAAGGACCTTAGAAATCAACAAGAAGAAGTCGGGAGAGCAATTGAAATTTGTAGTTTGGGTTGATAGAATAACTCCTAAAAGAGCAACTGGTAAGATCCCGTTTGAATTGGTGTATGGAACTCAGGATTTACTACCCTTACACCTGTAATTATCCACTTTTTAGTTTTTCCAATAGTTGGAAGATCAAGAACATGGCTTGTATGAATCAAGAATCAATCAGATCATTGAGTTGGATGAAGAGAGAAGAGCTTCTCATCAAAGGCATATCAGATTTAGAGAGAAATTGAAGAGGTTGTTTGATAAGAAGGTCACTCCTAGAGCCTTCAATGTTGGAGATCTAGTTTTTCTGTGGGATAGTAGGCATGAAGACAAGGGAAAGCATGGAAATTTTGATGCTCTATGGATGGGCCCTTATGCCATTGATATCAGGATTGGAGAAAATACATTTTTTCTCAAGGATTTGGATGGGGATTTGCTGGAGCTGCATGTTAATGGCAGACATTTAAAACATTTCTTGGATTAAATCCCCATGTGAGGTATGCACAAGTTGTACATTTTGTATAGCCTCTTGTTCTTCTTTGTTTTTGCTGTTGTTGGCTTGTGGTTTTCCCTTTTGTCCTTGGCAACCATTTTTGGTCTAGTTTTCTCGGCTTGTTTCTTGTGGAAATTTCTAATTTTTTGGGTTGTTCTACATTTTTGACTCCTTGCCTAATGGATTTCTAGAACTTGGTCTACGTTGTGATCTTGTGGCACTCATTGGGAGTGCCCATACCCAAGCAGGAGCCAATGTTGGTGCAAATTCTGAGTTTGCACACTTTTCCCTAATTTTCTATATCCATTTTCACTCAAAAAAATTTTATTTTCTCGAGTGGGTGATCTGTAACTCATTTTTTCTAGTTGAATGCTTTGAAAGTACTCACAATCTTGTCATTCTACCCTAAATTGAAACAAATTTCCAAGTTCCCCCCCTTCTGTGCCCTAATTTCTTCTTTCCCATGGGCTGTGTCATTTCTCCTTTGTCAAAACTTGCAAGAAACTCAGATTTAATCGAATTCCATTTATGTACAAGTGAAATCCCAATCCCCTAGTCGAAATTAATGTAAAATCATGCTTCACTTGATTTAAAATTGAGAAATCTACATTCCTTGTGAAAAAATTTGATTTCTAGGGAAACCTCGATATTTTTTACATTTTGACGGGCATACGGGTGTCATTTTCCTGTCAAATTCATCTTTACATGTTATTGCTAACATGGCAGGTTCCTATTAGCTAAGGATGTGTGGGGAAATGTCTTAACTTGTCAATTTTTGAATTTTGGAAAAAGGAAAAAAAATTTCTGCGACCCCGTTTTGCTATAGTAAAGTGCCTACATGACACATTTTGATTGGTTGGAGGATCGGCGGGGGCGGCCCTGCCTTATAAATTTTGCTTTCATTTTGCAAAATTTTCTAAGTTAAATTTTTTGCTCGAACGCCCACAATGAATGGGAAGTAGACACATGGCTCAAAGGGTAGGCAGGTGGTGGAAGGACTTCAAAAATTTTACTATTTTTTTGCCTCGGGTGCTAATGTAAAAATTTGGCCTGAAAGCCCTCACCCAATAGCAGGTGGACACGTGTCCAAATGAGTCAGCATCGGAGGGTAGGATATTTGAAGATTCTGAAGTTTTTAACCTCAAAATATTAAAATTAAAATTTTTCCTGAGAGCCCCCAACCATTTGGAGGAAGACACGTGTCCAGGAAGAGGTGGAAGTTTGGAGTGCGGAGGAAATATTGAAAATTTTACAAATTTTGGCAAAGTTTTTCAAAGTCAAAAAGTTGTCTGCGGCCCCGACAGGAAAAAATTGGACGTGAACCCCTACAACCAATCAGGGGGTGACATGTGGCATTTTTGAAGGGTCAAAAAGAGGAGCATAGGCCCGCAAGGTGTTTTGATACTGGCGGAGGTTTGAAGGCAAAATTGGATGGTTAGCTCCACAGCAAATGGGAGACTGCCATGTGGCAAGGGAGTGAGTGAGTTTTTGGGCCCGCGGGGGATTTTGAGAAAATTTTCCTTTTCTCAAAAAAGTGGCAAAATTCATCAAATTGGCCAACAGTTTTTGTGGGGCCCACCTAGGGACACGTGGTGGGTCCAGGGGGCAAGCAGGGAAAATTTTCAAAATTTTCCAAAGGCATAAAAAGGTTACAAATGCAAATTTTAAAGGGAAGGGGCCCACGCCAAAGGTTTCTAGACATGTTTCCACCTTAGCCAAAGGCAAAAAATGGAAAATTCATGAATCTCATCCTCCACGTGGAGGGCTGTCATTAAAGGTTGACTAAAATCAACGCTCACTATGTAATTTCATTTTTGGGACACCATGGGAGCTCCAAGGAGCTTGGAAATCATGTTTCTTCATCAAAATGCATGAAATTTTATATGATTTCACATCCCCTCAGCCTTCTGAGTGCAATGGCATCATTTTTATGAGATAATTCAGTGACATGTGGTGTTTTTGATGAAATTTTTATTCAGGCCCATGTAAAAATGTGAAAGGTAAAAATTAAAGTTGCAGAGGTGAAAATGATGAAGTAAAAGATGGAAAATGATTGCAAATGCATGTTGGCATGTCTAAATTCCAAAAACATGACCCTGGGAGGGATAAGGATCCAAATCATGCAATATTTTAAACTATTTGTGCATCTATAGCATTTTATGAGTTGTTTTACAGTTTAATGTCATTTTCATGAAATGGATAAGGTTTGTTGTAACAAATCTGATCCCTTAAACATATTCTTTTCTTGAGAAGCAAGAATCTAAGCTGGCATGAGGTATAAAAAATATTTTTAAGCATTTGGAAAAGGGAGGACGCAGAGAGAGAAAAGGACTCATAATTTTCAAGCAAAAAAGCTAGAAGAAATTCATTTCTCTAGAGAAAACTATGTGAGAGTCATTTTTAATTCCATTTTTGTATCATATCTCATCATGTTGAGTTGGTTTCAGTTGTAAAGCCATCAACAGGCTCTGAGATTGATCTTATAACATTCCCTTGTTGATGTATTTGATCTGATTTAGGATTATGTGGTGTTATCTCTTGGCAAAATTTGCATATACTTATGTCTCAGAATGTTTTTAATTTGTGTTTCTTGCTCATCTTGCAATCTTGTGTTTAGCATCTCTTTGATCACACAAGGTCTCATTTATTTTTGATGGTTTAATGGCATTTGTCAATCTTATATTCAGAAGAGATTTCAATCGATAGAAGATAAACAGATTTAAAAGCATTTTACTGTCCTTGAATAATGAGACTGTTTGTAAACCTTTGGGTGCACCTTAGGTCATGATTAAATAGGGATTCTTGGATACTTTGTTGGTATTTTGCTTCAAGATTTTGTGGCAGGTTATCGAAAGCTTGTGTGGAAGAGTGTAGATTTGGGCCTCCATCTATGCACATATTCGGGGTTGAAGGACCATTTAAAACCCCTGGAAGCATTCCTGTTGTGTAGATATTGCAAATTTCCTGCAAAGGTTCTCAAAGAAGTTGGTAATTCGTCAGCTAGTCTTGTCTAAAACATATCCTCACAAAATTTCATTCAAACTAACTCATCCTACCTATACTACCCCTGCATTGCATTGTGTGTCAACAAAATAATACAATCCTTCCACCAAAATGCACAAAGTATATCAAGGTTTTATCATGTCTTTAGCAGCCCTAGCTTTGTTTTGAAAACATTTCCATCATTTAGTAGTGACAACTCCTTTGAGTTTGGATAATGGATACTTGATCATGTTTTCATAAGGCCCCTTCCATACCATATGAAAAACACAAGGATATCTCCATCTCCTTTACCATATAAGGGATGCAATATAGGTTCTCTTGCCTTGGTTGATAGCCACAACCTAAAAACTGAGGGTTAGATCAAAACCCTTTTGAAGCTACTATCCACTCCCTCAAATCTTGAATGCAAACAAGCAGATAGGTGTGCTCCCCATCTACAAATGACATAAAAACCTTCTATCTATCCTTGAGTGTCTTGTGCAAGTTCATGATGTTGTTCAAGTTGTGAAGAGATTAAATCTAGATACCAACACGTTGATTACGAATAATTATTCCCCAGTTGTTGCATCTCCTCTAAGGTTAGCTGAGATACATCTCCTCCACTCATGAGGTCTAAGGATTCCAAGCAGTCGTCTTGGATTCATTTCAAAAATACTATCTTGAACGTGTCTGGGATGAGATTAGTTTTCTTATGCTTTTGTAGAGTGAAGGTTAACCTCTCCATGTAGTCTTCCAAAGATTCATCCTTGTCTTGAGTCACGCAGAATATATAATTTCTTCTGAAGTTTTTGCCTTTTCCATATTCCTAATATTTTTTCAAAAACTTTTTCTTCATCTCATCCTAACTACTGACTGTGTTCCTCCCTAGTCCCATGAACCATCTTAGTGTTGCATCCTTCAGGGTGGATTGAAAGAGATTGCTATTTTTTTTATCCATTCGGTAGTCATAGCTTCGGCATAACGCATCATACTCAAATAGGAATGTTTCTAGATCCTCATTGGATGTTCCCCTAAAGTGTGGGAGGGCTGAGGGTGGAGTATTCTTCATAGGAGTATCTTCTATGGTTTCTACAATTGATAATTCAAAAGTGGGGGCAACAGGTTCTCTACCTTCAACTTCATTTCCTAATGCTCGATCCATGGCATATTTCCTTGTTATACGGATCCCAAGAGATTTCACAATAATTTCCTCAAATTCCCAATCAACCTCCCCCTCAGTATGATAATGTACAGATAGTTGAGGTGTTGTATGGTGGGCAGTAGTAGTTGTAATAGAACTTTATGAATTGAGTAGGTATCCTGGTGTTCTTTCTCCTCGTGGAGTATGGAATTCGTTTGAATCCTCCTCTTGTCTTTCTTTCACTAGCATGGCCAAGGTATTCTCTACTTCTTGTTCTTATTCTTGAATACGTTGCAGATCCTTTTCTACTCTTCTTTTTTATGTGGAATTATACTCCTTGTCTTGGGAGATAAGTATCTCCTTTGCTGCAGCATTTTTTTTTTCTTTGGTAAAAATCTTATGATCGAGTCTTGTTCTCTATACATAAATTTTCTAGCTCTCTCTCTTACTTTTTCCTATGTATTTTCCCTCTTTTATTTTATTTTTCAAATATATGAGGGGGTTGATTTTTAATGCTATTTTCAGAAATTGAGCAATGCCGTAATGACAAATTTATCCTAGAAAGTGGGAATTCTAGATCCTAGAAAGTTTTTGAAATAATAGGAAGGAAAGATAATCTAAAAATCAGGATGGCTATTCTAGAAAGAATGAATGGTTATTCTATAAAGTGGGAAACAAAATCATGAATTTACTGAAAGCGAGAAATTGAATCACTTTTATGGTACTATCTGGACACCTTCCCCAACAACGGTGCCAAAATGATGTGCAGAACAATCAACCAATGATATTAGGTCTCATACTCTGGTGTTAATTAAATGTCAACCCAGGGCCGTAAGCTTTTCAAAGGGCCTACAAAATATATGCTACATTACTTTGGAGTGAAGACCTTGTAGGCTAAAAATTCATCAAATAATATAAAGTAATGCTTGTGCAAATTGGAAAGTAAACTATGGAGGTTGCTGATCTGTAGATCTAAAACTCAACACATTATGCACTCATTAACTTTTAGAAATGAAATGAATAAATGATCATCAATCCACACAACATAAATAGGAAATGGAGGAATAGGATCTTCCTTGAAATTCCTTCCAAGGGGGCCCTTCTTCATGCAGAAGTGAGTTCCAATCCTACCCTAGAAACACACAGAACTGCTCAAGAAGATAAATCATTCATCTATTGAGCTGTAATAATTAAATATTGCTACAAAAAAGATATTAAAATAAACTTAAGAGCACAAACTCACATTAATATATTATTTCTTCATACATTTACAATTCTGCTTCTCTCATACAGCTATCACTTCATTCCTTAATCTATTACTCCCAATTTTCTTTCATTTCTATTTGAATATATATATATATATATATATATATGTATATATATATACAGATCACTAACTTATTTTATACAAGGAATATGATCAAAAACCACTCAAATAGATTATAGTTGTTTTGTTTCATATTTTTTGAGTGAAGAAGGCTAATTCCTATCGTATTTACATGATAAGAACTAATTACGAAACTACTTAAAAAAATAACCATAATATTACATATGATGCATTAGGATAGCTGGAAATTTTTGTCTTATAGTGCGGTGTGAGTTGGATAAGTTCTCTTTGGCTACGGGTGGTTGGAGGTGCATACTGTTTTGTTGCTGCAGGTAGTTCTAGAAGATGCTATGGGTAAGATAAATCACTTAAAGACTCTTAGACTTGTACAAACAATGTTGCCACTTGGTTAACTCATTTTCCATCTTCATATGCTTAGCACCATATACTTCATGATTCCTTATTGTTGTTTAATGTCATGATCCTCTCTTATCATTCCCCGGCTAGTGGATATGGGCTGCTACATGAGCACAACCAGAGTGCTACAGGATAGAGCCTACTACTTCAAAAGTTTATGGAATCTTGTAATTTATTCATGGAGACATCAGAAACATCAGTTTTCACAAAAGACAAGATTCACCAAAGTAAATAAGTATATTAGATCTTAATGAACATACAAAACTAAATATATGTAAAATCACAACTTTATCTCATATCAAGCATCAAGAGGAGATCAAAGTCTCACAACTGTATGTGTAAGCGACTTCAAAAAGGATTTAGATGGGGCCAAAACATGCCAATATGTGGCCTCATCAAAACATATAGGGATTTTATTCACTTACGGAAAACAAGGTTCAAAGGGGGATTAACTCATGCCAAACACATCATTTATGAAACTTAAACAAATAAAATATGGCAAAGGAAAGATAATTTTCATTTTATTTGTATGGCAAAGGAAAGGTAATTTTTAAAGAACAATTTTAGTATTAAAATGATAATACTACAATTATTATGATGAATGATTGATTTAATAACTCCATAACATTATACAACTTTCAATTACAACTACATACAACCTTCAACACATAGCTGGAATAGCTAACTTTTAATTTCTTTTCTTTTTTTCCTTTCAGAATAGGAAATAATTACAATAATTTAAATATATAATATTTCACATCATTTTATACATTTTACAATTTTAAATACAACTATAAAGTCAAATTACTTCATTTATCTTACTTGTCGGGTCACATGCCACCTATAACAACCATTAGAGCATGGGTCAATGATAACCAATTGCATGACATCCACCTAAATCTATCATAATTATCATTTCTTATTTTTCCATTTACATAATCAGATTAATCCACATGCAACAAGAGAAGAATAGAGAGATATACTCGCGTTGATTTCTGAGACTAACGTGAGCATTTTCAATCCCACATAGGGAAGAGATACTACAGATAACAATGATTTTTCCAGACTTCCCATTTTCTAAATAGACAAGCCACAAGATATAGTTTCATAGAGGTCTCCTCTGAAGTTTGATCCTAACTTTCCTCATGAATATCCTATTGAAAAAGAAATTGGGGTGTTACGACCCTAATTGATCATCATTCCTTCAAAATAAGAATAATAATAAGAATTTTGGCTTGGAAAGAAAAGAAAGAATGGTTCAAACACCATGTGCTGATAGGAGACAACACACAACCAGTCCATTAACAATGACTCCTCCAAAAAATTCATAGGAACTGAGGGAATTACTAGAACTGGATCAAACAATGTATAAATTTCAGATAATTTTATGGAGCCACCGGAAAGAAACAGTCCACATTTGATCATAGTTAAATAGTGACTTTAGCCCTATAAAACCGCTTTTCCAGAATCTTGGAGTGGGACATGAATATTTTTTCCCTAATTTGATTAGGTTCATAGAGTCATTTACTAATATGCCATTGTCGACCTATTGTTACTAGACTTGATAATCACATTCAACTACTAATTGGTCTGATATGAAAACCAAGTTGAAATGCAAGATTCAAGACTTTATCAATATGCTCAGTAGCCCTCCTTACATAATTATCTCAAATGAAGAAAGAACCGCAAGATCTCCTATGAGAGAATTTGTAGAAAAAATCACATAAGTTGATCAATCAAGATTCATACTAAGGCTTGATACGACTCCTTACATAACAAGGATACATTAGAAGAAGCCTAAAATCTCATGAATGCTCAGGTGCTCTGAATGTTAGTTTCATGAGTCTACGGAGATTGTGTAAACCAAATACTCTAGATAATGCTAGAAGAAATGGTTCCATTGAAGTATAATGACCCATCTAACTCTCTCCAGTATCGACAGACATGAGCACCTATTTCTAATACCCCAGGTTAAGAATAAGGACCAAGGTTTTGGTAGTAATCAGGGTTAATGATCAAGGTGTAAATCAATCATGTAAATCACAAGGTGGAGTTTGACTTATTTTACACGAAGGAAATTTGGTCAACATACGTCTACATTGTATAATTATCTGGAACATGAATCAATATTATGGGAACTACCCTGAAGGGTTGCAAATGGAAGATCCACCAGTTAATACAATATGTCTGAACCTGATGAAGATGTAAGGAGAGTACCATTGCATGATCTAAGAAAAATTGAAGAATGAAGAAGAAGATGGGACCGTGCCTCCTAGGACACGGGTATTTTGAATACTCCCTGATGAATGGTTATGAAGAATCTATGTCCTGGTATGAATTTGGTAACGACTTGTGACAAGTGATTCACTATGCTCACAAATGGAGAAAGAAGCCTCTTCTTCCACTACCCAACTGAAAGTATTTGAATCCTCAAATGGATACAGCTGGGAAAAAACAAAACCAAAAGGTTGTGCAATCATCGATGCTTCCATTTTCTATACAGGTCAACCAAGAATAATCCCAGAGACTACAACATATGATCAAATCTTTCCATCTCTACCTCTTCGAGCTAATGTTGGCTGCCATTAACTATCTCCTCTTGTCAAACCTACAATTTGGAACTTCTTCTATGAAATCTTGAGAACGTCTAAGCAATAACCCATTGTGCATACCCCATAACCATTGCAGGAAATAAGTGTCTATCACTTCTTCACCTAATTGACATCATAATGACCATAAAATAATAAATTGAAAGTTTAACATTTCCATGACCATATGCTTCTAGCTTGAAAACCCATCCCAAGTAATTTGATAATACTGCTAGTATAGTTTATTAAAGGGAGTAGAATCAAATTCATATTGACAAAAATACCACTGCCAAGGGAACATACCTCTCACACCTCATACCACTCCTTCTCATGAACTATCTGTAGGCTTCCACATCATGTTTGCTTCTAGGAAGGTATAACATTTATTTATAGCCAATGCAGCTGGTCAATGGGTATAACCATATGAATAATTGCATTATTGACTATAATGCCTCTGATAGGGCATCCATACCCACAAAATTTTTAAAGCTCCTAACATGGTCTCTCTCTTACCCTAGTAGCTACTAGAAATTGTTACTCTATATAAACTAAAGCAAGTTCCATCTTATTGGCTAAGGTCCCAAGGATCCTGCTCAAGTAGGATTTGCATTATGTGTATCGTAACAAGACCATGATTTTCAATGATGAACAAATTTCTTTTAGTAGAGATTGTAAGGAATCCTTGTATGATATGTTGCTTATGAGCCAAAGATTCTACAAAGATTTTGGTGGAGATATACACTATGTATTGGTTATACTTGCCACCATTCAATGGTCAGTTGGTGAAGATTTTTTGAAGAAGTTCCTTTCCATTCCAGGAAATGAAATACATGGTTTAAAAACTAGATGACCCAAGAGACCTCTAACATATTATTTTCAAGCTTCAAGGTATGACACAACTTCTACTCACCAACGCTCATATAATTGAGCATGCTCCATCACCTGATGAAGGAGTACCTATGTCTTCCACCATGGAGCATAACTGTAGAAGCTTTAAATTGTATTTGATTTGATTTGGATCTATAAATTTGACCTTTGTTTTCTTCTCATATGGATATGGATACATATATATCTATACTTGGTGGTGATTTAAGACTTTGCAAATATTGGCTTACATCACAAATCAATCCTGAGATGATGAGTAATATGGATCAATGAAAACAAGGAGTGGTATCACTAAAACTTATTTGTTTAGGCGATTTATACCCATTTTGTTTATTTAATCATGTTCATTACCATAGGTTCATTCATTACAGACATGTATATATATGAGTATGATATGTGATATATGATAGACTATCTCTATATCATAGATAGGATATGCATATATATGAAAAGATGCTATGGGTCTATTGAAGTTAAATTCTTGACATATAAAAAGAGGATGTATCTATTCACCATGTCAGATGAATTTCCATTAGCTCATGATGGTCAAGATTGGGAAAATGTTATGATCTTGATATTTTAGACCAAACCTTGAGCTGGATTTTACATTTCAAGCCACAGAGGTTGATATGAGGGGTATATACAAATGAGTGAGGTTTAAAAAACAAGAAATTTTAAGTGTAAAAATTGTAGAGTTTGAGCACGGGAAAATTATTATTATCATTTCACAATTACGATATAATAGAGACCTAATTGAAAATAAAAAATGGTCAAGATGGGGGACAATGACCGATTTGACAAATGGTTTCATGGTGAGGTCTTGTGCTCAGCTTTCTTTTCTAAGACTCAATGAAGGCTCACTATGCACATTCAACACCTCATAGTGATAAGAAGATCAAATGGTGAGATCCAAGCTCTTGTGACCAATTGGATAATTGTTTGGAAAATTTGAGACCCACATATAACACTATAGAGGCTTGTGATGGAGTGTTGAAACTCTTACAGTCAACATCTATTGATAACTAGATCAGTAGAGACCATGATCAATGAAGCAGATAAAAAATAAAAGTCAAATGCCTATAAAATGGTCATAAGACTTGGTATGAAAATAGCAATCCTAGTGTGACACTTAAAGAGTTCTGTCGTACATGTAGAAGAAATAAATATGACTATAAATGCATATGATTGGACAACATTGCATAAGAAATGGAGGCTTCACCTAAATTCAATCTGTCAAAGATAGACGAAGGCACTGTATTCTATGTTGCTTAAATGGAAAACTGTGGCACTAGAATACGAGGTCACGTCACAAGACCCTATTCTCAAGAAATTGAGAAATGGGTCTAATAATCCATATATGTGATCCCCACCAATGGATTTATGGAACAAAGGCATCTGGATCCATACCCTAGCTAATATCAAAAAGAGTGGAAACCTCATTTTCCAAGACATTAGTGCTACAATGGAAAGCATGTTTTCCCCCATATGTACCATAGGTGATTTAGGATGTTGTATCATGTTTCAACCTCTCTATTGTGTGTTTCCCTTCCTCTCTTTGTGTGTTTCCCTTTTGTGTTGCGTGTTCATGTTGTTTTTCCCTTTTACCCTTGAGTTAGTTGCCCTGAAAGAAATGACTACTTATTTCCCAATGGATAAGGCACCAGTATGCCTTACCCCATGAGTTATAAGGTTATTCAATTAGCCTACTTACAGTCTAATTTCCAGCTCAAGCTAGAGCCACTTATTCCATTGTCATGCCAAATGTCTGGCATGCAATGATTGAAAACTTTAGCTATAGATAGCCAAACCCCCACTCTGATAAATTTCCAATCTCCCAAGGCACTCATACGATACCTTTTCTTATGAGTAAGAATGTCCTCAATTTCAATCCTCATCCTAGGTCCCATATAGGAACCTGTGCTAACAATACCTTTCAAGAGTGTTTAATTTGCAAGGATTATATTCCTCAAGGTGAATAATGAAGTCACTAAGATTTAAGGGAGAATAACTTCTCCTGGAGGCTTAGAACAGGTCTTTTTTGTCATTTTTCAAATGGTACTTAGTCACCCTACAAAAGCATACATAGGAAGATTCAATGTAACCTAAGAGTTGTGTTAGATGAAAAAATGAAGAATTTCATCCAAGTGAATTTTAGGGAAAATTCATCACTTTGAAAAAATTGTTGTTGGGAATAACTATGGGAAACAATAGGGTCATTTTGGTAGCTCATAGTGAACTAAGACTCCTCATGAGATTTTACAAAGGCTCAACGTTCAATGGTTTGTATGATATTATTTCAAGTCATAAAAGGAAGAGGAAAAGTACTCATTAGTTTTTTTCCTTGTTAACCTCTTATTAATGCCTCACTTTAACTCCATAGCCGCTAGCCAAATTTTATAATTTTTGAACGAAATCTTGAGGTAAAATCAACCTTCAGAGGAATAGGTGGAAGTGTATCGCTTAATTCCACCTATTCCCCACATCTATGCCTTACCCCTGAGTCATCTACATTGGGAAATATATGAAGTTGGTTAAAGACATAATTCTAGGGATTATTTCCATCATTCCCTCAATTACCATCAAGCGAGTTCCCACAAATGCTACATACTAGAGGGATAAAATCCTCAAGGTGATCAAATATACTTACACCATAGTGGACTTGGAACTCATGTGGAAGATGTTGAGGTTATTCCATTGATACCTCGACCGACTGCAAACATTGATAGAGGGAGAAAATTTTAATGGGATTGGATATGTCAGCTGGTGGAGGAACTCACATAACTATTCCCTGAAGGTTCCCCATGGTCCCATAAATGGATGACAGAAAGTCTTGACAAAATGATACAGGGGATCAAGCCATGCTCAGCTACATGGAGGAACATGCAGACATATTTGCATGCCATCAGTACCTGTACGACAAAAAAGTGACAAGTGAGCGTGGGAATCTACAAGTGACTCTTCCTCACACCTGACCTCCCGAGGTCGTGCCGAGACAGACGGTGGGGATGGAATATGTGTGAGATACAGACAAACTAGTTAGGTAATCTAATGTCTTCAATGCACACTAACGGAACTTACGAATCTAAAGCAAAGAAAGCCCTCCTAACTTGGGCTGGTGTGATAGATCGGTCAATAAGGATGATTGCTCTAAGTCTCCAATCAATATTGAGCTCTAGTGTGATTCAATCTATGGGTTGTGGAACCCGTGGAAAATGACCCGGGATAGTTTCGTGTATTTCTCCAGACAGGGTCATATGGTGGATAGTAAATATAGTCAATTCTATGGACGGTTCTTTGGCCTAGTCCAGAAATCTCTAGCTTTGTTAGCTGCTGTGTCTAGCAAGGATAATTGTTCGATGATGTTAGGTGGAAGTGGAGTAGACTGGAATACTAGTCTGCATAGGCCAGTGTCTATGTCTAATTCTCTTGCGGATTCGTTGGACTACGGGATTTGTGGGTCACAACCATAGACTCTTAGTCATTGTGGACCTATTATGGTCATGCGTGAAATCAAGTCCTAATCCCTAATATCCAGTAATCGTATGCTTTCTCAGCTTCTATATTTAGGGTCAATAATTGTGTGATTTTCTCATAATACCCTATAGATGTTCGTGTAACCTGGATTCTTAGGCTGGTATCTATATCTAGAAGAGTGTCTCCTGCATCTGGCTGTGGGACCAAAGGATCACAACCAAAGGTTTTTTTCTCTTTCGAACCCCTCTACAGTCATATGAATGTTTTCCTAGGGTAATCTGTAGTTTGGTTGATTTGACCAAAACATGTGTGCTTGGTCATCTTCTATGTTTAGTCCGCTCAACTGAGAATTGATTTGTTGTAAGCTTACCGTTGTTCAGAAGACTTGAATCCTAAGATTTTTATCTATATAGGTTATTGACGTGATGAGATTGGGTTGGGGCACGATTGGCTCGAATATGTATTCCCTGGGCTCTCTAGGTCCCATGATTGTCATACAAAAGTAACAAAGTAAATTAACTGTAACAAAATGAAATTTAACTATGTGAAGTGTATCTATAGCATATATGTTTTCTCTATTTTTTTGTGTTTTTCTGATGAACTTTACGAATTTAAGAAAACAACTATTTAAAATATCTAGAAAGACAACTAAAATAATAATTTAAAACAAACAAAATAACCGAGTGTCGCCATTTTTCTATGTAATTTGTAGATCTATTCTAAACAATAAAATAGCTCATCTAATCTATTTGCAAGATTATCGATCCTACCTCAAAAGTGAGGAGTGAATCATAGTTTCTTAGAAACTATCAATCCCCACAGCTTCCTTGACAATATCGAGAATAGAATTTACTGAAATAAAGCAATTAACTACTCTATTTGATATGATTCTAACTAGAAATTTGAAAGCTAGAACATGGATTCTACAAAACAGTGGTGAATCCGATGGTGTGTGTGATCTTGACCCCTCAGTGTGATCTCCTCGTTCCTTCATGTTCACGTGCATCTAGAAAAGCTTGTAATGCTAGCATCAACAGAAGTAGATATTGGGATAAAGGCAGCTCAGAATACACACCGAATACAATGCGAGTAGGAGAGGAATAGCGTAAGAGTACAGAGCTTGGCTTATGCAATTCCTAGCAGGATCTATTGCGAGTCATGCAACATAAAGCATCCAGAACCTGAAACTATCCTATTTGAGGAAAAAAACCTGCAACTTTAATGGCTTCCTAAGCTATTCTACTCCAACGGATTGGATGAAATAATGGCACTACTTGCACAAGATGGATATGTGGCTTACCAACAGTAAAACAATGCTAACTAAGCATGTAACGAACTAAACTATGAATCCTAAGAAAAATAAAAGACTGAATTACTAAAAATGAGAAGATGAGAAGTGAATGAGGGGCTATTTCCTTGAGCACAAGCCATCTATTTATAGCATTTGCATTTACCCAAGGTAAAACCCAAATAGAACTCTTAAACTATAAACAATGGAAAAACACTATTCCAGGGAACCAGAATCATAAATGAAAGCTTATGGCAGTGAAAGAAAGCTGGTAAAACGTTGAATTTACGTGAGTTGTGTTAAAAGAGCTTTCTAGAAAATGCGTAAAGGACCGCCGCCCTAAGCAGGGTGGCGGTTACAGGACCTCCACCCTATTCAGGGCATCAGTCATGAGACCGCCACCCAGGTAGGGCAGCAGTTTCATCACTAAAGAGAAAAAGGCTAAGAAAAGAGGGGAAAAGGAAAAATAAAGCACACAAGGGCTAAGCGGTGCATGCAGGATGTTAACGCACACTTGGAGAGCTTCTCCAGATCCCGAACACCTTACGAGGAGACCTGTATCATCATTGGGGCACGTGTCACGTTGTTCTGGCAGTACAATACCTTATAATTTTGGGTACGTACATATTCCCCCCTCGGAGAAGTGTTTTAGCAATGAAGAGGCGTAAAATGGTGGGTCCGAGTATGGCGGTCCCGAAATGGGAAGTTAGAAGTTATCCTGATACATCCGTGTGTTGAAATGACGCCATCCAAAATTCCCGTTACCTGCAAAATGAAAAGAGAACTCAAGTGCAGATAGACACAATAGTTTGAAAAATAAACGCTAAAATAACAAGAAATGAGAACATACCATTTGTGTGGGGATAGGAACTTACCTCCATCAGTGCTCCAAACCTGTGAAAAAGTCATTTTAAAACGAATCAGAGTGCTATATATATGAAAGTGGGCCCATTTTCCTATTCATTTGCATGAGTCGATTTGATTGATTTTGAGCTCTGGGACCCACGGTGACGGTTTCTTGCATAAGTAGAGTCAAAACGTCTGCAACGAGATAGCGATCATGCCTCCACGTGTGGCACATAGACCCGTGAGATCACAGGTTAGTTTTCTTCAATTTCTCCTTTTTATCACCTTAAATTTGAAATGCTAAATACTTTGTCATAGGGGGGTAATTTTTGAAAATGTCAATGTTGAAAGGTCCATCTAAGGGGGGCACCTACTGGGTAGGCTTTGTTTTTAGGTAAAATGGTCATTTTTTACATTTTTTAGGCTTTTTAAATTTAAAAACCCACATGGGTTTTTGGACCACGACTACAGCCCTGCCTAGGGTGGCAGTTACATGACTGCTGCCCTATTCAGGGTGGCGGTTACATGACCACTACCCTTAAGGTGGTGGTTACAAAACCACCCCCTTGCTTAGGGTGGAAGTTTTACACAAAATGCAAAAGGAACCTCTTTTTGAGATTGTGTTTGTATTTTTAGCATTTCTACGTGCTTTCATGATTTTTCTAGTATTACTTGGATGCTAACTTTCTTTGTTTTTTGTGTTTTTGGGTGTATGCAGGCGAGAGAGGAGTATATCCAGTGGAGTCGAGAGAGGCAGTGTGATTGGCTCCTAGGGGTACTAGATGCCCTCTCACAGGATGAGGAGGACACTCTTCAGTTTGCTGGGATACTACGCATTTCACGTGTGCCCCACGTTACACCATCTAGTCACATCCTTTGTGAGTTGTTCTCATACTGGGATGCAGATCGGAACACATTCTGATTGCTAGGGGTCTGCGGTGAGTGGACTATTACACTGGAGGTTGTCTATCACATTCTAGGGGTCCCGATCATCGGGAGATGACTCACCCTAGAGACAACAGGCTCACGGGCAAAAATTGCACAGTGGGCCACATATATGGGAGATGCAGTCATCTCCATGGGGTCGATGAAGGGGGTGAGAGTTCAATCTATTCCTTCTTTGCCCATCCCCCTAGTTCACCAGGCCATCATGGGGATCCTTGGCTCGAGACTGATCGGGGATAAGGGAGGAGATACATTATTCTATTGCTTGTCCCCTATTATTGCACAAATAGAGGGGCACGGTCGGATATATGCCTAGGGAGCAGAAATTCGTGGGACCACCTACCATGACTTATACAGGGTGGTCCATTTACAGGTGCAGCCATTGAGCCACCCGACTCTAGTCATGAGTTGGGTCTATGGGCATTTCATCCCTTATGACAGGGGTGCGGAGGTGGTAAATCCTAGAGCTGTGAGGGCAGCCAGATGGACAGACATGTCGGTGCTTAGAGCACCTCATCAGCCAGTTGCCTCCTTGACTACTGCCGACATGGAGGCCACACCATACCAAAATATGGTAGGCATATGGGGTGAGGAGGCTCTTACCTTGATCTCCTGCTCCACGATAGGGCAGCTTATTGACAGAGTGGGGCGAGTGGAGATGCACCCCTTTGGACGAGTTCCTCAGCAGTTTGTCCTACCATACATGGGTATGCTTCCCCCAGTGGCACCAGTATATAGATCAGTCGGAGAGGCCAGAGGGGGGCCTAGAGGCTGGGGATGGACAGTGGTTACTCCTGGCATTCCTATTGCAGCCAGGAGGATAGTTTGTGCTAGAGGGAGAGCTAGTGCGCGTCAGGCACCTTTACTTCAGATTGTCGCGGGTCCTACCCACAGTAGCGATGACCCCATTGAGGTAGACTCTGAGTCTAAGGATTTTACGAGGGGGAGATAGAGGAGGAGACTGAGGATAGTGATCCTGAGTGGCATGATACCCAGGATATCATACAGGCAGAGAGGGCCGAGCAGAGTGCAGAGAGGGTGACTGTAGTTTCAGATGAGCCACTCTCCCAGGGTCATGGGGAGGATGAGTCTATTGTGGGGTGTTACGTTGCTCTAGCCACAGGAGCAGCCCCTCAGTCGGCAGCGGCATCTGTGGCAGGCGTTGATCCCATAGACCCATCATGGAGGCCTGGTGATCCGAGTAAGTTACCTTCTCCCCTCTCTAGTGTTTGTTTAACTTAAGATCATTTTAGTTGTTATCTTGTATCTTTTAATTTCTTGTTTGGTTTTTAATTTGTTTTCTCCTTGGTTTGCAGAGACCGTCGATGAGTGGCGGGACTTGATCCGCAGGGTATGTACTGATACCCTGATGATCCCCATGGAGAGGACCCATACAGAGCTGTCTGTGGACACTAGGGAGCCTTTAGGAGCCAGCCAACATAGCGACGTCTTTGTTCCTATCTGACATGTGGCCAGAATGGTATCGACCCTTCACACCGAGATAGAAGGGTATAGGATGGCTGAGCACTTGATGAGGAGCCATTCTCATGGTGAGACTATGGCTGCCCCTCGAGATCCTGAGCCCTCTGTGCATTCAGAGCGCTAGCGTAGCCAGAGTCCTAGGCGTGGGCATGCACCTTTAGAGGGGTCCCGTAGGGATTGAGAAGCCACTTGGCTCTCGTAGATTTTGTACTATATATTCTTTTGTATATCCCGGGCTCTTTGAGCGTTTTGACCATGCTTAGTGCATGATGGCATTGTATATAAACATTGATTATTTTTATATATGCATTTGTTCTAGATCAAAATCTTGGCATTCATGGCTTTCTTTCTATTTCCAATTTCCTCATGTATGTTATGATGTATGTTTATATGTTTATTTTAGAATATATGCAATGGTGAACAAATGGTGCAAGTGTTTCACTTTCCTTTTGTGTTTCATGATGCTGATATATGATGATATAGATATAATGTGTTTTTGAATCTTAGTTTCTGTAAGTGATTTTGGATACTTCATGTTTGTTTTTACAAGGTGATGAAAACAAACCAGTATGATGAATAGATAAACCTTCCCCTACCCCCAACTCCATGCAACTAGTAAGATGTGAGGGCTTATCACCAAGAGTTGGGAAGGGCGTAAGTTATGAGGTGTAGTGAAATGATAGTGATGAAAGAAAGACAAAGCTTTGGTGGAACCAAATTAGGACACCACAAGTCTACTCTACTCGAGTGACTTCATAGTTTTGGATGCAACTTGCTTTGCGGTTTATCCAGAATTAGACCCGTAGATGGCCACATAGTAGACAAAATATAGGTTTTTAGGATTCTAACTCTCTTGGGACTTTGAACATCTGATTCATTTGTTTTTGACTCAAAGTTTCAAAGTTTGAATTGTTTGTGTATGACTTTTTACATTTATTTGTCAAGAGGACCTCCTACATTTTGCCCCATGCTACTAGTAAGAAGCGTGGGTTTATCACCATGGGAAAAGTATAGGCGAGTAAGGGCATTCCCATCCTTTTCCAACCCTACGTCACTAGTAAGAGATGTAAGCTCATCACCAAAGGTTGGTGGGGCAAGGAAATGTGTAAAATTAAAATTTTCTATTTGATCAATGTTTGACCTGTTTATTTGAGTAAAATGTCAGTATGTGTTTATTTCTAAAGAGATATACATATGGGATAGATGTCACACCATGAAGCTTCTAGAACAGACCATAGGCAAGACACCTACCCAACGAAGAAATTAAAAATGAGAATAAACTTGCAGATCTTGGTATGGTTACCGTTAAGACTTTACCATGTCTAGCTTTATTTGATAAAATGATTCTGAGATAATTTGATGATATCATGCAAATGGAGAAGTATGATCAAAGAGTTTATGCCAACAACATCATGAGTTTGTAATGAACTGCTTTGAGAATAGATTCCTTAATCACAATTTGTGTATGAACAAGTGGACAATATGATCCTAATCTATATGAAGATGCAATGCAGATATATATAAGTAGTGCTAGCTGCTTACGCGTAAAAATGCTTGAGGTGTAGGGAATTGACTATTTCACAAAATTCCTCATCTTCTAGCATACATAAGAGGTATGCACCATTCCCATAGTCTTTCATGACTCAGTATGGACCTAGCCATTTAGGCCATAATTTCCTTCCTTCGCCGGTCTTCTTGTCGATCCAGTTGTCTAGTCTTAAAACAAGATCACCTTCATATATGTCACTCATAGACTTTCTTGTTATATTACCGGCACATCCGGTCAACATAGACTCTATGTCATTGTTCAGCATCTAACCTAGTTTCATCTAGGCTTTCTAGTTGGGAAAGATGTGCTTCTTTGTAAGCGTCTTCATCCAGAATCCCTTGTAATGAAATGTGGAGACTGGGTATTTCAACCTTGAGAGGGAGAACTGCCTCTGCCCCGAACACTAGTGAAAAAGGAGTTGCTCCCGTTGGTGTTTTTATTGAGGTTCGATGGGCCCATAAGGCCGGATATAACTTCAAGTGCCAATCTCATTTGTTTTCTTTAACAATTTTAAGGAGAATGGCTTTTAGTGTTTTATTCGTCGCTTCAGCCTGTCCATTGGCTTGAGGGTAATACAAGGAAGCCATATGATGGCTTATTTTAAATTTATTGCATAGCTCGTGAAACTCTTCATTCTTAAAAGAAGTTCCATTATTGGAGATAATGATTTATGGGATATCGTACCTACAAATGATTTGGTTTAAAATGAACTTGGCGATTACAAAACCAGGTACAGTAGTAAGAGGCATAGCCTCTACCCATTTAGTAAAATATTTGGTGGCCGTGATTATAAAATTATGGCCATCTATGGATGAGGGAGAGAATTTCCCTATTAAATCTAGGCCCCATGTAGAAAAGGGCCATGGAGTAGCGATTGGTTGCAGAGCTTGTGCCGGCATATGGATCTCACGGGAGAATTCTTGGCACTTATGACACCTGCGTACGAACTCTACTGCGTCATGTTCTAGAGTAGGAAAGAAATATCCCATTCGATGTATTTTATGAGTGGTGGCATGACCACCGAAGTTGCCTCCACACATTCCACTATGGGATTCATGGAGAATCTTCTTGGATTCTTCTGTGTCGACACATCTTAGGAGTATTCCATCGAACGCTTTCCGATAGAGCACTTTCACTATAATGATGTATTTAGCTACGATAATATGTAACCACCTTATTTTTTGTGGTGTAGCTCCTTCTGGATACGTATGGTCCATGATATAATTAATGATATCATCATACCAGGGACACTCAGAGATAGAGGGTCAGGTTTCGATGTAGTATACGCACTCATCTAAAAAATCTAAATCTACTAGATTTCCTCCATCTAATGGGTTATCAACTAACCAATCTGTGATGATTTGTCCTTTAACAGACTTCTGATTTACAAATGTTGATTTGAATTCCCCCATTAAGGTTATAAAATGTCCATCCTTTTTAGACAAGGACCCTTGTGTGAGGAAAGTTCATAAACGGTCCGTTTTTACCATGACCCTTGTTTCTTGATTTAGCATATAATGTCTTAGGTGTTTGGTTGCAAAAACTATGGCGAGGCATTCTCATTCTGCTTGGGTATAACACATTTCATAGTCAAGCAACGTTCAGCTAATGAAATAAATCACGTGTTCTCTCTTGTCATTGTCTTCTTGAGCCAACATGCAAGCTAGCGAGACATTAGTTGCTCATTAATATAAAATTAATGGGTGATCTAGCTTAGGTGGCATTAGTGTAGGTGGTAATAACAGGAAACACTTAATTGCATCAAAAGCTTCATTGCATTCTTCAGTCCAATCAATGCTATAATCTTTCTTGAGTAAATTTTTGATTGGATGAATGGCGAAGCTTAAGTTCGGGATGAATCTTTGGATTACACCCAGCTTTCCGAGAAATGACCTGATTCCAGATTCATCTGAAGGTGGAACCATTTCGAGGACAGCCCAAATTTTGGTTGGGTCAACATCTATCCCTCGTGACGATATGATGTAACCTAGGAGCTTCCCTCCTGTTACACCAAAGACGCATTTTTCTTGATTTATCATGACTACGTATTCTATCAGACGTGAGAGAATGACGTCGAGTACATTTGGATGGTCACAACACTTCTTGGCCTTAGCCAACAATTCATCTATGTAGGATTCCATGATTTTATGAATTAAATCATGAAATATATATGTTATAGCTCGCTGGTATGTAGCATCAGCATTTTTGAGACCAAATGGCATGACAACATAGCAATAAGTTCCCCAGGGAGTTATAAACGTGGTTTTGGCTTGATCTTGTTCAGATATTTTAATTTGATTGTATCCCGAGAATCCATCCATGAGAGACAAAATTTCAAACCCAGCTGTTGTATCAACAATGACATCAATGGATGGCAACAGGAAGTCTTCTTTAGGACATGCTTTGTTGATGTCTCAGAAATCTATGCAGATGTGTATCTTTCCATTCTTCTTGAGAACGGGAATGATGTTAGACACCCATTGGGAGTAATTGACTGGCTTGATAAATCCTACTTGGAGGAGTTTTATTACCTCCTCTTTTACCATGAGAGCTACCTTGGGTTTCATGGGTCTCGATTTTTGTTTAACTGGCTTTGGATCAGATTTAGTGACAAGGTTGTGCATTGTGATGTGGGGTACAACCCTTTTCATTTCCTTATAATTAAATGCAAACACCTTCTGATGTTCTTTGAGGATCCGAGTGTGTATTTCTACTTCCTTTGGGGTTACTAAGGACCCTAATTTCAATATCCTTGGTTCGTCTTCCATTCTGATGTTAATATCAATTGTTTCTTCAATCAAAGAGGCATTACCCTCTTCAAACTCAGGTGACACTGGAGGTAATTCCAAATCATCCCCATTTTCTACTGTGCATATGCTAGGTTCCATTTGTGAGGGAAGATCCACCATGGGATTTCCAAAGTAGGAAGACGAATGTGGGATTAAGGAAAAATCTATCATATGATAGGAGAGATGTAGTGCCGCATAGGCATTTAAGTAATCCAAAGTGGCCATATCACTATCAACATGGTCTAGGATAGTAGATTCATTTCTGTTTAAAAGAGAATTTGTCATTTTCTTTATCAACGGTTCATCACGAAGGGATACCATGAAATGGGTATCCTCTAACTTATTACTTGGAGTAAAACATGATCCGGAAGTTGCTATTGAATCAGCGAGAAGATTTTCCTCTCACAGGATTGCTTCAATTGATATGAAGTCAAATTCCTTTCTTAAATCTAATACAACTTTTTTGTAAATCTGTAAATGCTCGGCTTTGGTTTCATATATCTCTGAGACTTGGTTTGCTACCAATTGTGAGTCTCCTAAGACTATGATGTTATCAACACCAATTCTTTTAGCTAAGATGAGGCCAAGGAGGAGGGCTTCGTACTCAGCACCATTATAAATGCACTCAAAATTTAGTTTAAAGGCAAAAGGTAAGACTTTTCCTTCAGGGGAAGTGAAGATTACACCTGGCCCCGCTCTGTATCGGCACCTAGCTCCATCAAAATGGAGTGTCCAATATTTGACTGGGAATATGGATGTTGGGATATCTGTTGTGTTCACATATTCTACTGCCACCATACAGAGATCCTTTGTTGGAAGAGAGCCAATGCCTAGGTGATATCCTATTCCTATTGAATCGAATGGTAAGAATATTGGTAGATCATTTTCTAGCAGTTCAATGATTTTTGCAGTAGTTCTTAATGATACTACTTCTACAGTGTTAGCCTCATCTTTAGGGGTTGGGGTTACTTTGGCTAGGCTCATAGCTTCAAGATCTGTCGTAGGTACCAAGTTTTCATTTGTTTTTTTGTCGGTAGGTTTATTAAGTTGATTTGTTAGGAGTTCAAACTCTAAGTGTACGCCTGGTCTTTTCTTTAAGTCAGCTAGGTGTACATCAAATGGTTTTGGATCACCTTTGGCCATGAATACCTTTCCTAAATGTAAAAACCTTACTTCTTGAAATAGTGTAGAAGGGATTGCCTTCATGTGGTGTATCCAAGGTCGGCTGAGGATCATATTATAGTTAGTTTCCAAATCTATAATAAAAAACTCAGTCAAGATGGTTTTGGGTCCTAAGGTGACCGATAATATTATAGTTCCAACGGAGGTGGCTTTAAGACTATCATAGCCCCTTAGTGTATTTCGAGTTGTGGAGCAATTGGTTTCTCCATACCCTAGCTTTTGGAGGAAAGAGAAGGGGACTATGTTAACTACTGCCCCATCATCAACCATTGCACACTTTACATAGTTGTTATAAACCCATACTTACAAATGTAAGGCTGGATCACCTCGGCAGGCGATCTTAGCATCTGTTGGCATTTTTCTTATCTCGAATATGAATTTGACATCACTAGCTACCTGCCCTGGAGGATGAAAATCAAAGTCCACATGATTTACCTATGTTTCAGGTGGTGGAGTGATGTTAATTAGATGACCTAAACCTAATGCTTCTAAAAGAGCATCCCTGTGGGCCGGAGAGTTCATTAGTAAGTCTAAGAATGAAATGTGTGAGAAGGTTTTTGTTAGGTTGTTAATCAAATCATAGGCTCCCATAGGTTTTACTATGATTTTTTGGATGTCATCTACCTCTGGCAGGTGGCCTGGACTTGGCTGAGAGAAATACTCTCGCATCCTTGTTATAGCTTCGATGGGTAGCTCAACGTCTAACTCTACTAAATCGACTACCTTAGGTCGTGGTTGACTTCCTAGTTGCGGCGCAACTAATGGATTTAGCTAGGTCGAGGCTTCATGATCATTGTTTCCTATGATTGCACTCTTGTTCGTCCCAGTTGGATTTAGCCTATTATTATCATGATTTGGGAGTGGATCATTAAAGATCTTCAGGGGTGTGTTTTGAGGGGAAACTTCCCCTGAAAAGGTATTTGACGTTGGTGACGTAGGATCTGCCAAGAACATATCTATAAAAAGTCATTTTTGTTCATCTGGTAAGCGTTGCATGAATTTATTGTAGTCACGGCATGTTCTAGTGTCATGGCCCTAAATTTTGTGGAAACCACAGTATGAATTAGGATATTAATTCCTAGTTTGTTGATTTGATGTGTACGTACCCATAATTGTAAGGTACTGTACTGCCAGAACAACGTGACACGTGCCCCAATGATGATACATGTCTCCTCACAAGGTGTTCAGGATCTGGAAAAGCTCTCCAAGTGTGTGTTAACATCCTACATGCCCCGCTTAGCCCCCGCATGCTTTATTTTTCCTTTTCCCCTCTTTTCTTAGCCTTTTTCTCTTCAGTGACAAAACCGCCGCCCTGCCTGGGTGGCGGTCCTATAACTGCTGCCCTACTCAGGGCAGTGGTCCTTTACATGTTTTCCAGAAAGCTCTTTTAACACGACTCATGTAAATTCAACGTTTTACCAGCTTTCTTTCACTGCCATAAGCTTGCATTTATGATTTTGGTTCCCTGGAATAGTGTTTTGCCATTGTTTATAGTTTAAAAGATCTATTTGGCTTTTACGTTAGGTAAATGCAAATGCTATAAATAGATGGCTTGTGCTCAAGCAAATGGCCCCTCATTCACTTCTCATCTTCCCATTTTTCAGTAATTCAGTCTTTTATTTTTCTTAGGATTCATAGTTTAGTTCGTTACATGCTTAGTTAGCATTGTTTTACTGTTGGTAAGCCACATATCCATCTAGTTAGAATCATATAATATAGAGTAGTTAATTACTTTATTTCAGTAAATTCTATTCTAGATATTGCCAGGGAAGTTGTGGGGATTGATAGTTTCTGAGAAACTATGATTCACTTCTCACTTTTGAGGTAGGATCGAGAATCTTGCAAATAGATTAGATGAGCTATTTTATTGTTTAGAATAGATCTACAAATCACACAGACAAATGGCTACACTCAGTTATTTTGTCTATTTTAAATTATTATTTTAGTTGTCTTTCTAGATATTTTAAATAGTTGTTTTCTTAAATTCGTAAAGTTCATCAGAAAAACACAAAAAAAAGAGAAAACATATATGCTATAGATACAATTCACATAGTTAAATTTCATTTTGTTACAGTTAATTTACTTTGTTACTTTTGTATGACAATCACGAGACATAAAGAGCCCAGGGAATACATATTCGATCTAATCGTGCCCCAGCCCAATCTCATCACAGAAATAACCGATATAGATCAAAATCGTAGGATTCAAGTCTTCCGAACAACAGTAAGCTTGTAACAAATCAATTCTCAATTGAGTGGACTAAACATAGAAGACGACCAAGCACACACGTTTTGGTCAAATCAACCGAACTATAGATTACCCTAGGCTAACATTCATATGATTGTAGAAGGGTTTGAAAGAGAACAAACCTTTGGTTGTGATCCTTTGGTCCCACAGCCAAATGCAGGAGACAGTCTTCTAGATATAGATACCAGCCTAAGAATCCAGGTTGCACGAACACTTGTAGGGTATTCTGAGAAAATCACATAGTTATTGATCCTAAATATAGAAGCTGAGAAAGCATACGATTACTGGATTTTAGGGATTAGGACTTGATTTCACGCATGACCATAACAGGTCCACAACGACTAAGAGTCTACGATTGTGACCCAAAAATCCCGCAGTCCAACGAATCCACAAGAGAATTAGACATAGACACTGGCCTATGCACACTAGTATTCCAGTCTACTCCACTTTCACCTATCATCATCGAACAATTATCCTTGCTAGACACAACAGCTAACAAAGCTAGAGAGTTCTGGACTAGGCAAGAGAACTGTCCATAGAATTGACTACATTTACCATCCACCATATGACCCTGTCTGGAGAAATACACAAAACTATCCCAGGTCATTTTCTACTTATTCCACAACCCATAGATCAAATCACGCTAGAGCTCGATATTGATTGGATCCTTCGAGTAGTCATCCTTGCTGACCGATCTATCACACCAGCCCAAGTTAGGAGGGTTTTCTTTGCTTTAGATTCACAAGTTCCGTTAGTGCACATTGAAGACATTAGATTGCCTAACTATTTTTTCTGCATCTCACACATATTCCATCCCCACTGGTTGTCTCGACATGACCTCGGGAGGTCGGGTGCAAGGAAGAGTCACTTGTAGATTCCCATGCTCGCTTGTCACTTTTTCGTCATATAAAATTAGTGAACCCCACATGAAACAAAAAAAATTAGTGAAGCTGACGTGAACTTCCTACTTTCTAGTTCAGAGTCATAGTATCACGTGTTCTTCCAAGATTAGTATACTTTTCATCTTCTCTGCCTCATTGGCTTTCATCTTCACTACTTCCCATTATTCTGCGGGTATTCTTATAACCCCCGAATATGTCGGGATTCGATGCATATGGCAGACCCCTCTTAGGTCTTGAGGCATACTACGCCCAATAGAATAGACAATCGTCACCCTCGCTTTCAGTGTGGGGTGAAAAATATTCAACTAATCAGTTGTCGACACAAACTCCAAGGATCAGATATAGCTCACCGTTCCAAATAGAGGAGTTGGAATAACTCGCTCAAATGCAACAAACAGAGCCTTCATGCTCGAACAATATGACGTTCACCAGAGAATCTGGTTCATCTCCTCAGGTACTACTTAGATCACAAATTAGTAGACAATCAGACTCATACCAAGGTTTAGATGATGAACATTTGGTATATTATGCCAGGAATGAACAATGCTCTCGAAGTATGTATCCACCTGTAGGAGGTTTACAAACACAACCCGAGGTCTCTTTTCAAGAAAATACCTCTATGCCACTACATACAGGAAATACCCTCGGAGAAACTTGGCAAGATAGTGATCAGTTCATAATAGGATATCACATGCCTATACAACACCATAATATAGAACAAACACCACTATGGTAAAACATCATGACTTCACCAAATGAAGTCATTTCAACTCTAATAGAAAAGTTTATAGGGTTAGAACTTGCCCAAGCAAGTCAAAATTCGCAATTCATGCAAGCAGGGTGTTCTAATCCTCCACACCATCCTATCCAAGTGGATCTCCTCAGAGAAGTAGGCACATTAGGCACGACTCCTCAGTATTCACAACAAATGCCAACTAGACCCACCATCTCTAGCGATGTTCCTCCCAGTCTAGTACAGAACAATCCATTCCTTGATAGTACCCTATCATACTTAAACATATACTCCAAATCACCACAAGGGGATATGTTCTCCTCTCCCGGCATTTTTGCTCAAACATAGGGGCTTCCGTATGCCCCTACCAATGTATACGCTGTGCCATATCAACAACCCATCCCACCACCGCTCCCTCAACAGGTTCCATAAATGGTCAAAACATATGAGATAGGGACTTACTCAGAATATTTGAAAGAACCCTTGGATTTAACCTTACGAAGCGTCATGCTTCCAAGACCTCTTCCCGATTTTCCCAAATACAAAGGAGAGGAAGATCCAAACACGCATATCAAAGCTTACGCTACAGCCATTCAAGAACTACTCCCATGGGATGGGGTTGTTGCTAAAATATTCCCAAAAAACCTTGGAAGGCATCGCTCTCGATTGGTATTATAAAATACCTGAGGCTTCCATCCATTTGTTCAAATAACTCGTTTCAGAGTTCATCAAGGCCTTCAACATGAACAAACTATTAAGAACAAGAATCAAGGAGTTCTTACACATCAAACAAGAACACAACGAATCTATCGCCCATTTCATCCAAAGGTGGCGTACAGTCCTTTATTCCTTGGCAAGTGCTCCCAACATGGATCAAATGGAACTATGTGATTTATTCCTTCATTCGCTTAGCAGAGAAGCGAAGGAAGAAGTCCAGAAGTTCCCATTATGAACTTATGATGAAGTACTAGAGAGTGCTCTTCGAATAGATCAAACATCAATTGATAGTGGTCACAAAACATATGGAACAAACGGGAGGTTAATCACCCCCAATCAGAACACTACAACTTATCCCACTACCACGAACATCAATCAAGGACCTAAAATCCTTAACAAAAATTAGGGTGTAATAACAGATGGAGTAACCAACTAACCTAAAAAGGTAAATATTGTCAATACTCCATCAAAAATAAACAACCAATGAAACAACAACTTTACCCCTACAGTCAATGCACTGGATTTTAATCCACAACAACAACAACAACAACAACAATAATGGTGAAATCCCATACAGGGTCCAAGCCAAAATTCAACTAGGTACCAAAACCAGAATTCCAACCAAAGACAGCAAACGTAAAATTTTAATAGATAACGGTTTGATCAAAATTTTGGGCCACAATACACATCAAATCAAAAAACTAGGAATTACAATCCTAATTCGTACTATGGTTTCCACAAAATTTGAGGGCGATGACACTAGAACGTGCCGTGACTACAATAAATTCATGCAACGCTTGCCAGATGAACAAAAACAACTTTTTATGGATATGTTCTTAGCAGATCCTACGTCACCAACGTCAAATACCTTTTAAGGGGAAATTTCCCCTAATTAATGATCCACTCCCAAATCATGATAACAATAGGCTAAATCCAAATGGGATGAACAAGGGTGCAATGATAGGAAACAATGATCATGAAGCCTCGACATCGCTGAATCCATTAGTTGTGTCGTAACTAGGAAGTCAACCATGACCTAAGGTAGTCGTTTTAGTAGAGTTAGACGCTGAGCTACCCATTGAAGCTATAACAAGGACACTACAGTATTTCTCTCAGCCAAGTCCAAGCCACCTGCCAGAGGTAAATGACATCCAACAAATCATAGTAAAACCTATGGGAGCCTATGATTTGATTAACGACCTAACAAAAACCTTCTCACACATTTCATTCTTAGACTTACTAAAGAACTCTCCTGCCCACAGGGCTGCTCTTTTAGAAGCATTAGGTTTAGGTCATCTAATTAACATCACTCCACCACCTGAAACATAGGTAAATCATGTGGACTTTGATGTTCATCCTCTAGGGCAGGTAGATAGGGATGTCGAATTCATATTTGAGATAAAGAAAATGCCGAAAGATGCTGAGATCACACGCCGAGGTGATCCAACCTTACATTTGCAAGTATGGGTTTATAACAACTATGTAAAGCGTGCAATGGTTGACGATGGGGTGGCAGTTAACATAGTCCCCTTCTCTTTCCTCCAAAACCTAGGGTATGGAGAAACCAATTGCTCCACAACTCGAAATACACTAAGGGGCTATGATAGTCTTAAAGCCACCTCAGTTGGAACTATAATATTACCGGTCACCTTAGGACCCAAAACCATCTTGACTGAGTTTTATATTATAGATTGGGAAACTAACTATAATATGATCCTCGGCTAACCTTGGATACACCGCATGAAGGCAATCCCTTCTACACTATTTCAAGAAGTAAGGTTTTTACATTTAGGAAAGGTATTCGTGGCCAAAAGTGATCCAAAACCATTTGATGTACACCTAGCTGACTTAAAGAAAAGACCAGGTGTACACTCGGAGTTTGAACTCCCAACAAATCAACTTAATAAACCTACCGACGTAAAAACAAATGAAAAGTTGGTACCTACGACATATCTTGAAGCTATGAGCCTAGCCAAAGTAACCCCAACCACTAAAGATGAGGCTCACACTGTAGAAGTAGTATCGTTAAGAACTACTGCAAAAATCATTGAACTGCTAGAAAATGATCCACCAATATTCTTACCATTCGATTACGTAGGCATAGGATATCCCCTAGGCATTGGCTCTCTTCCAGTAGAGGATCTTTGTATGGTTGGAAGTAGAATATGCAAACAAAACAGATATCCCAGCGTCCATATTCCCAGTCAAATATTGGACACTCCATTTTGATGGAGCTAGATGCCGATACGGAGCTGGGGCAGGTGTAATCTTCACTTCCCCTGAAGGAAAAGTCTTACCTTTTTCCTTTAAACTAAATTTTGTGTGCACAAACAATGGCACTAAGTACAAAGCCCTCCTCCTTGGCCTAATCTTGGCTAAAATAATTGGTGTTGATAACATCAGATTCTTAGGAGACTCACAATTGGTAGAAAACAAAGTCTTAGAGATATATGAAACTAAAGCCGAGCATTTACAGCTTTACAAAAAATTTGTATTAGATTTAAGAAAGGAATTTGACTTCATATCAATTGAAGCAATCCCGCGAGAGAAAAATCTTCTCACTGATTCAATAGCAACTTTTGCATCACGTTTTACTTCAAGCAATAAGTTAGAGGATACCCATTTCATGGTATCCCTTCGTGATGAACCATTGATAAAGACAATGACAAATTCTATTTTAAACATAAATGAGTCTACTATCCTAGACCATGTTGATAGTGATATGGCCACTTTGGATTACTTAAATGCCTATGTGGCACTAAATCTCTCCTATCATATGATAGATTTGTCCTTAATCCCACATTCGTCTTCCTACTTCGGAAATCCCATGGTGGATCTTCCCTCACAAATGGAACCTAGCATATGCACAGTAGAAAATGTGGATGATTTGGATTTACCTCCAGCGCCACCTTAGTTTGAAGAGGGTAACGTGTTTTTGATGGAAGAAACAATTGATATTAACATCGGAACGGAAGACAAACCAAGGATATTGAAATTAGGGTCCTCGTTAACCCCATAGGAAGTAGAAATACACACTCAGATCCTCAAAGAACATCAGAAGGTGTTTGCATTTAATTATAAGGAAATGACAGGGGTTGCACCCCACATCGTGGTGCACAACCTCGTCACTAAATCTGATGCAAAGCCAGTTAATCAAAAATTGAGACCCATGAAACCCAAGGTAGCTCTCATGGTAAAAGAGGAGGTAATAAAACTCCTCCAAGTAGGATTTATCAAGCCAGTCGATTACTCCCAATGGGTTTCTAACATCATTCCCGTTCTCAAGAAGAATGGAAAGATACACATCTGCATAGATTTCTGAGACATCAACAAAGTGTGTCCTAAAGACGACATCCCATTGCCATCCATTGATGTCATTGTTGATGCAACAGCTGGGTTTGAAATTTTCTCTCTCATGGATGGATTCTCAGGATACAGTCAAATTAAAATATCTAAACAAGATCAAGCTAAAACCACGTTTATAACTCCCTGGGGAACTTATTGCTATGTTGTCATGCCATTTGGTCTCAAGAATGCTGGTGGTACATACCAACAAGCTATGACATATATATTTCATGATTTAATTCATAAAATCATGGAATCCTACATAGATGACTTGTTAGCTAAGGCCAAGAAGCACTGTGACCATCCGGAAGTACTCTGCATCATTCTCTCACGTCTGATAGAATACGGAGTCACGCTAAATCCAAAAAAATGCATCTTTGGTGTAACAGGAGGGAAGCTCCTAGGTTACATCATATCGTCATGAGGGATAGATGTTGACCCAACCGAAATTTGGGTTGTCCTCGAAATGGTTCCACCTTCAGATGAATATTGAATCAGGTCATTTCTCGGAAAGCTGTGTGTAATCTGAAGATTCATCCTGGACTTAAGCTTCGCAATTCATCCAATCAACAATTTACTCAAGAAATATTATAGCATTGATTGGACTGAAGAATGCAATGAAGCTTTTGATGTAGTTAAGCGTTTCCTATTATCACCACCTACGCTAATGCCACCTAAGCTAGATCACCCGTTAATTTTATATTCACGAGTAACTAATGTCTCGCTAGCCTACATGCTGGCTAAAGAAGACGATGACAAGAGTGAACGTGTGATTTATTTCATTAGCCGAACATTGCTCGACTATGAAACACATTATACCCAAGTAGAACGAGAATGCCTCGCCATAGTTTTTGCAACCAAATGCCTAAGACATTATATGCTAAATCAAGAAACAAGGGTCATGGTAAAAACGAATCATTTACGAACTTTCCTCACACAAGGGTCCTTGTCTAAAAACGCTGGATTTTTTATAACCTTAATGAGGGAATTCAAATTAACATTTGTAAATCAGAAGTCGGTTAAAGGAAAAATCATCACAGATTGGCTAGCTGATAACCGATTAGATGGAGGCGATCTATTAGATTTATATTTTCCAGATGAGCTCGTATACTACATCGAAACCCGACCCTCTATCTCTGAGTGTCCTTGGTATGCTGATATCATTCATTATATCATGGACCATACATATCCAGAAGGAGCTACACTGCAACAAAGAAGGCGGTTACGTATTATCGTAGCTAAATACATCATTATAGACCAAGTGCTCTATCGGAAAGCATTTGATGGAATGCTCCGAAGATGTGTCGACACGGAAGAATCCAAGAAGATTATCTATGAATCCCACAGTGGAATGTGTGGAGGCCACTTTGGTGGTCATCCCACTTCTTGTAAAATACATTGAATGGGCTATTTCTAGCCTACTCTAGAACACGACGTATTAGAGTTCGTACACAGGTGTCATAAGTGCCAAGAATTCTCCCATGAGATCCATATGCTGGCACAAGCTCTGCAACCAATCGCTAATCCATGGCCCTTTTCTACATGGGGTCTAGATTTAATAGGGAAATTCTCTCCCTCATCCACAGGCGGCCATAATTTTATAATACCTGGTTCTGTAATCGCTAAATTCATTTTAAACCAAATCATTTGTAGGTATGGTATCTCGCAAATAATTATCTCTGATAATGGAACTTATTTTAAGAATGAAGAGGTTCACGAGCTATGCAATAAATTTAAAATAAGCCATCATACGGCTTCCTTGTATTACCCTCAAGCCAATGGACAGGCTGAAGCGACGAATAAAACACTAAAAGCCATTCTCCTTAAAATGGTGAAAGAAAACAAACGAGATTGGAACTTGAAGTTATATCCATCCTTATGGGCCCACCAAACATCAATAAAAACACCAACGGGAGAAACTCCTTTTTCACTAGTGTTCGGGGCAGAGGCAGTTCTCTCACTCGAGGTTGAAATACCCAGTCTCCGCATTTCATTACAAGGGATGCTGGATGAAGATGCTTACAGAGAAGCATGTCTTTCCTAACTAGAAATCCTAGATAAAACTAGGTTAGATGCTGAATAATGACATAGAGTCTATGCTGACCAGATGTTCTGGCAATATAACAAGAAAGTCTATGAGCGCGACATATATGAAGGTGATCTCGTTCTAAGACTAGACAGCCAAATTGACAAGAAGACCAGCGAAGGAAGGAAATTCCGTCCTAAATGGTTAGGTCCATACCGAGTCATGAAAGACTATGGGAATGGTGCATACCTCTTATGTACGCTACAAGGTGAGGAATTTGGTGAAATAGTCAATTCCCTAGACCGAAAGTGTTTTTATGCTTAAGCAGCTAGCACTACTTATATATATATCTACATTGCATCTTCATATAGATTAGGATCATGTTGTCCACTTCTTCATACATAAATTGTGATTAAGGAATCTATTCTCAAAGTAGTTCATTACAAACTCATGATGTTGTTGGCATAAACTCTTTAATCATACTTCTCCATTTTCATGATATCATCAAATTATCTCAGAATCATTTTATCAAATAAAGCTAGACATGGCAAAGTCTTAACAGTAACCATACCAAGATCTGCAAGTTTATTCTCACTTTTGATTTCTTCTTAGGGTAGGTGTCTTACCTATGGTCTATTCTAGAAGCTTCATGGTGTCACATCTATCCCATATGTATATCTCTTTGGAAATAAACACATACTGACATTTTACTCAAATAAACAAGTCAAACATTGATCAAACATAAAATTTTAATTTTACACATTTCCTTACCCCACCAACCTTTGGTGATGAGCTTGCATCTCTTACTAGTGACGTAGGGTTGGGAAAGGATGGGAATGCCCTTACTCACCTATACTTTGCCCACGGTGATAAACCCACGCTTCTTACTAGTAGCATGGGGTAAAGTGTAGGGGGTCCTCTTGACAAATAAATGCAAAAAGTCATACACAAACAATTCAAACTTTGAAACTTTGATTCAAAAACAAATGAATCAAATTTTCAAAGTACCAAGAGAGTTAAAATCCTAAAAACCCAGATTTTGTCTACTATGTGGCCATATACGGGTCTAAGTCTGGATAAAACGCAAAGCAAGTTGCATCCAAAACTATGAAGTCACTCGAGTAGAGTAGACTTGTGGTGTCCTAATTTGGTTCCACCAAAGCTTTTTCTATCTTTCATCACTATCATTTCACTACACCTCATAACTTGCGCCCTTCCCAACTCTTGGTGATAAGCCCTCGCATCTTACTAGTTACATGGAGTTGGGGGTAGGGGCAGGTTTATCTGTTCATCATACCGGTTTGTTTTCATCACCTTGCCAAAACAAACATGAAGTATCCAAAATTGTTTACAGAAACTAAGATTCAAAATCACATTATATCTACATCATCATGTATCAGCATAATGAAACACAAAAGGAAAGTAAAACACTTGCACCATTTGTTCACCATTGCATAAATTCTAAAAAAATATATAAACGTACATCATAGCATACATGAGGAAACTTGAAATAGAAAGAAATCCATGAATGCCAAGATTTTGATCAAAAACGAATGCATATATATAAATAATCAATGTTTATATACAATGCCATCATGCACTAAGCATGGTCAAAATGCTCAAAGAGCTTGGGATATACAATAGAATATATAGTACAAAATCTATGAGAGCCAAATGGCTTCTCAATCCCTATGGGACCCCTCTAAAGGTGCACGCCGCAGTCTCAAGATCCCGAGGGGTAGCCGCAGTCTCACCACGAGAATGGTTCCTCATCAAGCACTCAGCCGTCTTGTACCCTGCTATCTCGGTACAAAGGGTCGATACCATATTGGCCACATGCCAGATAGGAGCAAAGATGTCAGTATGTCTGCCGAATCCTGAAGTCTCCCCAGCATCCATGGATAGCTCTGCATGGGTCCTCTCCATGGGGATCATCAGGGTATCATTACATACCCCGCGGATCAAGTCCTGCCACTCATCGGCGGTCTCTGCAAACCAAGGAGAAAACAAATTAAAAACCAAACAAGAAATTAAAGGATACAAGATAACAACTAAAATGATCTTAAGTTAAACAAACACTAGAGAGGGGAGAAGGTAACTTACTCGGATCACCAGGCCTCCATGATGGGTCTATGGGATCAGTTCCTACCACGGATGCTACTGCCGACTAAGGGGCTATTCCTGTGGTTGGAGTAACGTAACACCCTGCAACAAACTCATCCTCCCCATGGCCTTAGGAGAGTGGCTCCTCTGAAACCAGATTCACCCTCTCTGCACTCTGCTCGGCCCTCTCCACCTGCATGATATCCTAGTTATCATGCCACTCAGGATCACTGTCCTCAGTCTCCTCCTCTGTCTCCCCCTCGTAAATTCCTTAGACTCGAATTCTACCTCAATGGGATCATCATTGTTTTGGGTAGGACCCACAACAATCTGAAGTAAAGGCACCTGACGCGCACCGGCTCTCCCTCTGGCACGAACTATCCTCATGACTACAATAGAAATGCTAGGAGTAATCACTGTCCAACCCCGGCTTCTAGTCCCCCTCTGGCCTCTCAGACTGATCTATATACTGGTGCCACTGGGGGAAGCATACCCATGTATGGTATGCCAAACTGTTAAGGAACTCAGCCAAAAGGGTGCATCTCCACTCACCCCACTCTATCAATACGGTGCCCTTTCGTGGAGCAGGAGATCAAGGTAAGAGCCTCCTCGCCCCATATGCCTGCCATAGTCTGGTATGGTGTGGCCTCCATGTCAGCAGTAGTCAGGGAGGCAACTGGTTGATGAGGTGCTCTAAGCACCGACATGTCTGTCCATCTGGCTGCCCTCATAGCTCCAGGATCTGCCACCTCCACACCCTTGCCATAAGGGATGAAATGCTCATAGACCCAACTCATGACTAGAGTCAGGTGGCTCAATGACTGCCCCTATAAACGGACCACCCTGTATAAGTCGTGGTAGGTGGTCCCAAGAATTTATGCTCCCCAGGAATATATCCGACCGTGCCCCTCTATCTGTGTAATAATGGGGGACCAGCAGTATAATAATGTATCTCCTCCCTTGTCCCCGATCAATCTCGAGGCAAGGATCCCCATGATGGCCTGGTGAAGTAGGGGGATGGGAAAAGAAGGAATAGATCGAACTCTCACCCCCTTCTTCGACCCCATGGAGATGAATGCATCTCCCATATATGTGGCCCACTGTGCAATCTATGCCCATGAGCCTGTTGTCTCTAGGGTGAGTCGTCTCTCGATGATCGGGACCCCCAAAATGCGATAGACGTCCTCCAGTGTAATAGTCCACTCACTGCGGACCCCTGGCAATCGGAAGGTGTTCCGATCTGCATCCCAGTATGAGAACAAGTCAGAAATGATGTGACTAGATGGTGTAATGTGGGGCACGCGTGAAATGCATAGTATCCCAGCCTGCTAAAGAGTGTCCTCCTCATCCTGTGAGAGGGCATCTAGTACCCCTGGGAGCCAATCACACTCCCTCTCTTGAATCCACCGGATATACTCCTCTCTCACCTGCATACACCCAAAAACACACAAAACAAAGCAAGTTAGCATCCAAGTAATACTAGAAAAATCATGAAAGCACGTAGAAATGCTAAAAATACAAACACAATCTCAAAAAGAGGTTCCTTTTGCATTCTGTGCAAAACCGCCACCCTGAGCAGGGGGGCGGTTTTGTAACCACCGCCTTAAGGGCGTGTAACCGCGGTCATGTAACCACCACCTTGAACAGGGCGGCGGTCATGTAACCGCCACCCTGGGCAGGGTGACGGTCGTGGTCCGAAAACCCACGTGGGTTTTTAAATTTAAAAAGCCTAAAAAATGTAAAAAAAAAGACCATTTTACCTAAAAACAAAGCCTACCCAGTAGGCGCCCCCCCTAGGTGGACCTTTCAACACTAACATTTTCAAAAATTACCCCCCCATGACAAAGTATTTAGCATTTCAAATTTAAGGGGGTAAAAAGGATAAACTGAAGAAAACTAACCTGTGATCTCACGGGTCGATGTGTCGCACGTGGAGGCATGATCGCTATCTCGTCGCGGACGTTTTCTCTACTTATGCAAGAAACCATCACCGTGGGTCCCAAAAGCTCAAAATCAATCAAATTGACTCGCGCAAATGAATAGGAAAATGGGCTCACTTTCATATATATAGCACTCTATGATTCATTTTAAATAACTTTTTCACAGGTTTGGAGTACTGACGGAGGTAAGTTCCTATCCCCGCACAAATGGTACATTCTCATTCCCTATTATTTTAGCGTTTATTTTCAAAATTTTGTGTCTATCTGCACTTGAGTTCTCTTTTCATTTTGTAGGTAATGGGAATTTTGGATGGCGTCATTTCAACACACGGATGTATCAGGTATAAATTTTAACTTCCCATTTCGGGACCACCGTACTCGGACCCACCGTTTTATTCCTCTTCATGGCTAAAACGCTTCTCCAAGGGGGCACGTACCCAAAATTGTAAGGTACTGTACTACCAGAAAAATGTGACACGTGCCCCAATGATGATACAGGTCTCCTCGCAAGGTGTTCGGGATCCAGAAAAGCTCTCCAAGTGTGCGTTAACATCCCACATGCCCTGCTTAGCCCCCGCGTGCTTTTTTTTCCCTTTTCCCCTCTTTTCTTGGCCTTTTTCTCTTTAGTGACGAAACCGCCACCCTGCCTAGGCAGCGGTCTCATGACCGCCACCCTGAATAGGGCGGCGGTCCTATAACCGCCGCCTTGCTCAGGGCGGCGGTCCTTTACGCGTTTTCCAGAAAGCTCTTTTAACACGACTCACATAAATTCAATGTTTTACCAGCTTTCTTTCACCGCCATAAGCTTGCATTTATGATTCTGGTTCCCTGGAATAGTGTTTTGCCATTGTTTATAGTTTAAGAGTTCTATTTGGCTTTTACCTTGGGTAAATGCAAATGCTATAAATAGTTGGCTTGTGCTCAAGAAAATGGCCCCTCATTCACTTCTCATCTTCTCATTTTCAGTAATTCAGTCTTTTATTTTGCTTAGGATTCATAGTTTAGTTCGTTACATGCTTAGTTAGCATTGTTTTACTGTTGGTAAGCCACATATCCATCTTGTGCAAGCAGTGTTGTCATTTCATCCAATCCATTGGAGTAGAATAGCTTAGGAAGCCATTAAAGTTGCAGGTTTTCCTCCTCAAACAGGATAGTTTCAGGTTCTGGATGCTTTATGTTGCATGACTCGCAATAGATCCTGCTAGGAATTGCATAAGCCAAGCTCTGTACTCTTGCACTATCCCTCTCCTACTCGCATTGTATTCAGTGTGTATTATGAGCTACCTTTATCCCAATATCTACTTCTGTTGATGCTAGCATTACACGCTTTTCTGGATCCACGTGAACACGAAAGAATGAGGAGATCACACTGAGGGGACAAGATCACACACACCATCGGATTCACCACTATTCTGCAGAATCCAAGTTCTAGCTTTCAAAGTTCTAGTTAGAATCATATCAAATAGAGTAGTTAATTACTTTATTTCAGTAAATTCTATTCTCGATATTGCCAGGGAAGCTGTGGGGATTGATAGTTTCTGAGAAACTATGATTCACTCCTCACTTCTGAGGTAGGATCGAGAATCTTGCAAATAGATTAGATGAGTTATTTTATTGTTTAGAATAGATCTACAAATTACACAGACAAATAGCTACACTCGGTTATTTTGTTTGTTTTAAATTATTATTTTAGTTGTCTTTCTAGATATTTTAAATAGTTGTTTTCTTAAATTCGTAAAGTTCATCAGAAAAACACAAAAAGATAGAGAAAACATATATGCTATAGATACACTTCACATAGTTAAATTTCATTTTGTTACAGTTAATTTACTTTGTTACTTTTGTATGACAATCATGGGACCTAGAGAGCCCAGGGAATACATATTCGAGCCAATCGTGCCCCAGCCCAATCTCATCATGGCAATAACTGATATAGATCAAAATCTTAGGATTCAAGTCTTCCGAACAATGGTAAGCTTGCAACAAATCAATTCTCAGTTGAGCGGACTAAACATAGAAGACGACCAAGCACACATGTTTTGGTCGAATCAACCGAACTACAGATTACCCTAGGCAAACATTCATATGACTGTAGAAGGGTTCGAAAGAGAACAAACCTTTGGTTGTCATCCTTTGGTCCCACAGCCAGATGCAGGAGACACTCTTCTAGATATAGATACCAACCTAAGAATCTAGGTTGCACGAACGCCTGTAGGGTATTCTGAGAAAATCACACAGTTATTGATCCTAAATATAGAAGCTGAGAAAGCATACGATTACTGGATATTAGGGATTAGGACTTGATTTCACGCATGACCATAACAGGTCCACAACGACTAAGAGTCTACGGTTGTGACCCACAAATCCCGCAGCCCAACGAATCCGCAGGAGAATTAGACATAGACACTGGCCTACGCACACTAGTATTCCAGTCTACTCCACTTCCACCTATCATCATCAAACAATTATCCTTGCTAGACACAACAGCTAACAAAGCTAGAGAGTTCTGGACTAGGCCAGAGAACCATCCATAGAATTGACTACATTTACCATCCACCATATGACCCTGTCCGGAGAAATACACGAAACTATCCCGGGTCATTTTCCACGTATTCCACAACCCATAGATCGAATCACGCCAGAGCTCGATATTGATTGGAGCCTTCGAGCAGTCATCCTTGCTGACCAATCTATCACACCAGCTCAAGTTAGGAGGGCTTTCTTTGCTTTAGATTTGCAAGTTCCGTTAGTGCGCATTGAAGACATTAGATTTCCTAACTAGTTTGTCTGTATCTCACACATATTCCATCCCCACCGGCTGTCTCAGGATGACCTCGGGAGGTCGGGTGCGAGGAAGAGTCACTTGTAGATTCCCACGCTCGCTTGTCACTTTTCCGTCGTACAAAATTGGTGAACCCGACACGTGAAACAAACAAAATTAGTGAAGCTGATGTGAACTTCCTACTTTCTAGTTCAGAGTCATAGTATCACGTGTTCTTCCAAGTTTAGTATACTTTTCATCTTCTCTACCTCATTGGCTTTCACCTTCGCTCCTTCCCATTATTCTGCGGGTATTCATATACCCCCCGAATATGTCAGGATTCGATGCATATGGCAGACCCCTCTTGGGTCTTGAGGCATACTACGCCCAACAGAATAGACAATCATCACCCTCGCTCTCAGTGTGGGGTGACAACTATTCAACTAGTCAGTTGTCAATACAAACTTCAAGGATCAGATATAGCTCGTCCTTCCAAACAGAGGGGTTGGAACAACTTGCTCAAACGTAACAAACAGAGCCTTCAGGCTCGAACAATATGACGTTCACCGGAGAATCTGGTTCATCTCCTCAGGTACTACTTAGACCACAAATTAGTAGACAATCAGACTCATACCAAGGTTTAGACGATGAATATTCGGTACGTTATGCCAGGAATGACCAACATTCTCGAGGTATGTATCCACCTGTAGGAGGTTTACAACCACAACCCGAGGTCTCTTTTCAAGAAAATACCTCTATGCCACTGCATATAGGAAATACTCTCTGAGAAACTTGGCAAGATAGTGATCAGTTCATAACAGGATATCACATGCCTATACAACACCATAATATACAACAAACGCCACTAAGGCAGAATATCGTGACTTCACCAAATGAAGTCATTTCAACTCTAATAGAAAAGGTTAGAGGGTTAGAACTTGCCCAAGCAAGTCAAAATTCACAATTCATGCAAGCAGGGAGTTCCAATCCTCCACACCATCCTAGCCAAGTGGATCTCCTCATAGGAGTAGGCACGTTAGGCATGACTCCTCAGTATTCACAACAAATGCCAACTAGACCCACCATCTCCAGCACTGTTCCTCCCGGTCTAGTACAGAACAATCCATTCCTGGATAGTACCCCATCATACTTAAACATATACTCCAAATCACCACAAGGGGATATGTTCTCCTCTCCCAACATTTTTGCTCAAACACAAGGGCTTCCTTATGCCCCTGCCAATGCATACGCTGTGCCATATCAACAACCCATCCCACCACCACTCCCTCAACAGGCGCCATCAATGGTCAAAACATATGCGATAGGGACTTACTCAGAATATTTGAAAGAGCCCTTGGATTTCACCATACGAAGCGTCATGCTTCCAAGACCTCTTTCCGATTTTCGCAAATACAAAGGAGAGGGAGATCCAAATGCGCATATCACAGCTTACGCTATAGCCATTCGAGAACTACTCCCATGGGATGGGGTTGTTGCTAAAATATTCCCAAAAACCTTGGAAGGCATCGCTCTTAATTGGTCTTATAGAATACCTGAGGCTTCCATCCATTCATTCAAACAACTCGTTTCAGAGTTCATCAAGGCCTTCGACATGAACAAACTATTAAGAACAGGAATCAGGGAGTTCTTACACATCAAACAAGAACACAACGAATCTGTCACCCATTTCATCCAAAGGTGGCGTACAGTCCTTTATTCCTTGGAAAGTGCTCCAAACATGGATCAAATGGAACTATGTGATTTATTCCTTCATTCTCTTAGCAGAGAAGTGAAGGAAGAAGTCTAGAAGTTCCCATTACGAACTTACGATGAAGTACTAGAGAGTGCTCTTTGAATAGATCAAGCAGCAATTGATAGTGGTCGCAAAACATATGGAGCAAACAGGAGGTTAATCACCCCTAATCAGAACACTACAACTTATCCCGCTACCATGAACATCAATCAAGGACCTAAAATCCTTAACAAAAATCGGGGTGTAACAACAAATGGAGTAACAGACCAACCTAAAAAAGTAAATGTTGTCAACACTCCATCACAAATAAACAACCAACGAAACAACAAATTTTTCCTAACAGTCAATGCAGTGGATTTTAATCATCAACAACAACAACAAAAACAACAACAACAACGGTGAAATCCCATACAGGGTCCAAGCCAAAATTCAACTAGGTACCAAAACCAGAATTCAAACCAAAGACAACAAACACAAAATTTTAATAGACAACGGTTTGATCAAAATTTTGGGCCACAATACACATCAAATCAACAAACTAGGAATTATAATCCTAATTCATACTTTGGTTTCCACAAAATTTGGGGCCATGACACTAGAACATGTCGTGACTACAATGAATTCATGCAACGCTTGCCAGATGAACAAAAACAACTTTTTATGGATATGTTCTTAGCAGATCCTACGTCACCAGCATCAAATACCTTCGCAGGGGCGGTTTCCCCTCAGAACGCACCCCTGAAGATCTTTAATGATCCAATCCCAAATCACGATAACAACAGGCTAAATCCAACTGGGATGAACAAGGGTGCAATGACAGGAAATAATGATCATGAAGCCTCGACCTCACTAAATCCATTAGTTGCGCCACAACTAGGAAGTCAACCATGACCTAAGGTAGTCGGTTTAGTAGAGTTAGATGCTGAGCTACCCATCGAAGCTATAACAAGGACGCGAGAGTATTTCTCTCAGCCAAGTCCAAGCCACCTGCCAGAGGTAGATGACATCCAAAAAATCATAGTAAAACATGTGGGAGCCTATGATTTGATTAACGACCTAACAAAAACCTTCTCGCACATTTCATTCTTAGACTTACTAAAGAACTCTCCTGCCCACAGGGCTGCTCTTTTAGAAGAATTAGGTTTAGGTCATCTAATAAACATCACTCCACTGCCTGAAACACAGGTAAATCATGTGGACTTTGATGTTCATCCTCCAGGGCAGGCAGATAGGGATGTCGAATTCATATTCGAGATAAACAAAATGCCGACAGATGCTGAGATCACACGCCGAGGTGATCCAGCCTTACATTTGCAAGTATGGGTTTATAACAACTATGTAAAGCATGCAATGGTTGACGATGGGGCGACAGTTAACATAGTCCCCTTCTCTTTCCTCCAAAAGCTAGGGTATGGAGAAACCAATTGCTCCACAACTCGAAATACACTAAGGGGGCTATGATAGTCTTAAAGAAACCTCGGTTGGAACTATAATATTACCGGTCACCTTAGGACCCAAAACCATCTTGACTGAGTTTTATATTATAGATTGGGAAACTAACTATAATATGATCCTCGGCCAACCTTGGATACACCGAATGAAGGCAATCCCTTCTACACTATTTCAAGAAGTAAGGTTTTTACATTTAGGAAAGGTATTCATGGCCAAAGGTGATCCAAAACCATTTGATGTACACCTAGCTAACTTAAAAAAAAGACCAGACATACACTCAGAGTTTGAACTCCCAACAAATCAACTTAATAAACCTACCGATGTAAAAACAAACGAAAAGTTGGTACCTACAACAGATCTTGAAGCTATAAGCCTAGCCAAAGTAACCCCAACCCCTAAAGATGAGGCTAACACTTTAGAATAAGTATCATTAAGAACTACTGTAAAAATCGTTGAACTGATAGAAAATGATCTACCAATATTCTTAGCATTCGATTCAATAGGCATAGGATATCCCTTAGGGATTGGCTCTCTTCCAGCAGAGGATCTCTGTATGGTTAAAGTAGAATATGCAAACACAACAGATATCCCAACATCCATATTCCCAGTGAAATATTGGACACTCCATTTTGATGGAGCTAGATGCCGATACGGAGTGGGGGCAGGTGTAATCTTGACTTCCCCTGAAGGAAAAGTCTTACCTTTTACCTTTAAACTAAATTTTGAGTGCAAAAACAATGGCGTTGAGTATGAAGCCCTCCTCCTTGGCCTCATCTTGGATAAAAGAATTGGTGTTGATAACATCAAAGTCTTAGGAGACTCACAATTGGTAGAAAACCAAGTATTAGAGATATATGAAACCAAAGCTGAGTATTTATAGCTTTACAAAAAAGTTGTATTAGATTTAAGCAAGGAATTTGACTTCATATCAATTGAAGCAATCCTGCAAGAGGAAAATCTTCTCGCTTATTCAATAGCAACTTCCGCATCAAACTCTCACCCCCTTCTTCGACCCCATGGAGATGACTGCATCTCCCATATATGTGGCCCACTGTGTAATCTATGCCCGTGAGCCTGTTATCTCTAGGGTGAGTCGTCTTCTGATTATCGGGACCCCCAAAATGTGATAGACATCCTCCAGTGTAATAGTCCACTCACCGCGGACCCCTAGCAATCGGAAGGTGTTCCGATCTGCATCCCAAGATGAGAACAAGTCACAAAGGATGTGACTAGATTGTGTAACGTGGGGCACACATGAAATGCGTAGTATCCCAACCCACTGAAGAGTGTCCTCCTCATCCTGTGAGAGGGCATCTAGTACCCCTGGGAGCCAATCACACTCCCTCTCTCAACTCCACCAGATATACTCCTCTCTCGCCTGCATACACCCAAAAACACACAAAACAAAGAAAGTTAGCATCCAAGTAATACTAGAAAAATCATGAAAGCATGTAGAAATGCTAAATTACAAACACAATCTCAAAAAGATTTTCCTTTTGCATTCTGTGCAAAACCACCGCCCTGAGAAGGGGGGCGATTTTGTAACCGCTGCCTTAAGGGTGGTGGTTGTGTAACCGCCACCCTAAACAGGGCGGCGGTCATGAAACCACCGCCCTGGGCAAGGCGGCGGTCGTGGTCTGAAAACCCACGCGGGTTTTTTGATTTAAAAAGCCTAAAAAATGTAAAAAATGACCATTTTACCTAAAAACAAAGCCTACCAAGTAGGCACCCCCCTAGGTGGACCTTTCAACACTGAAATTTTCAAAAATTACCCCCCCATGGAAAAGTATTTAGCATTTGAAATTTAAGGTGATAAAAATGAGAAACTGAAGAAAACTAACCTGTGATCTCACGGGTCGATGTGCCACACGTGGAGGCATGATCGCTATCTCATCGTGGACGTTTTGACTCTACTTACGTAATAAACCGTCACCGTGGGTCCCAGAGCTCAAAATCAATCAAATCAACTCGCACGAATGAATAGGAAAATGGGCCCACTTTCATATATATAGCACTCTGATTCATTTTAAAATGAATTTTTCACAGGTTTAGAGCGCTGATGGAGGTAATTTCCTATCCCCACACAAATGGTATGTTCTCATTCCCTATTATTTTAGTGTTTATTTTTCAAACTATTGTTTCTATCTGCACTTGAGTTCTCTTTTCATTTTATAGGTAACAGGAATTTTGGATGGCTTCATTTCAACACACGGATGTATCAGGTATAACTTCTAACTTCCCATTTCGGGACCGCCATACTTGGACCCACCGTTTTACGCCTCTTCATGGCAAAAACTATTTTCTGAGGGGGGAATATGTTCATACCAAAAATTGTAAGGTACTGTACTGCCAGAACAACGTGACACAAGAGTTAGTGAAATCAAGTCCTAATCCCTAATATCCAGTAATCATATGATTTCTCAGCTTCTATATTTAGGATCAATAACTGTGTGATTTTCTCAGAATACCCTACATGTGTCCGTGCAACTTGGATTCTTAGGCTAGTATCTATATCTAGAAGAGTGTCTCCTACATCTGGTTGTGGGACCAAAGGATCAAAACCAAAGCTTTGTTCTCTTTCGAACCCTTCTACAATCATATGAATGTTTGCCTAGGGTAGTCTATAGTTCGGTTGATTTGACCAAAATGTGTGTGCTTGGTTGTCTTCTATGTTTAGTCTGCTCAACTGAGAATTTATTTTTTGCAAGCTTATCGTTATTCAGAAGACTTGAATCCTAATATTTTGATCTATATCGGTTATTGCCGTGATGAGATTGGGTTGGGGCAAGATTGGCTCGAATATGTATTCCCTGGGCTCTCTAGGTCCCGTGATTGTCATACAAAATTAACAAAGTAAATTAACTGTAACAAAATGAAATTTAACTATGTGAAGTGTATCTATAGCATATATGTTTTCTCTATTTTTTTTTGTGTTTTTCTGATGAACTTTACGAATTTAAGAAAACAGCTATTTAAAATATCTAGAAAGACAACTAAAATAATAATTTAAAACAAACAAAATAACTGAGTGTAGCCATTTTTCTGTGTAATTTGTAGATCTATTCTAAACAATGAAATAGCTCATCTAATCTATTTGCAAGATTCTCAATCCTACCTCAGAAGTGAGGAGTGAATCATAGTTTCTCAGAAACTATCAATCCCCACATCTTCCCTGGCAATATCGAGAATAGAATTTACTGAAATAAAGCAATTAACTACTCTATTTGATATGATTCTAACTAGAAATTTGAAAGCTAGAACTTGGATTCTACATAACAGTGGTGAATCCGATGGTGTGTGTGATCTTTTCCCCTCAGTGTGATCTCCTCATTCCTTCGTGTTCACGTGGACCTAGAAAAGCATGTAATGCTAGCATCAACAGAAGTATATATTAGGATAAAGGTAGCTCATAATACACACCGAATACAATGCGAGTAGGAGAGGGATAGCGCAAGAGTACAGAGCTTGGCTTATGTATTTCCTAGCGGGATCTATTACGAGTCATGCAACATAAAGCATCCAGAACCTGAAACTATCCTATTTGAGGAGAAACCTGTAACTTTAATGGCTTCCTAAGCTATTCTACTCCAATGGATTGGATGAAATAACAACACTGCTTGCACAAGATGGATATGTGGCTTACCAACAGTAAAACAATGCTAACTAAGCATGTAACGAACTGAACTATGAATCCTAGGAAAAATAAAAGACTGAATTATTGAAAATGAGAAGATGAGAAGTGAATCAGGGGCCATTTGCTTGAGCACAAGCCATCTATTTATAGCATTTGCATTTACCAAAGGTAAAAGTCAAATAGAACGCTTAAACTATAAACAATGGCAAAACACTATTACAGGGAACCCGAATCATAAATGCAAGCTTATGGCGGTGAAAGAAAGCTGGTAAAATGTTGAATTTATGTGAGTCATGTTAAAAGAGCTTTCTGTAAAATGAGTAAAGGACCACCGCCCTGAGTAGGGTGGCGGTTATAGGACCGCTGCCTTGTTCAGGGCGGCGGTCACGAGACCGCCATCCAGGCAGGGCGGCGGTTTCATCACTGAAGATAAAAAGGCTAAGAAAAGAGGGGAAAATGAAAAATAAAGCACACGGGGCTAAACAAGGCACGTGGGATGTTAACACACACTTGGAAAGATTTTCCGGATCCCGAACACCTTGCGAGGAGACCTGTATCATCATTGGGGCACATGTCATGTTGTTCTGGCAGTACAGTACCTTACAATTGTGGGTACGTACATATTGCCCCCTCAGAGAAGTGTTTTAGCCATGAAGAGACATAAAATGGTGGGTTCAAGTATGGAAGTCCCGAAATGGGAAGTTAGAAGTTATACCTGATACATCCGTGTGTTGAAATGACGCCATCCAAAATTCCCATTACCTACAAAATGAAAAGAGAACTCAAGTGTAGATAGACACAATAGTTTGAAAAATAAATGCTAAAATAACAAGGAATGAGAACGTACCATTTGTTCGGGGATAGAAACTTACCTCCATCAGTGCTCCAAACCTGTGAAAAAGTCATTTTAAAATGAATCAGAGTGCTATATATATGAAAGTGGGCCCATTTTCCTATTCATTCGTGTGAGTCGATTGGATTGATTTTGAGCTCTGGGACCCACGGTGATGGTTTCTTACGTAAGTAGAGTCAAAACATCTGAAACGAGATAGCGATCATGCCTCCACGTGCAGCACATCGACCCGTGAGATCACAGGTTAGTTTTCTTCAGTTTCTCCTTTTTATCACCTTAAATTTGAAATGGTAAATACTTTGTCATAGGGGGGTAATTTTTAAAAATGTCAGTGTTGAAAGGTCCACCTAGGGGGGGCGCCTACTGGGTAGGCTTTATTTTTAGGTAAATTGGTCATTTTTTACCTTTTTTAGGCTTTTTAAATTAAAAAACCCGCGTGGGTTTTCGGACCACGACCGCTGCCTTGCCCTGGGCGGCGGTTACATGACTGCCACCCTGTTCAGGGCGACGGTTACACTACCGCCGCCCTTAAGCCCAGGGCGTCGGTTACATGACCGCTGCCCTTAAGGAAACGGTTACAAAACCGCCCCCTGGTTAGGGCGGCGGTTTTGCACAGAATGCAAAGGGAACCTCTTTTTGAGATTGTGTTTGTATTTTTAGCATTTCTACGTGCTTTCTGTAATGTCCCCTCTTTCCACCAAAGATTGGACGTGGACCTCTGGCCCTTTATGTCCACCCGATGGCCAAGGGGAATTTTTAGGGTGACATGACTTTATTGTTTTATTATATTGTGCTATTATTTCTAAAAATAATAATATTATGAAAGCACAATAATAAATAATAAATTACTAATCAAAAAAGTAATTGTTTTAGAAAGAGTGTGACTTGGCTTAGGAGGCATTTTTTGGAAAATGTGCCATTTGGCCCAAAGAAGAAAAAGGTGACCAACATAGGGGAATGAAACAAATTGATTGGGCAACTTGGAGGTGGTAGTTAGGCTGAGTTCCCTTTAAATAAACAGGTCGACTTGGATGAGGGTATCCAAATTTTCATTATCATCTTTGCATTGCTAAGAGCTCTGAGCTTTTACCAGAAATTCCAAGGACGAAAACCCTTGTGAGTTTATCTCTTGCAGACGAAAACCCTAGGATATTGAGAGGGGATTTCACTCAGAAATTCCTAGTGTTCTTCATCAGACTTCCAGGTTCAGTTCAGCCATGTGTGAAGAGGGATTTGAAGGTGTTTCCCAGTGATTTGCAACCAGCAGTTGGATCAGTCCATTGTAAACAGTCTGGAAGTGAATTCAGAGGTATTTTCATCTGAAAATATTTTTCAAATAATTGCCATCATTTTGTAATCTGATCATTGTACTTTTTATCAGTTCTGAAGTATATTTTGAAGATTTTCAAGCTGAATAATAACAGGCTTCAGATCTGATTTTCTGGGCCATTTTGGAACTGCAATAAGTCAATTTTTTAATATAAATCTATCCCTAAATATCTGAACAGTCATTAGAAATCAGAATTATTTTTATTTGGCATGATTTATACCGTTATCTCTCTTCAACCCTAGTCGCATTTTCCAGATCTGCACTAGGAATTTGATATAAAATACACATAAAACTATATTTGCTGTTTTTGATTGATTAAAAATCAATATAGTGTAAGGAGGATCCATCTAGGGATCTTTTAGTGGTATCAGAGCATCAATCCTCCCACCTAGAGGGTTTGTTTTGTATTTGTTTATGCAGCCTACAGAAGTTGGGCCACACCGATATTATACAAGGAGTTAGGCACGTTTGAATATTGAAGGTATCATGGATAGAGCACACACTCCTCCATGATGTGAGTGGCCTGATATGGATGCCCTTTTTAGCAGAATGATCGATTCCCATCAGGAAATGATTCATACCATGAGGTAGCTGATGGAGAATTTGACTATGGATAGGGCAAGAAACCGGCATGATAGAAGGGAAAGATCTGCATCCATAGCTAGCAACCACAGAAGGCATAGCCGAGTTCCTATAGAAGTGGGCAGCGTAATAGGATCCCCTCCATGAGATAGGAGATATACAGAAGAAAGGAGACCCACAAGGACTACGGATCGACCTATGTATCCTAGATTCCTACCAAGGGAGGAGCTGCCATTAGTTGAGGACCCACTTGAAGACATAGCCTTTCAAGATAATGTAATGGTAGCTCATGATGAGTGGAGAGAATTACCAGAAGAGGTACGGAACACCTTTCCCCTCCACCAGTATTGCATGCAGAAAAGGGAGAGCTTGAAATCTAGGCAAACATAGAGGCCTAGGACCCAGCAAAATAGAGAATTGAAGCAGGTTACCAATAAGGTGACCCTTTCCACCTTCGATGGCAGTGGAAAGATTAGTGCTAGGGCATGGATTCACAAGCTTGATACATACCTCACTCTCAAACCTATGCAGGAACAGGAGGCTATTCAGTTTGCTACTCTTCACTTGGAGGGGAGTGGTATATGATTGGTGGCACCATGGGCTTATCACACAGAGACATGACTTACTATGGTCATATAGGGAGTTTAGTGAGAAATTGATTGCCAAATTTGACCGCAAAGATGTGGAGCTATATTACAGGGATTTGGCATAGCTACGATAGAGTGGGCACGTTGATTTTTACATCAACGAATTTCAGTGGATTGTAGTAATGGTCCCCGAGATGCCTGAGAGACGTGTGGTAATGATTTTTATTGAGGGCCTACATGACAGGTTAAGAGGGTTGGTCAAGGCCATTAGGCCTACTACGTTACATGATGCTATCCAGACAACATTGGATTTGGAGACCACTCCCACTTCTTACCAGCCTAGTAAGAAGATCTTCACAAGCTCCAAGCCGGTTCAGCGTTCCACTACTCATCAAAGGAGTGTACCCCCTGCTAGGATGGATCAGGAGACTTGGAATGAGTTGAGAAGAAAGAAAGTTTGTTTCCATTGCAAAGATCACTGGGATTCTAGACACAACTGCCTTAGGAAAGGCAAGGTGCATCTTATTGAGGTTATCTTGGATACAGAGGTAGATTCTTCAGCAGATACAGATACCAAGGACAATGGTCATGGTGCACATGAGGAGTAGCCCTAGGTAGAGCTAGGAGATGGAGATGCATCAAGCTCAGGTACTATTGCTTCACTCTCTCGAGTCCCTAAGTATCATCCATTTCATGTGAAAGGAGTACTTAAGGGCCAACGAGTTGTTTGCTTGATTGATAGTGGTGCTACGCACAATTTCCTTGATGAGGGATTTGTGATGAAGTGGGGATTACAGGTGGAAGAATTTGAGGGGTTTAGTGTACGAGTGGCAGATGGCTTTTCTCTAAGCTGCACTAGACGAATTCCACATCTTAGTATCTAGCTAGGAGACTACACACTGACAGATGATTTTTACATAGTTGGACTTCGATAGATAGACACAATTTTGGGGATTCAGTGGCTTCAGTCTCTGGGGAGATATGTGTAGGATTTCAAATGAATGGAGATAGAGTTTATGTCAGAGGGGAAGAAGATTGTGCTACGAGCTCTTTCGGATGGTGGACCTAGAGTTGTTTCAGCACATAGGATGGAATCTATTATCAGTCATGGAGAGGTTGCATGGGCAGCCCAATGTTTCATTTCATCCAAATCTTCTCTAGATGGTGGACAGCAGTTGCATGCAGATATTCAGACCATAATAGATAGGCACGGGTAGGTTTTTGGTGATATTCCTCTAGGGAGACCACCAGACAGAGATTTTGAGCATGTCATAGAGTTGGAGGAGGGTACCAAGCTTGTGATCACTACACCCTACCGTCATCCTAAGAAATTTAAGAATGAGATAGAGAGGACCATCAAAGAGCTTCTTGACATGGGGCATATTCGTCCTAGTTCTAGCCCATTTGCTTCTTCGGTGGTGTTGGTGAAGAAGAAGGATGGGATGATGAGAATGTGTATCGACTACAGGGCCCTCAACAAGAAGACCATCAAAAATAGGTATCCCATCCCCCGTATTGATGATCTTTTGGATGAATTACATGGAGCCATTTATTTTTTGAAGATTGATCTTCGATTGGGATACCATCAGATTTGGGTCCGAGAGGAGGATATCCTCAAGATAGCATTCAGATGTCATTATGGGCATTATGAGTTCTTGGTGATGTCATTTGGTCTCACTAATGCACCTGCCACTTTTCAGTCATGCATGAACCATCTCTTCAACAAGTAGTTGAGGAAGTTCGTGATAGTTTTCTTTGATGACATCTTGATCTACAGTAGGTCATGGGAGGATCATTTGAGGCATTTAGATGAGGTACTTGGCATTATGGAGATTCAGTCTCTATTTGCTAAGATGTCCAAATGTGAGTTTGGACTTACTGAAATACTATATATGGGACATTTCATTGGGGCCAATGGGGTCAAGGTCCATCAGGAGAAGATACAGGCTATGCAGGATTGACCTCCACCTAGGAACATATCAGAGTTTTGGGGATTCCTAGGGCTATACGGATATTATCGGAGGTTTGTGAGGGGTTATTCAGATATTTCTACACCATTGACAGATCTCACAAGGAAGGGATCATTTAGATGGATGGATGAGGCATAGATAGTATTTGATGAGCTCAAGATGGTGATGAGCACATGTCCAGTCCTTGCTCTTCTAGAATTCTCTAAGCCATTTATCTTAGAGTGTGATGCTTCAGGTTCAGGTATCGGTGCAGTCTTGATACAGGACCGTCATCCCATTACCTATGAGAGTAGAAAGTTGAGGGAGAATGAGAGGTTATATTCCACCTATGACAAAGAGATGCTCGCCATCATGCATGCATTGGAAAAGTTCAGACAGTATCTGGTGGGAGGGAAGTTCGTAGTGAGGACCGACCATAACAACTTGAGGTACTTCTTAGAGTAGAAGGAACTCAATGAGAGGTAGCAGAAATGGGTCAGCAGGATTCAGGCCTATGATTTTGACATTGAGTATGTCAAAGGGAAAAAGAATGTTGTGGTAGATGCACTATCGAGGAGACCCCATGTTACTGTCCTATATTCTATGAGTGAGATTTCTATAGATTGGAAGTCTCAATTGATGGTTGAGTATTCAAAGAACACCTTAGCATGTGAGATCACGGATGGAAAAATTCAGGATGGGTGCTACCAGGTAATTTCTGATTTGATTTATTATAAGGGTAGGATTTATTTGGAACCTGAATCTAAGCTTAAGGGGAAGATTCTACATGCACTCCATGATGCACCATTAGCAGGACATCCAGGGTATTTCAAGACATATAGGTAGGTTAGAGAGAGATTCTCTTGGATGGGTCTCAAGGAGGACGTCCTATAGTATATTCAAGAGTGTGTGACTTTTCATCAAAACAAGTCCGAATATACTTTCCCTGTGGGCTTATTACAGCCTTTACTGATTCCAGAGCAGAGGTGGGAGAGTATATCTATGGATTTCATTATAGGACTACGAGTTGTGCAGGGCTATGATCACATCTATGCGATAGTTAATAGGTTGACTAAGTATGGACACTTCTTTGCCATCCCCACGAGTTTTAAGGCACCACAGGTGGCTGATTTATTCTTTAGGGAGGTATTCAGGTTACATGGGCTTCCGAAGAATATTGTTAGCGATAGGGACAACAGGTTTATGAGCACATTTTGGCAGGAACTCTTCAGGTTGGTAGGCACTGAGTTGACTCCGAGCACTAGCTATCATCCGCAGACAGATGGGCAGACAGAGATTGTGAATAAGTGGATTGAGGGGTACCTGCGCAACTATGTTTCAGGGCAGCAGAGAGCATGGGTCAAGCAACTTTATTTTTGTGAGTATTGTTACAATACTACATACCACATGTCCATTGGGATGACCCCTTTTCGAGCCTTGTATGGTTATGATGTGAGATCCTTCGTGGATATGGCGTTTGGAGATAGTAGAGATCCTAAGGCTCAAGAGTGTTTATAGGACAGCTAGGATATCCTTAAAACCCTTAAGGACAATATGCAACACGCTCAAAATCAGCAAAAGATGTATGCAAAAAGGCATAGGATTGAGCGATCATTTGAGGTAGGGGATATGGTATTTTTATGACTCCATCCTTACAGACAGAGTACTCTTAAGAAGAGTGGAGTGGAGAAGCTTAAGCCTCATTTATATGGTCCATACAGGGTGGTGAGGAGAGTTGGACAGGTAGCTTATGAGTTGGAGTTACCTTCTGAAAGTAAGATACACAATGTTTTTCATGCATCTTTCTTAAAGAAGGCATTGGGACAACATGCGACCTCTTCAGTAGAGTTACCCCCCTTGGATGATGAGGGAAGACTAGATTTGGTACCTGAGGGACTTCTGGATTGGAGGGAGAGAAGATTGTGGAACAAGGTGATATGGGAGTACCTGGTTCAATGGAAAGATTTACCCTTGGAGGATGCTACTTGGGAGGGTGAGTCTATTCTTCAGCACCCCGCATTGCTTACCCTCTTTCCACCTAAGCTTGGACATGGACCTCTAGCCCTTTATGTCCACCCGACGGCCAAGGGGAATTTTTAGGGTGACATGACTTTATTGTTTTATTATATTGTGCTATTATTTCTAAAAATAATAATATTATGAAAGCACAAATAATAAATAATAAAGTACTAATCAAAAAAGTAATTGTTTTAGAAAGAGTGCGACCTGGCTTAGGAGGCATTTTTTGGAAAATGTGCCATTCGGCCCAAAGAAGAAAAATGCGACCAACATAGGGGAATGAAACAAATTGATTGGGTGGCTTGGAGGTGGTAGTTGGGCTGAGTTCCCTTTAAATAAACAGGTTGACTTGCATGAGGGTATCTAGATTTTCATGATCATATTTGCATTGCTAAGAGCACTGAGCTTTTACTAGAAATTCCAAGGATGAAAACCCTTGTGAATTTATCTCTTACGGACGAAAACCCTAGGAGATTGAGAGGGGATTTCACTCAGAAATTCCTAGTGTTCTTCATCAGACTTCCAGGTTCAGTTCAGCCATGTGTGAAGAGGGATTTGAAGGTGTTTCCCAGTGATTTGCAACCAGCAGTTGGATCAGTCCATTGTAAACAGTTTGGCAGTGAATTTAGAGGTATTTTCATCTGAAAATATTTGTCAAATAATTGCCATCATTTTGTAATCTGATCGCTGTACTTTTTATCAGTTCTGAAGTATATTTTGAAGATTTTCAAGATGAATAATAACAGGCTTCAGATCTGATTTTTTGGGCCATTTTGGGACTGTAATAAGTCAATTTTTTAATATAAATCTGTCCCTAAATATCTGAACAGTCATTAGAAATCAGAAGTATTTTTATTTGGCATGATTTATACCGTTATCTCTCTTCAACCCTAGTCGCATTTTCCAGATCTGCACTAGGAATTTGATATAAAATACACATAAAACTATATTTTCTGTTTTTGATTGATTAAAAATCAGTATAATGTAAGGAGGATCCATCTAGGGATCTTTCACTTCCATGATTTTTCTAGTATTACTTAGATGTTAACTTGCTTTGTTTTATGTGTTTTTGGGTGTATGCAGGTGAGAGAGGAGTATATCCAATGGAGTCGAGAGAGGGAGTGTGATTGGATCCCAGGGGTACTAGATGCCCTCTCACAGGGTGAGGAGGACATTCTTCAGCGGGCTAGGATACTACGCATTTCATGCGTGCCCCATGTTACACCATCTAGTCACATCCTTTGTGACTTGTTCTCATAGTGGGATGCAGATCAAAACACCTTCTGATTGCTAGGGGTCCACGGTGAGTGGACTATTACACTGGAGGACATCTATCACATTTTGGCTGTCCTGATCATTGGGAGACTACTCACCCTAGAGACAGCAGGCTCACGGGCACAGATTGCACAGTGGGCCACATATATGGGAGATGCAGTCATCTCCATGGGGTCGAAGAAGGGGGTAAGAGTTTGATCTATTCCTTCTTTTCCCATCCCCCTACTTCATCAGGCCATCATGGGGATCCTTGCCTCGAGACTGATTGGGGACAAGGGAGGAAATACATTATTATACTGCTGGTCCCCCATTATTACACAGATAGAGGGGCACGGTCAGATATATGCCTGGGGAGCAGAAATTCTTGGGACCACCTACCATGACTTATATAGGGTGGTCCATTTAAAGGGGCAGTCATTGAGCCACCCGACTTTAGTCATGAGTTAGGTCTATGAGCATTTCATCCCTTATGGCACGGGTGTGGAGGTGGCAGATCCTGGAGCTGTGAGGGCAGACAAATGGACAGACATGTTGGTGCTTAGAGCACCTCATTAGCCAGCTGCCTCCTTGACTACTACCGACATGGAGGCCACACCATATCAGACTATGGCAGGCATATGGGGTGAGGAGGCTCTTACCTTGATCTCCTGCTCCACAACACGACAGCTTATTAACAGAGTGGGGTGAGTGGAGATGCACCCCTTTGGCCGAGATCCTCAGCAGTTTGGCCTACCATACATGGGTATGCTTCCCCCAGTGGCGCCAATATATAGATCAGTCCGAGAGGCCAGAGGGGGGCCTAGAGGCTGGGGTTGGACAGTGGTTACTCCTGGCATTCCTATTATAGCCAGGAGGATAGTTCGTGCTAGAGGGAGAGCCGGTGCGTGTCAGGCAGCTTTACTTCAGATTTATGCGTGTCCTGCGCATAGCAGCGATGACCCCATTGAGGTAGACTCTGAGTCTAAGGAGTTTACGGGGGGGAGACAGAGGAGGAGACCGAGGATAGTTATCTTGAGTGGCATGATACCTAGGATATCATGCACGCGGAGAGGGACGAGCAGAGTGAAGATTGGGTGACTCTGGTTTCAGAGGAGCCACTCTCCCAGGGCTATGGGGAGGATGAGTCTGTTGTGGGGCATTACGTTGCTCCAGCCACAGGAGCAGCCCCTTAGTCAGCAGCGGTATCCATGGCAGGCGCTGATCCCATAGACCCATCACAGAGCCCTGGTGATCCGAGTAATTTACCTTCTCCCCTCTCTAGTGTTTGTTTAACTTAAGATCATTTTAGTTGTTATCTTGTATCTTTTAATTTCTTGTTTGGTTTTTAATTTGTTTTCTCCTTGGTTTACAGAGACCGCCGATGAGTGGCGGGACTTGATCCACAGGGTATGTACTAATACCCTGATGATCCCCATGGAGAGGACCCACACAGAGCTTTCTGTTGATGCTGGGGAGCCTTCAGGAGCCAGAAGACATACCGACATCTTTGTTCCTGTCTGGCATGTGGCCAGGATGGTATCGACCCTTTGCACCGAGCTAGCAGGGTACAAGACAGCTGAGCGCTTGATGAGGAGCCATTCTCATGGTGAGACTATGGCTACCCCTCGGGATCCTAAGCCCTCCATGCATCCAGAGCACCGGCATAGCCGGAGTCCTAGGCGTGGGCGTGCACCTTCAGAGGGGTCCCATAGGGATTGAGAAGCCACTTGGCTCTCGTAGATTTTGTACTATATATTCTTTTGTATATCCCAGGCTCTTTGAGTGTTTTGACCATGCTTAGTGCATGATGGAATTGTATATAAACATTGATTTTTTATATATATGCATTCGTTCTGGATCAAAATCTTGGCATTCATGGCTTTCTTTCTATTTCTAGTTTCCTCATGTATGCTATGATGTACGTTTATATGTTTCTTTTAGAATATATGCAATGGTGAACAAATGATGCAAGTGTTTCACTTTCCTTTTGTGTTTCATGATGCTGATATATGATGATGTAGATATAATGTGATTTTGAATCTTAGTTTCTGTAAGCAATTTTGGATACTTCATGTTTGTTTTGGCAAGGTGATGAAAACAAACCGGTATGATGAACAGATAAACCTGCCCCTACCCCCAACTCCAAGCAACTAGTAATATTAGAGGGCTTATCACCAAGAGTTGGGAAGGGCGTAAGTTATGAGGTGTAGTGAAATGATAGTGATGAAAGATAGAAAAAGCTTTGGTTGAACCAAATTAGGACACCACAAGTCTACTCTACTCGAGTGACTTCATAGTTTTGGATGCAACTTGCTTTGCGGTTTATCCAGACTTAGACCCGTAGATGGCCACATAGTAGACAAAATCTAGGTTTTTAGGATTTTAACTCTCTTGGGACTTTGAACATCTGATTCATTTGTTTTTGACTCAAAGTTTCAAAGTTTGAATTGTTTGTGTATGACTTTTTGCATTTATTTGTCAAGAGGACCCCCTACATTTTGCCCCATGCTACTAGTAAGAAACATGGGTTTATCACCATGGGAAAAGTATAGGTGATTAAGGGCATTCCCATCCTTTCCCAACCCTACGTCACTAGTAAGAGATGCAAGCTCATCACCAAAGGTTGGTGGGGCAAGGAAATGTGTAAAATTAAAATATTATGTTTGATCAATGTTTGACTTGTTTATTTGAGTAAAATGTTAGTATGTGTTTATTTCCAAAGAGATATACATATGGGATAGATGTGACACCATGAAGCTTCTAGAACAGACCATAGGCAAGACACCTACCCTAAGAAGAAATCAAAAGTGAGAATAAACTTACAGATCTTGGTATGGTTACCGTTAAGACTTTACCATGTCTAGCTTTGTTTGATAAAATGATTTTGAGATAATTTGATGATATCATGAAAATAGAGAAGTATGATTAAAGAGTTTATGCCAACAACATCATGAGTTTGTAATGAACTGCTTTGAGAATAGATTCCTTAATCACAATTTTTGTATGAACAAGTGGACAATATGATCCTAATCTATATGAAGATGCAATGTAGATATATATATAAGTAGTGCTAGCTGCTTACGCGTAAAAATGCTTGAGGTGTAGGGAATTGAATTTTTCACCAAATTCCTCACCTTCTAGTGTACATAAGAGGTATGCACCATTCCCATAGTCTTTTATGACTCGGTATGGAGCTAACCATTTAGGCCGGAATTTCCTTCCTTCGCTAGTCTTCTTGTCGATCTGGCTGTCTAGTCTTAGAAAGAGATCACCTTAATATATGTCGTACTCATAGAATTTCTTGTTATATTTCTGGCACATCCAGTCAGCATAGACTCTATGTCATTGTTCAGCATCTAACCTAGTTTCATCTAGGCTTTGTAGTTGGGAAAGACGTGCTTCTCTGTAAGTGTCTTCATCCAGAATCCCTTGTAATGAAATGCGGAGACTGGGTATTTCAACCTCAAGTGGGAGAACTGCCTCTGCCCCGAACACTAGTGAAAAAGGAGTTGCTCCTGTTGGTGTTTTTATTGAGGTTCGGTGGGCCCATAAGGCTAGATATAACTTCAAGTGCCAATCTCGTTTGTTTTCTTTCACCGTTTTAAGGAGAATGGCTTTTAGTGTTTTATTCATCGCTTCAACCTATCCATTGGCTTGAGGGTAATACAAGGAAGCCGTATGATGGCTTATTTTAAATTTATTGCATAGCTCACAAACCTCTTCATTCTTAAAAGAAGTTCCATTATCGGAGATAATGATTTGTGGGATACCATACCTGTAAATGATTTGGTTTAAAATGAACTTGGCGATTACAAAACTAGGTACAGTAGTAAGAGGCATAGCCTCTACCCATTTGGTAAAATATTCGGTGGCCGTGATTATAAAATTATGGCCTTCTGTGGACGAGGGAGATAATTTCCCTATTAAATATAGGCCCCATGTAGAAAAGGGCCATGGAGTAGCGATTGGCTACAGAGCTTATGCCGGCATATGGATCTCATGGGAGAATTCTTGGCACTTATGATACCTATGTACGAAATCTACTACGTCATATTCTAGAGTAGGCCAGAAATAGCCCATTCGATGTATTTTACAAGTGGTGGCATGACCACCGAAGTGGCCTCCACACATTCCACTGTGGGATTCATGGATAATCTTCTTGGATTCTTCCATGTCGACACATCTTAGAAGCATTCCATTGAATGCTTTCCAATAGAGCACTTGCTCAATAATGATGTATTTAGCTACGATAATATATAACCACCTTATTTTTTGTGGTGTAGCTCCTTCTGGATATATATGGTCCATGATATAATTAATGATATCAACGTACCAGGGACACTCAAAGATAGAGAGTCAGGTTTCGATGTAGTATACGCACTCATCTGGAAAATCTAAATCTACTAGATCACCTCCATCTAATGGGTTATCAGCTAACCAACTTTTGATTTACAAATGTTAATTCGAATTCCCCCATTAAGGTTATAAAACATCCAACCTTTTTAGACAAGGACCCTTATGTGAGGAAAGTTCGTAAATGGTTTTTTTTTACCATGACCCTTGTTTCTTGATATAGCATATAATGTCTTAGGCGTTTGGTTGCAAAAACTATTGCGAGGCATTCTCGTTCTACTTGGGTATAACGTGTTTCATAGTTGAGCAACATTTGGCTAATGAAATAAATCACGCGTTCTCTCTTGTCATCGTCTTCTTGAGCCAGCATGTAGGCTAGCGAGACATTAGTTGCTTGTGAATATAAAATTAACGGGTGATCTAGCTTAGGTGGCATTAGCATAGGTGGTGATAATAGGAAATGCTTAACTGCATCAAAAGCTTCATTGCATTCTTCAGTCCAATCAATGCTATAATCTTTCTTGAGTAAATTGTTGATTGGATGAATGGCGAAGCTTAAGTTCAGGATGAATCTTCGGATTGCACCCAAATTTCCAAGAAATGACCTGATTCCATATTCATCCGAAGGTGGAACCATTTTGAGGACAGCCTGAATTTTGGTTGGGTCAACATCTATCCCTCGTGACGATATGATGTAACTAGGAGCTTCCCTCCTCTTACACCAAAGACACATTTTTCTGGATTTAGCGTGACTCCATATTCTATTAGACGTGAGAGAATGACGTGGAGTACTTCCGGATGGTCACAATGCTTCTTGGCCTTAGCCAACAAGTCATCTACGTAGGATTCCATGATTTTATGAATTAAATCATGAAATATATATGTCATAGCTCGTTGGTATGTAGCACCAACATTCTTGAGACCAAATGGCATGATAACATAGCAATAAGTTCCCCAGGGAGTTATAAACGTGGTTTTGGATTGATCTTGTTCAGATATTTTAATTTGATTGTATCCCAAGAATCCATCCATGAGAGACAAAAGTTCAAACCCAGCTGTTGCATCAACAATGACATCAATGAATGGCAATGGGAAGTCGTCTTTAGGACATGCTTTTTTGATGTCTCAGAAATCTATGCAGATGCATATCTTTCCATTCTTCTTGAGAATGGGAATGATGTTAGACACCCATTGGGAGTAATCAACTGGCTTGATAAATCCTACTTGGAGGATTTTTATTACCTCCTCTTTTACCATGAGAGCTACCTTAGGTTTCATGGGTCTCGACTTTTGTTTAACTGGCTTTGCATCAGATTTAGGGATGAGGTTGTGCACCACGATGTGGGGTGCAACCCCTTTCATTTCCTTATAATTAAATGAAAATGCCTTCTGATGTTCTTTGAGGATCCGAGTGTGTATTTCAAACTCAGGTGGTGTTGGAGGTAAATCCAAATCATCCCCATTTTCTACTGTGCATATGCTAGGTTCCATTTGTGAGGAAAGATCCACCATGGGATTTCTGAAGTAGGATGACGAATGTGGGATTAAGGAAAAATCTAAGATATGATAGGAGATATGTAGTGCTGCATAGGCATTTAAGTAATCCAAAGTGGCCATATCACTATCGACATGGTCTAGGATAGTAGATTCATTTCTATTTAAAAGAGAATTTGTCATTGTCTTTATCAATGGTTCATCACGAAGGGATACCATGAAACGGGTATCCTCTAACTTATTGCTTGGAGTAAAATGTGATGCGGAAGTTTCTATTGAATCAGCGAGTAGATTTTCCTCTCACGAGATTGCTTTAATTGATATGAAGTCAAATTCCTTGCTTAAATCTAATACAACTTTTTTGTAAAGCTGTAAATGCTCGGCTTTGGTTTCATATATCTCTGAGAATTGGTTTGCTACCAATTGTGAGTCTTCTAAGACTCTTATGCTATCAACACCAATTATTTTAGCTAAGATGAGGCCAAGGAGGAGGGCTTCATACTCAGCGCCATTATTTGTGCACTCAAAATTTAGTTTAAAGGAAAAAGGTAAGACTTTTCCTTCAGGGGAAGTGAAGATTACACCTACCCCCGCTCTATATCGGCATCTTGCTCCATCAAAATGGAGTGTCCAATATTTGACTGGGAATATGGACGCTGAGATATCTGTTGTGTTTGCATATTCTACTGCCACCATACGGAGATCCTCTGCTGGAAGAGAGCCAATGCCTAAGGGATATCCTATGCCTACTTAATCGAATGGTAAGAATATTGGTAGATCATTTTCTAGCAGTTCAATGATTTTTGCAGTAGTTCTTAATGATACTACTTCTACAGTGTTAGCCTCATCTTTAGGGGTTGGGGTTACTTTGGCTAGGCTCATAGCTTCAAGGTCTATCGTAGGTACCAACTTTTCATTTGATTTTTACGTCAGTAAGTTTATTAAGTTGATTTGTTGGGAGTTCAAACTCCGAGTGTACGCCTGGTGTTTTCTTTAAGTCAACTAGGTGTACATCAAATGGTTTTGGATCACCTTTGGCCATAAATACCTTTCCTAAATGTAAAAACCTTACTTCTTGAAATAGTGTAGAAGGATTGCCTTCATGCGGTGTATCCAAGGTCAACTAAGGATCATATTATAGTTAGTTTCCTGGTCTATAATATAAAACTCAGTGAAGATGGTTTTGGGTCCTATGGTGACTGGTAATATTATAGTTCCAACCGAGGTGGATTTAAGACTATCATATCCCCTTAGTGTATTTCGAGTTGTGGAGCAATTGGTTTCTCCATACCCTAGCTTTTGGAGGAAAGATAAGGGGACTATGTTAACTGTCGCCCCATCGTCAACCATTGCATGCTTTACATAGTTGTTACAAACCCATACTTGCAAATGTAAGGCTGGATCACCTCGGCTTGCGATCTCAACATCTGTCGGCATTTTTTTTATCTCGAATATGAATTCGACATCCCTATCTTCCTGCCCTAGAGGATGAACATCAAAGTCCACATGATTTACCTGTGTTTCAGGCAGTGGAGTGATGTTAATTAGATGACCTAAACCTAATGCTTCTAAAAGAGCAGCCCTGTGGTCAGGAGAGTTCTTTAGTAAGTCTAAGAATGAAATGTGCAAGAAGGTTTTTGTTAGGTTGTTAATCAAATCATAGGCTCCCACAGGTTTTGCTACGATTTTTTAGATGTCATCTACCTCTGGCAGGTGGCTTGGACTTGGTTGAGAGAAATACTCTTGCGTCCTTGTTATAGCTTTGATGGGTAGCTCAGCATCTAACTCTACTAAAACGACTACCTTAGGTCATGGTTGACTTCCTAGTTGCGGCGCAACTAATGGATTTAGTGAGGTCGAGGCTTCATGATCATTGTTTCCTATCATTGCACTGTTGTTCCTCCTAGTTGGATTTAGCCTGTTGTTATCATGATTTGGGAGTGGATCATTAAAGATATTCAGGGGTGCGTTTTGAGGGGAAACTGCCCGTGAAAAGGTATTTGACGTTGGTGACGTAGGATCTGCTAAGAACATATCCATAAAAATTTGTTTTTGTTCATCTAGCAAGTGTTGCATGAATTTATTGTAGTCATGTCACGTTCTAGTGTCATGGCCCAGAATTTTGTTGAAACCACAGTATGAATTAGGATTGTAATTCCTAGTTTGTTGACTTGATGTGTATTGTGGCCCAAAATTTTGATCAAACCATTGTTTATTAAAATTTTGTGTTTGTTGTCTTTGGTTTGAATTCTGGTTTTGGTACCTAGTTGAATTTTGGCTTGGACCCTGTATGGGATTTTGCCATTGTTGTTGTTGTTGTGGATGATTAAAATCCACTGCATTGACTATCGGGGTAAAGTTGTTTCGTTGGTTGTTTATTTATGATGGAGTATTGACAATATTTACCTTTTTAGGTTGGTCAGTTACTCCATCTGTTGTTACACCCTGATTTTTGTTAAGGATTTTAGGTCCTTGATTGATGTTCGTGGTAATGGGATAAGTTGTAGTGTTCTGATTGGGGGCGATTAACTTCCTGTTTGATCTATATGTTTTTCGACCACTATTAATTACTGCTTGATCTATTCGAAGAGCACTCTTTAGTACTTCATCGTAAGTTCATAATGGGAACTTCTGGACTTCTTCCTTCACTTCTCTGCTAAGAGAATGAAGGAATAAATCACATAGTTCCATTTGATCCATGCTTGGTGCACTTTCCAAGGAATAAAGGACTGTACGCCACCTTTGGATGAAATGGGTGACAGATTCCTTGTGTTCTTGTTTGATGTGTAAGAACTCCCTGATTCCTGTTCTTAATAGTTTGTTAATGTCAAAGGCCTTGATGAACTCTAAAATGAGTTGTTTGAATGAATGGATGGAAGCCTAAGGTATTCTACAATACCAATTGAGAGCGATGCCTTCCAAGGTTTTTGGGAATATTTTAGCAACAACCCCATCCCATGGGAGTAGTTCTCGAATGGCTATAGCATAAGCTTTGATATGCATGTTTGGATCTCCCTCTCCTTTGTATTTGGGCAAATCGGGAAGAGGTCTTGGAAGCATGATGCTTCGTATGGTGAAATCCAAGGGTTCTTTCAAATATTCTGAGTAAGTTCCTATCGCATATGTTTCGACCATTGATGGCGCCTGTTGAGGGAGTGGTGGTGGGATGGGTTTTTTATATGGCACAGCGTATGCGTTGGCAGGGGCATAAGGAAGCCCCTATGTTTGAGCAAAAAATTTGGGAGAGGAGAACATATCCCATTGTGGTGATTTGGAGTATATGTTTAAGTATGACGGGGTACTATCCAGGAATGGATTGTTCTGTACTAGACCGGGAGGAACAGTGCTAGAGATGGTGGGTCTAGTTGGCATTTGTTGTGAATATTGAGGATTCATGCCTAACGTGCCTAATCCTGTGAGGAGATCCACTTGGCTAGGATGGTGTGGAGGATTGGAACTCCCTGCTTGCATGAATTGTAAATTTTGACTTGCTTGGGCAAGTTCTAACCCTCTAACCTTTTCTATTAGAGTTGAAATGACTTCATTTGGTGAAGTCATGATGTTTTTCCGTAGTGGCATTTGTTGTATATTATGGTGTTGTATAGGCATGTGATATCCTGTTATGAACTGATCACTATCTTGCCAAGTTTTTCCGAGGGTATTTCCTATATGCAGTGGCATAGAGGTATTTTCTTGAAAAGATACCTCGGGTTGTGTTTGTAAACCTCCTACAGGTGGATACATACTTCAAGAGTGTTGTTCATTCCTGGCATAATATACCAAATGTTCATCATCTAAACCTCGGTATGAGTCTGATTGTCTACTAATTTGTGGTCTAAGTAGTACCTAAGGAGATGAACCAAATTCTCCGGTAAACGTCATATTGTTCAAGCCTAAAGGTTCTGTTTGTTGTGTTTGAGCAAGTTGTTCTAACTCCTCTATTTGGAAGAGTGAGCTATATCTAATCCTTGGAGTTTGTGTCGACAACTGATTAGTTGAATAGTTGTCTCCCCACACTGAAAGCAAGGGTGATGATTGTCTATTATGTTGGGCATAGTATGCCTCAAGACCCAAGAGGGGTCTATCATATGCATTAAATCCCGACATATTCGGGGGGTATATGAATACCCGTAGAATAATGGGAAGGAGCGAAGGTGAAAGCCAATGAGGCGAAGAAGATGAAAAGTATACTAAACTTGGAAGAACATGTGATACTATGAATCCAAACTAGAAAGTAGGAAGTTCATGTCAGCTTCACTAATTTTGTTTTATTTCACGTCGGGTTCACCAATTTTGTATGACGAAAAAGTGACAAGCGAGCGTGGGAATCTACAAGTGACTCTTCCTCACACCCGACCTCCCGAGGTCATGCCGAGATAGCCAAGGGGGATGGAATATGTGTGAGATACAGACAAACTAGTTAGGCAATCTAATGTCTTCAATGCACACTAACGGAACTTGTGAATCTAAAGTAAAGAAAGCCCTCCTAACTTGGGCTGGTGTGATAGATCGGTCAGCAAGGCTGACTGCTCAAAGGCTCCAATCAATATCGAGCTCTGGCGTGACTCGATCTATGGGTTGTGGAATACGTGGAAAATTACCCGGGATAGTTTCATGTATTTCTCTGGACAGGGTCATATGGTGGATGGTAAATGTAGTCAATTCTATGGATGGTTCTCTGGCCTAGTCCAGAACTCTGTAGCTTTGTTAGCTGTTGTGTCTAGCAAGGATAATTGTTCAATGATGTTAGGTGGAAGTGGAGTAGACTAGAATACTAGTGTGCATAGGCTAGTGTCTATGTCTAATCCTCCTGCGGATTCATTGGGATGCGATATTTGTGGGTCACAACTGTAGACTCTTAGTCGTTGTGGACCTATTGTGGTCATGCATGAAATCAAGTCCTAATCCCTAATATCCAGTAATCGTATGCTTTCTCATCTTCTATATTTAGGATCAATAACTGTGTGATTTTCTCAGAATACCCTACAGGTGTTCGTGCAACCTGGATTCTTAGGCTGGTATCTATATCTAGAAGAGTGTCTCCTACATCTGGCTGTGGGACCAAAGGATCACAACCAAAGGTTTGTTCTCTTTCAAACCCTTCTACAGTCATATGAATGTTTGCATAGGGTAATCTTTGGTTCGGTTGATTTGACCAAAATGTGTGTGCTTGGTTGTCTTCTATGTTTATTCCACTCAACTGAGAATTGATTTGTTGCAAGCTTACCATTGTTTAGAAGACTTGAATCCTAATATTTTGATCTATATCGGTTATTTCCATGATGAGATTGGGTTGGGGTACGATTGGCTTGAATATGTATTCCCTGGGCTCTCTAGGTCCTGTGATTTTCATACAAAAGTAACAAAGTAAATTAACTGTAACAAAATGAAATTTAACTATGTGAAGTGTATCTATAGCATATATGTTTTCTCTATTTTTTTTTGTGTGTTTTTGATGAACTTTACAAATTTAAGAAAACAGCTATTTAAAATATCTAGAAAGACAACTAAAATAATAATTTAAAACAAACAAAATAACCGAGTGTAGCCATTTTTCTGTGTAATTTTTAGATCTATTCTAAACAATAAAATAGCTCATCTAATCTATTTGCAAGATTCTCGATCCTACCTTAGAAGTGAGAAGTGAATCATAGTTTCTTAGAAACTATCAATCCCCATAGCTTCCCTGGCAATATCGAGAATAGAATTTATTGAAATAAAGTAATTAACTACTTTATTTGATATGATTCTAACTATAACTTTGAAAGCTAGAACCTGGATTTTGCAGAACAGTGGCGAATCCGATGGTGTGTGTGATCTTGTCCCCTTAGTGTGATCTCCTTGTTCCTTCATGTTCACGTGGATTTAGAAAAGCATGTAATGCTAGCATCAACAAAAGTAGATATTGGGATAAAGGCAGCTCAGAATACACACCGAATACAATGTGAGTAGGAGAGGGATAGCGCAAGAGTACAGAGCTTGGCTTATGTAATTCCTAGAAGGATCTATTGTGAGTCATGCAATATAAAGCATCCAGAACCTAAAACTATCCTATTTGAGGAGCAAAACCTACAGCTTTAATGGCTTCCTAAGCTATTCTACTCCAATGGATTGGATGAAATAATAGCACTGCTTGCACAAGATGGATATGTGGCTTACCAATAGTAAAACAATGCTAACTAAGCATGTAACGAACTAAACTATGAATCCTAAGCAAAATAAAAGACTGAATTACTAAAAATGGGAAGATGAGAAGTGAATGAGGGGAAATTTTCTTGAGCAAAAGCCATCTATTTATAGCATTTGCATTTACCTAAGGTAAAAGCCAAATAGAACTCTTAAACTATAAACAATGGCAAAACACTATTCCAGGGAACCAGAATCATAAATGCAAGCTTATGGCGGTGAAAGAAAGCTGGTAAAATGTTGAATTTACGTGAGTCATGTTAAAAGAGCTTTCTGGAAAATGCGTAAAGGAACGCCACCCTAAGCAGGGTGGCAGTTACAGGATCGCCGCCTTGTTCAGGGCGGTAGTCACGAGACCGCCACCCAGGCAGGGTGGCAGTTTCGTCACTGAAGAGAAAAAGGCTAAGAAAAGAGGGGGAAAGGAAAAATAAAGCACCTGGGGGCTAAGCGGGGCATGCAGGATGTTAACACACACTTGGAGAAATTTTTCGGATCCCGAAAACCTTGCGAGGAGACCTGTATCATCATTGTGGCACGTGTCACATTATTCTGGCAGTACAGTACCTTACAATTTTGGGTACGTACAGTAACTCATGAAGAGCATGAAGGAGAAGAATTTTAAAATTGAACTAAGGAAATAATTCCTATAGCTAAGGGTGATGAGGAGAAAATAGTAGATGGAAATGATCAAATAATACTCAAATAATAAGAGCATGAAGAAGAAATTGGTACACCAATTAAACTTAATGATAAATTGGTCCAAGAAATTGAGGGTAAGAAGACAACTGTGTCAATCGAGAATTTGCAAGAACATATTCATGTAGTTCATGGAAATTTCATTGAGCCAATACTAGAGCCAAATCCACCATTTTTTCCACATGTTAATATGCAAGAATCATATATAGCCCCAATGCAGCCAAAAATTGTCAATCGAGAAGTTGTAAAAAATCATGTCAAACCAGTTTGTAAGGACATGGAAACAAAAACAACACAACTGGATTACTAGGTATATTAGTTTGAATCCTATGTTAATAGGTTAAAAGGAAAATGGGAGAGAGAAAAGGAAGAATTTTTTTTATAGCACTAGCAAGAAATAGAGAAAAAAGACAGGGAAATTAAGGACAAAGATAAGGAAATTGATAGGTTAAAGAAAAAATAGGAAGAAATAGTTAAGGTGGATAATGCCATATTCAATTATAGCCCCTCTCTATAATTTATGCTATTTTATTAAAGGAAAAGATGTTGCGGTTGAAACTAACCTATGTAAATTTTGACATTCCATTTAACATTAATGTAGCTAGAAGATTCTTTAGATTATATTTAAATATGCCTCATGAAATTCAGCTCTTGTTGTGTGAATTATACATGTGAAATTATTACCTTGAGCATGATTTGGATTAGATATCAGTACTCTACCTTGGATATGTTCCAGTAAAATTAGTTTTATTTTTATTTTCTCAATGAATTGGAGAGGGAGAAACAGATGGGAGAATATAGGCACTTGGAAAAGGTACATCCAATAAAGATCAGAGTTGAAGCTACAAACACCAAGATAGTTATTGAAGAATATGGAAAATATATGGACAACAAGGATATCAGACAATAGGTATGGCAGATGTAGACAGAGGCTTATGAGGAATTTAGGGACCAAACTAAGTACAATGTAAGAGAAATATAATATGCCTGTAGACACGTTGTCAAAAGATGTCCCATGAGATGCAAAGGAAATAAATGCACTCTTATCATAATATCATTCCAAATTTAAGAAGGGTGAACACATACATTGAAGTTTCTGTTGCATGTGGAAAAACTTGGTTTCTAATTGGTTATCACCAAACAATCTTCCACTTTCCTATACCACATTGGTCTAGTGATAATCCATTGAATGTTGAAATATAAGACATAATCATAAATAAATACAAAATGAATGTAGGTTACTTGTTCACTGTAACATCCCTATTTCATGACTACAAAAGCAGAGGATTTTTTATATCAATGTTGTCTATTCTAAATCTAGAATTTAGAACCACATTAAATTTGATAATCAATCCTACAAAAGTAACCATATGGAGCTATTATGACTTGGCGTAAAACCAATCTCTCATATTTCATTTCAATGATGAATCGTTATACAACTGATCTCTCATGTTTCATTTGAACGATGACTTGGTATAAAACCAATATCTCATATTTCATTTCATTGTATTCTCAGTATACTTGCAGTCCCCTTTTAATTTAATGGCTCATCAACTGTAACTGACCAAGGTCTTATCTACATACTTGTTATGAGTACCCATCCTATATCCTGCTCCTTAGTCTGGTGATTTTAAGACAATGCAACCAACATCTTGCAATATTTTGGCCAAAGTTTTAGACATGTTTGTTATGCCTATATTCCAAGAAGGCATACTTGTCATTTGCAAACCTAATTTTGCCACATACATCCAAACATACTTAGGAGAATTTTAAGTTCATTTCCTTTACTCCAACATGTTCTATGCTTTTAACTTGTAATAGCTCTTTGTGACTTACATTCAATTTCCTATAAGTCATTTAACTATTCACATGGTTATAACTTAGTTAAAGACTATCCCCCAAGTATAACTCATGTAGGATAGAAGGATATTCTACATCAACCTCATCACATATTCAGAGGGTTCATTCTACTATCAAATAGTGGACATCCCCCTTTATCAAGGCTTCATAACATAATTACATAATGCATGTAAGTCAAATATGTATCGTATTTATGACTTCATTATAGTAGCAAGAATAAATTTGTCCTTAATTCCTTAAAGGTTAGTTCAAATTATACATCTAACCCCATGTTATGATTCCTATCCTTCTTAAGTATAGTTCCCTTTTATTATTGTACTTATTCATCCATTAAGATAGATAGATTGCATTATAGTACAATCACTTAGATCCAATTTTACAAGATAGGTTCTTATATGTACTTACTAAGATTAAGTACTCTTTTTTACTATCCCTAAGGTCAAAATCATTTTACTATTAGTCATGCAACCATTTTTTTATATTGGTCCTCATAAAATAGTCATATAAGTATTGTTCATAATGGTGTAATTAAGCATAGTCGTTCATAACTTAAATTCCATAACATATAACTTGTTTAAATATAGCTTATTTGTTACTGTCTTAACCAAATGATTTCAGTAATTACAAGTTATAACAGCCAATAACTATTTCATAGATAAGACATTATATTTATACCTTTCATATAGGTCATTTAAAAGGAAATGATTCATATCTATTCCCTTTTTCCTCATATTCAAAGATCAAAAATAATATTCCTTGCTTTATAATTGCAATATAAAGTTGGTACAATTTCATATAACTTCCCCAAGATTATTAATCAATGTCAAGAAGTAGAGAAATGCATATCATCTGATTCCCTACAAGATTACTTTCCAAGTGAAATAACTCTATAAATTCAAAAAATCATTCACACACAACTAATCGAGTCAAGAGAGAATGATTCAAGTAGCCACTTTAATAATTTCTAATGTAAGATGTCAATTCAAGTAGACAAGAAGTAATTCAAGTTATTTCAATAGTTTACATAACTGGCCTTAGTCCTTAAAAAATTATTCACAATAATAGTTTAGTAAATGAAACATAATATTTTCATCAAAATACATTTCTTAAATCAATAGAATAAATCCAGCTTTCCATAAGTCTCTCTCTTTTCCTTTTTCATGAAATTTATCTACAAGAGTGTGTGCATCATTTAGTTCATTTGAACTGAGCATGATAGTAGATAAATCCTTGGAACCATATGTTCTAACTAACAACTTTGAAAAAGGAACACTTATTATTAATAGAAATCATTCAAGGGTTTAGAAAGACATTTTCTTGTTCGAACACTTCAGAAGTACCATACTCAATTGTATCACAAAACCCTATAATGTTAGCATCTAACTATCCAAATGAGTCTAATTTCTATCAACAATAATACTATCAACAAAAAAAATTAACATTCATCCATTATCCAACCGAACACGTAACCCTTAAATATAAAAGTATAAATTCTCACTTAAGCAATATCACACCAATAAAGGAAACCTAATTATACATAATAACAAATGGGAAAGCAAGAGAAGAAATTCCTTAACCATGCAACCCATACTACATGGTTTAAAAAAAAACTCTAATCCAATCAATTATATTCAAAAATGAATTCCATTCCAACAGTCCAACAATCTAAAGGTTTGACATGATTTATATAGTTGAGCATATGGATAACAAAAACAATCTCTCAAGGCCCAAACCCATCTTAACTTATTAGACAAGTAATTCATACAAGAATAAATTGTCTTCAACTAATTTAGAGTGCATGTAAGTATTTGGAATGTGAAATACATATAATCATAAAGGAGATAATATTAATTCAATACAAGTATCCCATACATGACTGGTAAAGAATCATACCTAACCAAATACATCATTCAGATTGAGCAACAAAATGATTCAACCAGGGCATATAAATCTCATAATTATACAACCTTTCTAACCGACTAAATGGTATCGATAAGAATTTAGAATGATCAACAATTAAGTAAGTTTATAAAACCATCCAACTGGTCCAAGTTAAGGTTCCAACCATACAACCTAACAATTTAAGATCATTAAAAATAGTGATCAAAACTTGGAAATACCAAAAGATATAATAGTTCAGCATACTATTTACACATTGGAAGTCTACCCAAAGAGCCAAAAAATTTCACAGGAGTCATTCCCAATAACCTCCAAGTAGACATTAAAGTTTCTTGGTTCAAAACAATCATTGGTACAGGTCCAACTTACCACAAAACCATTCACATTGTCCTATCGAACACTACACCAAACCATTTACCCTGAGAGTATATAAGCAAATATAACAATCACCATGATTAAATAAAAGAACCCAAATTTCATATGATCTGGGAAATGGATAACCCTCCACGGTTTAGTGAAAAAAATTCAAATGGATAAATCAAAGAACATTCCAGTGACCTACCTACACATAATAGAGAATGTAATTAATCATAATGGGTGTGAACAACACCCATAAGTTTCAGTTAAGATCTAACCTGACCTGGGTTATTGAAAACTCAACAAAATTTCCAAAATGATTAATGAATAATATAATTGAGACCATACCCAACTAGGTTGAGAAATAACTCACCCACATGAGGGTGATCAAGAAGAAAAATCTCCATCAACTTAGAGTTACATTGATCACGAGTTCAAGTATTCAAAACAAGATTCAAAAATAGACCCAAGATATATATTAATATCTTTAAATGATACAAGTATAACTCGACTGAGTTCTCGAGTTCCCACTCGACCCAAAACAAAAGTAGTTATATAGCCATCAAACCTAACAACACAGAGATCGATAACAACTCTGTAAAACTCATTTGTAAAATATATACACATGTAACTCAAAAATACATTTATTCTTTGCTTCACAGTCATGTAGAGTTTGTTTTAAAACATCTAAACCAATCATGTGAACAAAAATGACATTTTAACCCTGATAAAATAAGTATACAGTTACAGATTAAAAAATAGCTTGAAAACCTAATTACCAAGCAAAAAAATCCATTTTATTGAGCAATAATAAAAACCCAGAACCCTTAAATGATTTCTATAATAAGTATAGTTCTTTTAATGAACTAATTAGAGAGAGAAAGTTTTTATGAGGGATTAGAGCCTATCATTTCTGATAGATCTTCTACAAGTCTTCCTCCATCTTCCATGATTATTCTTCTAACTCAATGATATCTTCTATAGTCCAAGTAGTCAGTCTTCTCAAAAATTTCTCCACCTTTCCACTCAAATCTTCCCAAATAGTATCTCCACAAAATAGAGAAGCAAATATTCAAACCAAAATCAAAAACCAGTTCAAAAACCCAAAACCTCCATTTGTAGAGAGAGAAGGAGAGACAAAATGACTAGATGGAAATCCAAAAAAAAATTCCTTCGCTGAATCTAAATTTTTTTCCCCTAAGATGTTTAGAATGATTTTCCAAATCATCAATTCTTTCCAAGACAGTTTGTTCATCCTGCCAACCCACCAGATTCCTCTAACTTCCTCTAGGTTAGCTTCTTAATTGTTTAACTAACCAAACAACCTTATTATAATCATTTTTAGTAGCCTACCAAATTTGATTTTTCTTACTACTAAGCAGTGGTAGTGTCAGTCATTAATTAAAATTAAATCAAAGCTCCAGTACATGCAAGGGTGGAGGAAACCACTAAATTTTCATTTGACCATGTATCCCCCTTCCCAGTGTCAATTGGGGTTAACATCAAGTTAGGATCTGAGTCCCTTTCCTTCATAAGTTTGAGTTTAGATTAAACTTAGAAACATTACAATTAGGAATAGATCATTTATTTTAGGTTATTAAGAAATCAACTTATTTCATATGCCTTAGGTCTAGGTTAGACCATTAGGAATTAAAGTGTTATCAAAACATTAATCATAGCCTAGGCTTTAACAAATACCACAACTGAACCTTACCAGGTGGGCTATGTTTTTATTTTCAAACAGAGTAGTGCTACTTGAGCCAAATCTCAACACCTTCCAACCCTTAATACGACCTACTAAATCATAAGCAAACTGGAAAAGGTCACCAAGATCAATTAGTATGAATTGATAATCCACAAATAAATTAACAATTGCAATCTCTTGCATAAATCAAAATTATAGATTGAATTAAGGTAATGCCTTGGATCAATGAAACTTATCTAAGGTATTTTCTTAATCAATTCTCAATAATAATAATTGGTTAGTATTCACTTAGGATAATTTTCCAATTTTACTAGCTTACCAAATAGTTCCAAGATGAGATTCAACTTTCCACAAGCTAAATACATCTAGTTAATTTTATGAACTAATTAAGTAAACATCACAATTCAAGAGTACATGGAAATAAATGGATTATTGATCACACAAATCCAAACTAAGATAAACATTAATATAGAAACATGATTTTATATGTTCTATAGAGCAACAAATCAAGAAAAATCACATGTCAATGTTTAAATCCATTCACAATGAGAAATTATAGATGAAAGGATGGAAGAGGTATTATATTCATAGATCCTTAAAGAATAGATACCCTAGTGGATTTAATATGCTTATGCAACACCATTTAGGATGAGCCTAAAAAAATTGAATGAGGACATTCAAGATGTTAATTCTAGGGTTGTCAATTTGGTAACACCACGTAATCTGAAAATTTCTTGAAATAACCTTTTTGTAAGAACTAGTGAGTTGTCTTTCAGATCTTCAGCAATGAAATGTGCCACTTTAGTTAGTTTAATCAACCACAACCAAAATAACATCATGATTATTTTTTGACATAGGAAGCCCTTGAACAAATTACATACTTATAACTTCCCATTTAAATTGTGATATGCTATGAGGGTACAATAAACTAGATGGGTGCATATGTGTAGCTTTCACATGTTGGCATTCTAGGAAATGAGACATGTAATTCAAGATATCTCTCTTCATCCCTTTCCCAAAATATTGTTTTTTAACATCAACAAGATTTTTTGTCACCTTGGGATGTCTAGAGTAAGGTGCATTATGAAATTTATTCATCCCTTTCTTCCTTAACTCATTTCCTAGTGGCATGTACACTTATCCTCACACCTCAGAATTCCTTCATCGTCTAACCAAAATCCTTTGTACCCCACATCCTTTGGATTTGTAGCAAGCACTTTTTTTACCTTATTAAAGTACAAATTAGACATTAAGGTATTTCTGACCTCATCCTTAAACTGAGTTCTCAAAGTCACGAGTGCAGAAATATATTTTCTACAACTTAGTGCATCTATCACTCCATTTTCTTTATATTTTATGTAGTTGATGTCAAAATTTTATTGAGATAAGAAATCCAACCATCTTTGTTGCCTCGCATTTAAGTTAGGCTGAGTGAAGATATATTTCACCCCAAGATGATGAATTTTTAACTCAAAGGGTTTCCCTAAGAGATAATGTCTCCAAACTTGCACTGCATGTACTATTGCAGCAATTTCTAAATCATAAGGAGCATAATTTTTCTCATGCACTTTAAGCTTCCTACTTTCATATGATATCAAATGATAATTTTTACAACAATATAACCCCCAATCCTTCCCCGGAAAGTCAATATAGAGGAAGAAGTTAGTTATTCTTTCAATGCTTTAAATGAAGCCTCACATTTCTCACTCCATATAAACTTTTAATCTTTATTTTGCAATGAATTTATTGGGATAACAAGCCTTGATAAATCCTTTACAAATTTTCTATAGTAGCCAGCAAGCCCCTTTGAAGCTTCTAACTTCATGTACATTCTTAGGTTATGGCCAATCAATTATGGATGATATCTTTGATGGGTCAACTAAGATTCCATCTATATTTATTGTATGTCCCAAGTAGTGTACCTCAGTTTCATAAAAAAACACTTGAATAGTTTTCCATATAATTTTCTCTTTCTTAGCACCCCAAGTACAATCTTTAAGTACTCGTTATACTCCTCCAAGATCTATGAATAGAAGAGAATATCATCCAAGAATACAAGCACAAACTTTTCCAAGTATTCTTAAAATACATTATTCATCAAATTCATGAAGTCTGCGGGGGCATTAATTAGCCCAAAAGGTAAAACAATGAACTCATAATGTCCATATCTTGTTCTAAAAGCAGTCTCATGACTATCTTCTTCCTTGATTCTTAATTGATGATATCTAGAATGTAGATCTATTTTATAGTAAACTAATGCTCTATGCATCTGATCAAAAAGATCATCTATCCTTAGAAGAGGATATCTATTCTTAATAGTTATTTTGTTCAACATCATGTAGTTAATGCAAAGTCGTAAGGTTCCATCTTTCTTTTTAACGAAGAACACCTGTGCTCCCCAAGGTGAGGCACTCATCCTTATTAACCCTTTAGACAATAATTCATGTAACTGTTCCTTAAGCTCTACCAATTCATTGGTATCCATTTCATAAGGTGTCTTGGAAATAGGCTCTATTCCCGGTTTGATTTAAATGGTGAAGTCAAACTCTCTTTTTGGCGGAAGACTTGATAGCTCTTCTAGAAACACATTGATCTAATTTCGTAACACCAGATATATTTCCAAAAATTTACCTCCCTCTTCATCTAAATCTGAAATATTTATTTCATGAAGCATGCAACCCTTCTTTTTGTCCTTTTTCAGTTGCATAGCTGATATTTCTCTAAATTTTATGCTTATTTTTATTCCCTGAATGTCTGCTGAGTTTTGTAAGTCATCTAAACACCTTATATGTTTCCAGAAATAGTCCACAAGTGCCTTATGATCATCCAAATTGTTCACACAAATTATTATTTCATAATGTCCTAGAGGTGTAACATATAGGTCTACCTCAATTGTGAAGCTCGAAATTTCTAAGGTTGTGCCAAAAAGACACTTACTAACTGTGTGGACAACATTATTCCCACACTGGAAAGTCCATGGTTTTTCCATAAAACTAGCTTTACATTTTAAATTAGTAACTAACTTGCTAGAAATAAAACATTCAGAAGCACTAGTATCAAAAATTATAGTTATAGGTAGGCCATACATCTTACCCGACACTTCTATGGGCATAGCCTAATTTTTAGCTTGCTTATCGGCTACACAACATGTATCTTATGCTATTGGCTGTTGTCATTTTTATTTAAAGGAAAATGAATTGTATAATATATTCCTCCACAATTAAAACAATCTCCAACGGGTCCCTTCCTAGACTCATATTTATTCTTAGCCTTCAAAGTTTTATTTTTCCCATGATTACCCTTTTGTCTAATATTCTTATTATTTGTTGCAACTTTACTTATTACTGTTTTATTTTCATTTGCAGCCAAAGGCTTACCTTTATTTCCAAAATTCCTCAATGATGTAGTCATTTTTATACCCTTAGAACAACATTCTAATCCCATGCACGTTGTCCTATAACCTAGCGGGCGATGGGTGCTCACCCGAGACACACTCGGGCATCGAGCCCCTCCTTTATGTGGGTTATGTGATAATACATCATTAATGATAGATTTAGATACACGAAAGAAAAGAACCATGCATTCATTATGAGATATTAGGATGAATTATTATATCAATGTATACATTCAGATAATAAAAGAGAAGTATAAAAAAAAATACAAAACTAATTCATAACACAAAGGAAATGCACTAGGGTTTATGATCATGAACAACATATATTCTTTAGAACAAAACCTTATATTTATGTTAACCAGTTCAATAACCACATTACATTCATTAAGGCCATAATAGACTAGTATAACAATGTAGATCAGATTCATGCATCAGGAACCTAAGCTATGATTTCCACATTATAAAAACCCATTACAGACCCATCCCCCTAAACATGCCATTTTGCCTACAATCCTCCTAATTAGGACCTTAACCCATAGAACCCACTATTATCTTTGTAGAGATTTTCCTATCCAAATGCTATATGATGCCCCTTTGATTTTATTTCTTCTACCCGAGCATATATATATATAGGTTTAGTCTCCACCACTATACCTTCCTAAGATAATAGATTGGTTTCCAATGTCCATGTGGTCCTCCAATGGAGCATGCTTACATTTATCTGAGCTCTCCACTCTTTTCAATGATGTATTCCTAGATCCTTCCATCATATGCATGAAATATTCCTTTCTTTACCATACAGCTGCTAGGCTGGCACCTTATCCACTCCATATGCTAGATGGGTCACACATTTCTCATGTGTTTCCTAAAATGCCAAATATGGCTAAGTCCCAAAAACTATCTTGCCTTACATGTGCGGCATGTGTTCTGCTAAAACCTACTCAAACCCTGTCCTACAAGCTTTCACCCCTCATGCCCTTCTTCAAATAGGTCTCGCGTGCCCACGTAGCTTTTTGTACTTAGCCAATATTCTAGGGCCCAACATCACCCCACACTACCCTTGTTCTCCGTCCTTGGAAACACTTCTTTTTAATGAATAAAGAATGGTGGGCCTTGAATAGTGGGAAAAATAATGAAGGAATGAAGAATTGGGAGAAATAACGAAATAATGGGGAAACGAAAGAAAACAATGCTTGTTATTGAAGGAGGAGAGGGAAATCCTTTCCTATTTCTGCCTCTAGTTTTTCCCAGGTGTCAACCTCACTCTATGCTTGCTGACAGAGGTCTCTGACTAGGGCCCTCATCCCATCAAAACTTAGTTCTTCCCCTTTGGCACTCATTGTCTCAACAATACTCTCCAATTTTTTTCGCAAGTCAACAAGTGTGTCCATCTTGTGAGTGATCTGGGGGTATAATTCCTTTATCTGGATTTTGATCGGTCCTCGCAAGGTCTCAATAGATTCTAACTTATTTTCTACCTTGTCCAAGATTGTATCCATTTCTGATCTATTCCCCTTATTCTTCTCTTAAAACTCCTTGAGTTCCGTTTCATGTGTAGCAACTAGGAGCTTGTCACTCTATCTCTATCAGCATAATTGTCATTTGCAACTTGCGTGACGACATTTACCTCTACAATTATTTTTGTATATCGATAAATCATCTTGAAAACCTTCAAATTCACTTCCTTTTATTGGCACACCAATGCCTCTTGTATAGATTCTAAAGTGATTGGTCATCTTTCCATCATGATGATGCGATTCAAATCCTCCAAACACTGCAAGGTTGATTCATATTTTTTCTCGAGGAGTGAAAGGTCGGGATGCTTTAAGACAATAGCATTTGTTATCATCTAAATTTTTTTGTGTAATATGTGCACCCTTGCCTTCTCTTATTTCAGTTCACACCTTAACTGCACATTGATAAGATCTTATTTCTTTAAGTATTTTCTCTTCTCAATGAGCTCCTACTTTTTCCTCTCCAATTCCTCCTCCAGGAATCTAACCCTATCATTCCTCCCAAAAATTCTGGCCTCAATCTCAACTGAAACTTTGTTGAGTGCATTACAGACTTTCTCATCTAAAAATTGTTGAGAATTCACCAAGGTATTTACTCCTTTCATATCTGGCATCTTCATCAATGATCTTTGACTTACTTCGAACTCAGGTTCATCCATGTGGGACTCAAATGGCCAAGATCATATCTTTCGAGTTCATGGATATGTGCCTTCTTCATCAAACAAAGCCATAGCTAGGAGTTGTTCTATTCGTATGGTGCTCTGGAAGCATGCATGTAGCACCTTGCTTGGATCATTAATGTAGCTTATCCCTTGCCCTTGTGCTACTATTATTCCCTTCCCACCTATTTGTGCAGCCCTTGGGAAGCTTACCACCAAATTTAGATTCCTACCCATGCTACCATATTCTTTCCCAATACTCTCTTCTTCCATTTCCTTCAAAATTTCATCTGCACTCTACTCCAACTCCTACTCCACCAATTCCTTAATGATTCCTGCTACTGCTCTTTCCGTAACTTCTTCCACTTGTTCCTTGGTGAGGCTTGGGGTTCTCTGATTTTTGGTGCTTACTTCTTCACTCACCCCATTGCCTTGATCATCTATTTCCTCCTCATCATTATTCTCTTCATCTTCCTCCTCATCAGACTCATGTACATTATCTACTAGATGTACTTGACCTCCCTTGGTCTCATCGTCATCCCTCTCGCCAATGTAGGCTTCTAGGCTCTTTGTTTCCTATAAGTCTTCCTTTATTGCTACCTTCTGATTCTTCCTAACTCATGATTCTAGTATACGAGATTCTCCCTTCTCTTTCTCCTTAATAGGTGACATCTTCCTTGGTGATTATTTATGTCTAAGGGACCCGTCATTCCCTAATGCCTCTTATTCTAGGGTATTTTCCTTAACTGGGGACTTCTTCGTATGAGTGTAAGTGCTAGGATTAGCACTTACTTAGCACCTCTTCTCTTTCCCTCTTCTTGGTGCAACATTTTTCCTCCCCGTGGGGTCTTCTAGAATGGAGACATCACTCTCCAGATAGGTTCCTTTCTCAAACTTAGGCCTTATGCATAGATATACCCTTACTGCATCCCTTCCAGTGATCAGTAGTGTTATCATCTTCGTCATATGTACTTTTTGGGAGACATAATTATCCATGTATGCATGCTTCTTACGGTACATGAACTTCTGGCAGAGCTTACGGTGGTCTTGGTCTACCTCACTAAGGTTAAACGTTAACATTTTGGCCTCCTTGAACTATTTGACCCCTGCTTGGAAGTATTGTGTAGGTAAGGAGAAAGATAACTTACACCATGGAATCTTAATCCCATCTATCAATGTAAACCTACCAATGCAAAAATGTTGATATACTACGAACTCTAGCTCTCCATCCATAAGTGCGTGCAACTACTCAGGGATCCTCCACTCTACCCTGAATGCATCCCACATTTTCTTGTACCACTTTTCCAGGTGCACCTTGTGAGTGGCCGCCATGGTCTCACATGTATACTTCTCAAACCTTTTTGTGGGCGAGGGATTGTCTTCAAGATACTCCCATATGAACTTCTTTGGCCCATTGGGAACTCCAATCTCTAAGAAGATGATGATGAGGAGAATGTTTCCAAATATTATCTTTTCTCCTTCTTGTGCACTATTTATGATCTCATCCATAATAAAGGTGGAAAAGTTATAGATAGTCCCTTCTAAGATCTTCCGACATACATTTAACCATGCCTTATTTACTTGATCATTAAGATTTTTGACTAAGTGTGTGCCCATATTCATAATAGGGTCAGATATTTCTACGATGTCAATGTAATTTGAACCCTTTTTGTAGTCATAATCCTCCACATTTTCCTTGATGACCTCCTTATCATCCAAGTCATTGTCTATGGATATTCCTTCAAAATTTAGGCAAGTGAACTTGGAGATAAGTTCAGGGGTTATGCGCATCTTGCGACTTACAAAATAGAAGTGGTCTTCATGTACGTGTGACATCAACCACTGATATAGCCACTAAGGCTTGCCAAAATAAGGTAACTCCTATAGTTATAACATCCCTGCCTTCTCCAAATTTACCTTTAATTTGTCGCTATATATTGGAATTCCATCTGGTGTCCTCTTATTAGTTAGAAAAACCAGTTCCAATGCTATTTATTTATCAATAGTGCTCATGTGATGGCTGTAATAGCTCATAACTATTTATCTCAAGTGTGCCACCCACTCTTTCTGCAATAATCCATTTGGGTTCTACATTTCTACATACCATTCTTCATTCGAGCTAATGACGGAAAAGGTTTTGTTTCCTTTTCCCTTTCCCTTCTATTTCTTTGGTGAAACAGTCACCTTCTTTGGTGCCATTTTTTCTTGTTGAGTTATAACCTAAATCCCTCCTTCTTTCTCTTATATACTACTCTGCTCCACTCTAAGGCTCCACTCTGTGAAGAATCCTCCTTCTTCCATGCCCTAGCTGTCAAACCCTAACTAGAAACAAATTCTTCCAAAAGACAACATATTCTAAAAATAAATCTCCCCATGCTTATGTACTCTTTCCACTCTAGTTCACAGGTCGATCTAGGTGCGCACTTTATGATTCTTCTTCCTTTGCACAAATCTCTCTAGATGCCCTAGTTCACAAGAGCTCTAACTTCACAAAAGCAAGTTAAATAATAACATTCCTAACTTTATACTTATAGTTTTTACTCCTCTCCAGTAATAAATGCTATACCACCTGCCGATGTACATAGCATTAAATGCATATTTTTCCACTAGGCCAACCTTAAGCTCTCTTACCTGCATGCCCAATCCTACACAAAAATCCTTCTACAACCTTCTGGTGTGCAAAAATCCAAGTTGACCAAAGACCCTTACGCATGCATTTGTAGCACCGAAGGCACTTCTTTTGTCCTTTATCTGAGTCTTTTTCTCACATACCTTATGTTGTTCCTGTGCTCTTCATCCTTTGTACATGGTCTTTGTTACATCCTTCTTGACATCACAATTCATTATCCAACATTTCCCCGCGTGCTTTCTCAATCTTACGTACTTCCTTCTACTGGGCCATTCAAATTTTAATATTGGCTTATAATTTACTTTGCACTACTCCACCCCACACTAAAATAGATGCGCTTTCCTTTGCGTATACACAACCTTAGAAAATAATGTGGTTATCAGTGCACAAGGTGCAAAACAACACAAACAAAAAAGAAAAAGCAATGAGAAAGGGAAACACAAGAAAGGAAAATCACTAAAGGAGGCCCTAAACTAGATGGAAAAACTACCTTATTTACAAACACCAAGAAGACTTATTTATAATAGGGCTTCAACCTACTCCCATTGAAATGACATGGTGATCTTGTCTCATCTAGCACTTGTAACTGGAAAGCACCTAAATCAACGATGTACGAAATGATGTATGGTCCTAGCCAATGGACTTTCAACTTCCCAGGATGGTGTAGAAACTTGGAATCATAAAAAAAGACCATCTACCCTTGCTTAAACTATTTGTTCTTGATATGGAAATCATGTCAGGCCTTTTGTCTTGTATTTTTTGTCTTCAGACTCCATCTAGCAAGTGATTGCCATTCATCTAACTGCATCAACTTATCAATCCTATCTTCGAGCACTTTTTCATCATCCAATCATCCTATGCATGCTATACATAGTGATGGTAACATGAATTCAACTGGAAAAACATCCTCCATGCCAAACACCAACTTAAATGATGTGGCCTTGTTCAATATTTTTTAGGTTGTCTTATATGCCCATAGAACGGATGATACTTTATCATCCCAATCTTTTCTTTTGATGTCACAGATATTTGTCAACATGTGACTTAGTATTTTGTTAAATGCCTCAGCAGTTCCATTCACTTGAGGGTGATAAGAGGTAGTCTTGTGATGGGTCACCATAAATTCTGCTAACAGAATCCTGACTGTTTCATTCAGAAAATGTGTACCTCTATCACTTGTAAATTTTAAAGGACATCCGTACCTACTGATTATGTTCTCCCATAAACATATAACAATTTTCACTGCAGTCTAATTCTTTATAGGCACTACCTCTACCAATGTTGTCAAGTAACCAGTGCAAGTAATGATATATTACAAACTAGTCCTTTACATAGCTGGAAAAATTGGCCCTACAAAATCGATTGCCCATTTTTCAAATGGTTCATCATTCGCTATTGGTTGCAAAGTAATTTCATCCCTCTTTCTAGGTTTTCTAAGGTGCTATCAATGGTCACAGGCCTTGAAAAACTCAATACACTCCCGGTAGATGTTTTTTCACCAAAGCCCTTCCATTAGGATCTTCAGCGTAGTAGCATTTCCTGCATAGTGTCCTCCTACAATCCTACCATGTGCTTCCTCCATAGTGGCCACATGCTCATGTTTCAATACTCATCGGTGCAGAACCTCATTACATCCTAACTTATATAGATATCAACTAATCAACATATAGGGTGTGACACGCATTGCTAACTACTTCCTCTCCAGATCCTTCATCCCTTCTAGTGTCACACCAATTTTTAAGAATACAATGATATCTTCAAAGTCTGAGGGTATGAACCATAATATAAATATTTGCATATCCGACGTGGTATCCATAATGCTTTGTGCATCCTCCCCTAAGTTAATCCTTGATAATTGGTTAGGCCTTGAATTGCTCTTCCCTGGTTTTACAACCACCGTGAACTCAAACTCTTGGAATAATAGGACCCAATTGCATATGAACTCTTGCAAAATAGGCTGGTTTCCCAAGTATTTCAATGCCATGTGTTTTGTTTAGAATATAAAGGGTGTTGCCAATAGGTATTGTCTAAACTTATGCAGTGCGTAGATCATTGATAGTGCCTCACACTTAGTAGTTGTCAAATTATGTTCCGCCTTTGTCAACTTCCTACTTGCAAAAAAAAAGGGGTGATCAACTTTCCCCTCACTAGGTTGTGCTAGTATTACTCCCATGGTTGTTATTGAGGCATCAACATGCACATGGAAAGGCTTATCCCAAGAAGGAAAGCATAGTATGGGCACATTGACAAGTTTATCCTTCAAAGTGTCAAATTCCTTCTACTGCACCTCTCCCCAATGAAAGGAAATCTTGTTTTTTAGTAATTCCTCTAAGGCTATGAATATTTTGGCATACCCCTTGATGAATTTCCTAAAATATCCTGGGGTAAGTGTAGCAAGTTGGGGGACAATTAAGTGGACATCAAATCCTGAATTTTACATCAAAAATAATAGAAAATCAAATTTAGTCTTCTGTGGACTTGAACCATGCTGAAAATTCAAAAATATGTCATAAAAATGGTACCATTGCATAGGGGATACTATTAGCTTTGTAGAAATATTGATTTTAAAGTGAATAGAATAGGATAAATATCATTTTATAATTTTTTACTAATAGTAGGTGTTTAAGACACTTTTTCACATGAATGTTTATGTCTATGTTTAAGACTGCAAATTTTGTTTCACTTGTCAGAATGTGATAAAACTTATACCACCCCAACCATGGTAAAATTATATACATGTTTAAAAAAAAATATTTGATTTCAATATTTTTTGATGAAGTTATGGTGGGCAAATGGAAAGTTTTTTGTTTTTTCTTTATGTTTTCAGACCACTTTCATGGAAAAAATCATAAAAAATAAAATATTGCTCAAAAAAATATAAAATAAAATCTATCCCAAGATAGATAGCAACATCTAACTTCTCACCAAAGGAAAAAAATATATATCAATTTTTGTTCATCCAAATTACGGGCAAATGGACTGTAATCTTATAGGCATTTAAAAAAAAAAAAAACAAGTCATTGAATTTTGAGTGTTTAATATAGCTAAACATGTCCATTTTTTAAAAAACATTAGTAGTTTAGAAATTAGATTCCGGATGCTAAAATTCATATTCATATAATTTTTTCTAAGTTTGAGTCTATGCATTGCTAATAATCCCTACAATTTGATATTATGTTGTTATTTACAATATGACGTCCACTTATGACCCCTTTTTTGTCCCCTAACTTGCTGCACTTACCCCCTGTATGCCCAAGGAATCCACGCACTGCACTTTGACTAGTAGGCTCCCCTAATCCCATAATAACTACAACATTGGTGGGATCCACTAATAGGCATTCCTTACATATAAGATGTCCAAACAGGGTTCCAAATGGAGTAGAAAAAACACATTTCTTAATGTTGAGGGATATTCTCAACTACCGACATCTCTCAAACATCAGCCTCAAATTGTCACAATGGTCTTTTACCAACCCATACACATTCCAGTCATCCAGGAAAACTTGAAGAAATTTATGGATGAAGTCCTGAAATGCTTGTACCATGATGCACAAGAGCACAACAGGAGCATTCTTTAATTAAAAAGGAATAACCGTGTAGGCAAAACTTCCCCATTCGATGGTGAAACTTGTCTTTCTCTAGTCTTCCTTTGCAATCCTAACTTCATGATACCATGAGAACCCATCCCTGAAATACTAGACCTCGCACCCAACTACTCCCTTCATAATTTCTTCAGTAAAAGGGGTTGGAAAAGGATCAATGACACATATTACATTTAGGTCCCTATAGTCCACACAAATCCTTATTATTCCATCCTTATTGATACTTATGACCATTAGACTCACCCATTCTAATATCTCAATGACCTCAATAATTCCTGATGTTATCATTTTTTCTATCTCCTCATTGACTTTTATGTGTAAGTTAGGATTCATCTAATAAGTTCTCTTCTGAATCGGACATGAACCCTCCTTCAACTTGATTCTCATTTCCCCTAAGGAATGGTGAATTCCCTTGAGCTCATGGTACCCATAAGGGAATAAATCCTGAAACTCGTGTAATAGATCGATGATCTTATAAACTTCTTTCTCCAACCAATAATCCCCAATGATAGTCTCCTTAGGTTATTCCTTTGAACCAATGTTAACCTTTTTCATCTTCAAGGGCTCATTAGCACTATCCATGACTTCACACATACCTATAGAGTGGTTAACATCTAGACTCTCCATTTCTTCACCATCTATCACATAGACCATTTCTCATTTTTCCTTTTCCATGCACATGCGCTCAAGTTGTTCTTTCTTTGATTCCTCTTCATCAAAACACATCTATAATTTAGGTTCTCCTAGTATCTCCTGTATTCTATCTTCTGCCATAGTGTTATCTCTAATTGTAAGGTGTTTGACTACTTGTAATGCCTTATCCACTGATGGCTTTGTACTTCTATACTTGAAATCTTGAATGAGATCCATCACCAAATCCTTTTGATTACCTATTTGACAATGCATCTCTGAATAAATATACCATGCACACACACACACATCCTTGTAAGGTGAAATACAACTCATGCACCCATAACAAAGGTGGTAAAGTTCTTGTGCCTTTTATCTGGGCCTTATCACACACTTGGACATGAAATGAGGTAGTCTCTTTACCATGGTAGTCTTGGATGACAGTGGGTGCATTGTTCCTAGAGAACCTAACAAATAATGTGACCCTTACCTAATACCATTCTAGAAGGCTTTCCCAATGTGTATCCCACTAGTGTGCTATAGTTCCGAGAAGGTTATAGTTGAACATCTCTCTTCTATTGACCTCATATTTCCATTGAGCCTCCATTTCTCACAAGAAATCATCAAGGTTAGGTCCTCTAGAGTAACTTGATAACTTCTTCCCTCCTAGACACTTGACTGAACGTGCCCTTGTTACCCTTGTTACAGATCCTCTCAACTATTTCCTAATCAACTTATAAGTCCCATGCACCCAATTTTCATATGCCATGCTAGTGGTATCACTTAAGGACTGAGCATCTTCAAATTGGATAACTCCCTTCATGAGATGAATTATCTCAAGGTATCTAATGGAACACACATAAATTATGTCAAGTACTTATTCTCCCAATCACTCAATATAAGGGGCTGATTTTCCATCTCTTAAGGGGATGATGACACATTCCTCCTTGTTCTTAAAAATTCTATACCCTTGGTTATAATGTAGGTCAGCATTGTTTTTGTAACACCAAGGGTGCCCAAACAATGCTGGAAAATTGTCTGCCTCAGTGAGTGCAAAGAATTCAAAGTCTCTAACAAATTTTCCCTCTGAATAGTGATAAGTGCATCCTTCAAGACTTCAATGGGAATTGCATTTGTCTTATTTTCCATATACAACACATTCGAAGATTGTTGTAATGTGTGAATTCCCATTTGATTCTAGGAATCCAAGTTAAGAACATTGAACTCCGCTCCCATGTCGATGATGATATTACTCAGAAGCCAACCATCAACAATTCTATTCAAAGTAATCTCCTTATCATATTCAAGGTTGTGAGGAGGAAGGTTTTCATGCAAAACTATCCTTTTGTCCTTTTTTTTGACACGTGGTATCTTCTCCCGCAACCATTCTCCTAGCAAGGGGATAATATTATCTTTCCTTAACATCCTACATACTTCCTTGAATTCATCCAGGTCCTCCTTTGGAGCCTCGGCATTCTTCCTTTTCTCCAACTTCTTTGACTGTTCCTTGAGACATTGGATCTCCCCTTACAAACTTTGAATCAGATCCATAGTCTCTTGATAAACTTCCTTCTGATGAGTAGGGTCTGGATACTTCCCATGTACTAGTTCTTCCCTAACAACCAGTTTCTATCTTGGCATCTCCCTGACGCATGTGGCCTCTACGTATAGGTTCTAATCCTGACTCACATGCCACTTTTAGCATCCATTCTATGTTGGCCTCTTTTATGCTCACCATCCCAACGCCTTTGTCTTTCTGATGTTGTTGGCTCATGTTCTCAAACAACTCATGGCACTCCTCATACTTATGTTTTTTCCACACCATGAGAACTGCAATATTTCAGGACACTCAATCTTAGAATTCTGTGTAGACCCACAATTATAATAGGTTCCTCATAGGAACTCACTTCTTCCTCCACCACAGTTACAATGACCATGAAATCCTCTACAAAATCCTCTTCCATGTGCTCCTCAATCTGCATGCCCTTCATAGTGGCAATCATCATCCTTTGAACTACTTGGAAGGATAGTCTAGCACACACCAAGATTAATAGAATCATGAATCTAGTCAATCAGTTTATAATCCTTGGTATCATGGGTCATAGAGGTACATATCTTATAGTAACATGAAACATTTTTATGAATCATGTGATGTAGTAGAGGACATCTACTTGAATCATGGTCCCCATGGAAAATATCACATTATATCACCATTGCAAGTACCAACTTCCAAGGGAAAATATCCTTTGTATGCCCTTCCATTTCACAGTCTGAGCACAAAAGCCCACTACAAACCTCATGCGCTGAGTTTGTAGATAGATTCTCTAACTACTTGGTCATTGTTGCAATTTGATCCTCTAGGAAAGGGCTAGCACTAGTATCAATGCTCCCAATAGCCTCAGCACACATGGTAGCTTCCAAGGCCTTGCGTAAGTCTATGAAAGTCTTGTGTGACAATGCCCTTCTAAATGGTGTTATCAATCCTCCAACAAACCATTGAGCATGTTGAGAAGGCTAAATGTCATAGGATAGTTTTGACAAGAGATTCTTGAACTACATGTCATAATGCTACACACTCTTTACCATTCCTTGTTAGATCTCATTTAGAGTGTTGATGCTCTTCTGCTCAAATTCATGGATATTGAATTTTGTTAGGAAGGAATTCTTCAATGTAGTTTATTCTACCACCATTTGATGGGGGTCAAACTTCTGATACCAATTATGCATGCACCCTTGCAATGTCATTACAAATTGACTTGCCTTCCACTCTAGGGTAGAGATCCCTTTCGTGCACCATAGAAATTCACACTTTTGGACATGCTCTGTAGCATCCTCAATACCCATGTAGTCTGGTAAGTCAAAAGACATCTCAAAAAAATACTTTTGGAGATGGATGTGGCCTTTGTACTCCTGATCTGGAGCCTTGGTTCCGTCTAGTGTTTCCTCCTCCACCAAGTCATGTTCCTCCTGACCCACCAAATCCTCTAGATCCGTTAGGTCCACTAGCTCCTATACCACCAAATCCACCTCTTGTAGCAAGAAAATGGCTTGAAGTGATCGCGCCCAGTGTTCCCAATGTCCCAATGAACTATGCTGATGGTTTGTGATATTTTATTGTTCGCAATTGTGTGTCCCACACCACTTCCAAATGTGATACCCAAACCTTGTGTATTTTCACCTTGTTAAAAAATTCCTCCAAATATGGGAATGGTTTACATAACCATGGATATCCTGAATGAAAAAATTATATCTCCTAGATGTAGATCAGTTTATCCCACTGATACTAACTGGGTTAATAATACTTATCCCTTGATTTGGAAAACCAAGTGCTAGGGGTTGGTCACTAGGTGGGTTTAGATGCACACCAAAAGCTCTCCTTTCTCCACATGATGAAATCTCACAAAAATATGAAGGGGATTTTGTCTGGTGCTTTCCAAGATGGGGTAGCAGAGACTACTCAGGTTCCACATCCTTTGCGTGAACCTCAACTCCTTCCCATAACATCTACCTTCATAGATCCATCACACATGTAACATCGTGTTGTCTAGAAATATCCCTTTCATGATCTTCACTATATTTGAGTCATCTCTCTTCTCTTTCTTTTTTAGCCACAATCTCTGCCATCTTCCACCACCCTAGATTCCTTGCCCAATGCTTATTAAAGCTTAGTCGGCTATAGGGAATGCCTCGAAACTTAGGGTAATGATTAAGATCTTCATAGCCAAAGGGATAACATGTAAAAATGATCCTTTGGGCTCCCTCAGAAACTCAAACTCAGAAACCTCTGGGAAAGAATACGTAGAAATGGTGTATTCCAAAGTATAACTAGTCAGGACCCCTTTCCACTAGTTATCAACAACACACATCCAATTCAAATCTACATCCTACAGCCTCTGGTAGTCATCTTGGGTCCATACCCATGATCTATAGTACCATCTTGATCTGGATGCATATGCTAAAATTTATTCATATAGTTCTACTAGAAAATAGAAGAAGAACATCTCGTATAACTCATGGTAAAGGTTCTCTTCTACCCATCTACATGCATCAAACTCAGGTCCAGTGCTGAATCTTTCAGAAAAATTGTCCTCCGTGTTCTTGAACCATGCTTCAACACTTTCCAAGGTCATATGTTTGGTCATCGTTCACCACAGAGACTAAGATGTATGTCATTTCTCACAACTTTGAAAACAGGTCCCATCAACAAAAGCAAGATGTAGTCATTTTTTATATCCTTAGAACAAAAGTCTAATCCCATGTGCACCATCCTATCACCTAATGGGCACTAGACACTCACCTGAGGCACGTGTAGGTGTTGAGCCCCTCCTTTATGTGGGTTGTGTGAGAATACATCATTAATGATAGATTTAGATACAAGAAAGAAAATAACAATGCATTCATTCTAAGAGCTTAGGATGAATTATTATATCAATGCATCCATTCAGATAAAAAATAAAAGTATAAAAAAAAATATAGAAATGATTCATAACATAAAGGAAATACACTAGGGTTTATGCTCATGAACAACATATATTCTTTAGAACAAAACCTTATATTCATGTTAACCAATTTAATAACCACATTACATTCATTAAGGGCATAACAGATCAATATAACAATGCAGATTAGAGTCATACATTAGGAACCTAAGCTATGATTTCCACATTACAAAAACCCATTATAGAACCACCACCCTAAACATGCCATTTCACCTGCAGTCCTCCTAACGAGGACCTTAACCCATAAAACCCACTATTATCTCTATATAACTTTGCATATCCAAATGCTATATGACGCCCCTCTGATTTTCTTTCTTCTACCTGAGCATCTCTATATATAGCTTTAGTCTCCACCTCCATGCCTTTGTGAGATAACATATTGGTTATCAAGTCTCCATGTGGTCCTCCAATGGAGCATGCTTCCTTTGATCTGAGCTCTCCACTCTTTGCAATGATGTCTTTCTAGATCCTTCCATCACATGCATGGGATATTATTTTCTTGACCATACAGTTGCTAGGATAGCACCTTATCCATTTCGCATGCTAGATGGGTCACAATTTTCTCATGTGTTTATTGGGACACTGAATATGGATAAGTCCCATAACCTCTCTTTCCTTGTGCGCACACCATGTGTTCTGTTAAACCATGTTATAACCCTATCCTACATGCTTTCACCCTACATTCCCTTCTTCAAATAGGTCACACACACCCATGCACCTTCTTGTACTTAGTCAATATTCTTGTGCCCAACATCCACGTACCCTTCTTGTGTGGAAAAGAAGAAGAAGCATTCCCTTTTTTCTTACATTTTTCCTCCTTATGTGTATAAATCACCTTCATTTCTACTCTTGCCGAATTGCTTTTTCTACCACTTCTTGCATGGTGGCAGGGCTATATACATCAACCTCACCACCTATGATAGGATATAACCTCATGATGAACTTATTTATAAAAGTTTTTTCATCTCTTTGATATTGTGGTACATATTTAAGAAGATTAGTGAAGTTCTCCCAATATTCCGTTATCGACAGTTTTCCTTGAGTTAAGGTTCGGAACTTTGTCATTTTCTGTTCATAGTAGAGTTGGGGCAGCCAAAACTTAGAAAAAAATACCCTTGAAATGGTCCCATGTGATGTTTTTCTCATCAACATTAAACTCAACCTTGCGGTTGTCCCACCAAGAAGATGCTTCATGGGAGAGTTGATAAGCTCCCAATACAATCTTGGTTTCCTCAAAGAAATTTCTTATCACAAAATATTTCTCTATCTCATTGATCCAATTCTCAACTCCATCTCCCTAGGTGGTTCTATCAAATTTTGGTTTACTTATCCTCTTTATATCATTGGTTAATTCAGCTATTGATCTAGCCCTTTTGTTATTGGGATGATTAGCTACATTCCTGTTATCATTATTTGAAACATCATCATTCGCAACATTAATATCCTCAACATCATCATTGGTATCATAACGTGGTTTCCTCTGAGACTGTGCTATCAATCTCAATCTTATTTCCATCCACTTGTTGTTCAAGAATAACAATCATATTACGTGTGTCCTACAGGGCTGTAAGGATTTCATCCATATTTTGAGTTGTAGCTACTTCACCACCCAGAGCAAGGTTATTTGCAACATGTCCCCTTGTTCTCACCATTTTTGTAATCAAGAATTTTATTTTTATCAGAAGTGGAATCAAATACATCCAAGGGATACAAAATTTAGCTTTGATACTAAGATGTAACATCCCTATTTCATGATTACAAAAGTAGAGGAGTTTTTTTATATCAATTTTCTTTGTTCTAAATTCATCATTTAGAACCACATTAATTCTGATAATCAATCCTAAAAAAGTAACCATATGCAAATGCTATAACTTAATGTAAAACCAATCTCTCATATTTCATTTCAATGATGACTCGGTATAGAACCGATCTCTCATTTTTCATTTTTATGATGAATCGGTATAGAATTGATCTCTCATATTTCATTTCATTGTATACTCAGTATACTTATGTTTCCCTTTTACTTTAAGGGCTCATCAAGTGCAACTGACCAATGGCTTATCTAGGTACTTGTTATGAGTACCCATCCTATATCCCACATCTTAGTCTAGTGAATTTAAGACAACTCAACCAACAGCTTGCAATACTTTACAAAAATTTCCAAACATGTTTTTCATGCTTATATTCAAAGATGGCATACTCGCCATGAAGGAATAGGTATTTCTCAACAATTAAAACTATTATCTTGATCCACTCCGTCACTCATAGTCAATGCAATTTGACATCAGCCACAGACCATGGCTCATCATTACCTAGTGTATAACAATAAATATAGATCTCATTCTAATACAACCTCGATTTGAACGGTTGAATGGATTATTTATCCATAACGTCTGCTTTGCAGTAACCACCTAATGAACCCCATCATTAGATGGGTACTGTACAATAGTTTTTATGCTACAACATCTCATTAAGTCCCATAAATCTAAACCTCCCTTCTTAACAAGTTCATTAATCCCTGTTATCACCAAATCACTACACCCTCTAAATGGACAGAATGTGAACATGACATTTGGTGTGATTGGGTAATATGGGATCACCTCTCAAGTTGTGGGACTTGGGCTCAAGGTGAACCTCTGGAGAAATTCGGCTTCCTCTTCCTAAACTAAGTGTTATACTACTAGTGCAATAAAAAGGTTATCTATACCTATGCTAACATTTTCATGGGTTGTAGGGAAAGATATTTGCAAAGAATAAAACTATACTAGGGAAGATGATGCACCAAATAAAGGGTGTGGATAAAATAAGAAAGGTATGGTTTGAAGAGGATGTTATGCACCATAGGATAGCTCACCTATTGTAACCTGGAAAGGGTAAGTAACTACTAATGACTAAGAAGCAAGTGTACACTTTTCTAACCTTGGTTTCCACAAACAATATTTTGATCTTTTGGTGAAGAAAAATGAAATTGAGAAGGGTGAACGAACACCACAACTCAAGCACATGCAATAAATCAACCACTTGATAGGAACAAAACTTTAAGAACCTGCAATGTAAACTCTGAACTTGCACAATACACATGTATGTATGATAAAGGAACAAAGAAATATGAAATGATAGAAGGACTAAGATTAGTCAAAAACATACACTTTATTACTTCAATAACATTCAAAATCATTCATTACATTTGGAAGAGGAAAAGGTTGCCATTAAAACCCTTAAAGAAGGCTTGAAAGTTCCCTCAACATACAAGAACAACTTGGAGAAGGAGGAATCTTTGAAAGATATGTCCAATGTCTGACCAATATGTAGCAATCTCTATTCTATTCCCCTTTGGAATGAACATCCAACTTACATTTATAGAATAAGTTATGAGTTAAGAGAGGAGAAGTAATAAATTCCTCCCTAAATTGAAGGTACATGATGGTTCATTTACTACAAAGTTCGTTGAACCACTTGAGAATCTTCCATCATGTGTCATCAATGGCCCGTTGACTTAATCTTCTCAATTAATTAAAGGAATATTTAAATTAAATATTTTAATAATAATAATAAATATTATTATTAAAATATTTAAATAAAAAAATTATTTTAATTGCTATTTTTAAAATAATAATAATTTAATGACAACTTCAGGTGGGAGCCCCTTAGGATTGGCTTGCACTAAAGGAGGGTTTCATGAGAAATGGTCAAAAAATACCAACTCAGTGGTTGGCTCACCGAGCCAACTCACCTAGTTAGTGTCAATCTCTTATCCTTCACCGCAATTGAGCCATCATAGCATCGATCTCACCGCCAACTCTGCCTCCAATGATCTCTTCCATCGATTGATCCGCTCAACTCCAACTCCTTGGATGAGTTCAATTTGCATTAGCCTTAATTCACTCAAGTTGATCTCCTTTCCATAGATTGGTGAGTTACATGAACGCACCGAGAAATTATCTTTCTGTCTAACTCACTTCATGATGTCTAACTCATCTCCATTTAACATTTTCCATGAGCTCTACGCCATGTCCCAACTAAATTACTACTTCTATGGTTCAACTTGTGGGTCCACCGCCGAGCTCCATGTTGACTTGAGTTAATGGAATTTACATCCTATAAGCTATTACCATCTACAACACATTTGAACTCACCACTTCCATTTTACTTAGCTCATTCTTAAACATTTATGCCAAGCTTGAGCTGAGCTTCCCATCTCATGGCTTGACTCCACGAGCTTTGAGCTTCAAATTCTTCCTTATAATTGAACAAATCCACTTACCCCTTCTATTAACTTGTCAAACTCCTCTTCAGTGCCATACATGCATTCACGAAGCTGAGTCACATATCAAGCTGTCCTTCATATCAACTGAGATCATCTCGAGATTGTTACAAAAATCCACCATGTTACTCGCATTCTATGGCTTAACTCAACTGTATGAGCCTAAAATGGTCCCACAGCTGATCTTTGTGAGATCTTATTATTTGTTAAATGAGCTCTCTAAATAGCTTGGTGAATGAATCCTTTAACAACTTGACCTGTGAATTCACTTGAACCCATGTTATTGTTTCCAATTTCCTTTCTAAGCTCTTATTTCAAGGATTTAAGCCACCGAGAAATTCACCCACTGAGTCAACGTTGAGCTCGCAACACTTCAAACACTGACTGATGATTAAAAAATATTTTCCTATACTCCGACATCAAGAAATGCACTTGATCCTACTTGTACTCTCTTAGTTAAAATCCTCAGGCTCATCTTATGTTGTGTTCATCATACCCTTGTGATGATTTAAATCACATTTGGTTTGCTCTTGTTGGGTTATTTTTTGTGCACGATGTGAGCTGACATGGCTCCTAACTTGAGCTACCTCCTTAATGTCCATGGCTCTGACTCACCTATCCTTGATGAGATGTCTCCCTTAACCCATATGGGATTTGAATACCCTTTCAATGCTAAATTGGATCATGAGACAAGCTACCTCTATAATATATTTCCACAATAATGAGACTCGAATTTGCAAGCTTGAGCCCTTCTTTTGAACTTGACCATGCATCAACCTATTGAAACATTACAATCATATTGAGCTAGATCCTCCTAATTAAATTTCATGAAACCATCCCTATAAACCAAGTCATCAAATGAATCAACTGATAACTTAGTGATGGACTCAGACTCCCCATGACTCACCAAACTCGTTAAACATTACTTGGCCTCCAAGTACTAACCAAATGCTTCGACATCCATCTCAGTTTCTTGATGACATGTTTCTTTGGTAGGATTTCTCTCTTAGCTCGCCATTTCATGATTCCCACTTAGCCATTCTCACCTATATTTTCCACGTTGAAGGATAGAACGTGTAATCTCAACATCATTTAGTCATGTGCTATTTTGGTCAGATGGCCACTGATTTTTTATTCTACACTAGTGTAAAGGATCACTATTTTTCCATGCACGGTATGGATTTTACACCATGAAATTTTGTAAGGGGAGATCTAGGTCACCGAGGAAACTTTTCCCATGCATCATATTGACGAGATGATATTAAATTTATGCAATCTCCCATATCTCACCGCATCATGACCAAGCTATATTTACTTATGCCAACATTAGATATGAGCCCACAAATCGATCCATTCTAGAGCTTGCCTAATGCATCAATGAGCACAAATATACCTGCAACCACCCTCTCCTTGGCTCACCTTTGTCCTTGAGTTTTCCTTGGAGATTCGTTTTTTGTGACATGGCTGAAACACTTGAACTCTTGACATCATGAACAACTTGGGTCTTGCTTCACCAATTTTTGAGAGCTCCCAAACCAATACGGTGACCCTCTACTTCGCAACACATCTTAGCTTCATAATGAACGAGCCAGCTAATCCCTCAAATTACTTCTATGGTGAGCTATCTTTCTATCAACTCTTGGTTGATATGGCTTTGCTTTAAACGTGCTAATCCCACCTATGCTTAGAGGATCGACCCGTGGAGGTAGCTCAACCTATTTCATATTGAATCAACCTGTTAGGCCATACTTTTAGCTCGTATCTAAGATAATATCCATTCTCTCCATGCTCAGAGCTCAAGGATCATATATGTAATACCTTGACTAGTTTCTCCTAAGTCTGTTATTTTTGTAGACTTGACATCCCAAATGCCTGATTCCCATATCTAAACCTGATAAGGTTGCATTTAACCTCATGAGCTTGAGTTTCTCTATTTCATGGCTTGAAAAATATCTTGAGCCATCCGGTAACTGCATCTCCAAAACTTTTTTAATGAAGGTTATTTCTTGGAATGTCAGAGGCCTCAATGGGGGTCCTAAGCAAAGAATGATAAAGGAAATTAAAAGATCAAACAGACCCAACATCCTTCTTATTCAGGAAACTAAAATGAAAAGTAAGGCAGTTGAAGACTACAAAAGATATTTCTGGGAGAACACTGCCTTTGCTGCTGTTGATTCTCAAGGGGCTTTTGGAGGCTTAGCGATCTTTTGGGATACCAAGATTGTTAACGGTAAGTTACTCTCCTCCTCCCATAACCATTTAGCTATTATCTTTAAAAGTCTTGAAAATAATCATAGCTAGATTCTGTCTAATATTTATGCACCCAATACTGCTACTAGTAAAAGAATTCTATGGAAAGAGTTAACCTTATTCCGAAGCAATTTTGAGAACATGAACTGGTTGGTTATGGGAGACTTCAATACTTCTTTAAATCTGGGAGAAAAATTTGGGGGAAGCTCTGAATTCTCCCTTGGTATGGATGAATTTGTTGGCTTCATTTCGACCCTTAATCTTATGGACATAGAGCTTCATGGAAATCAATTTACCTGGTCCAACAGAAGATTTGGGGAGAACTTAATCTAGGTTAAACTTGACAGAGATCTTATTTCTGCCAATTGGATACTGGATCAGAATTTTCATCTTTCTTCTCTCCCTAGAATGGGCTCTGATCATAATCCAATTGTCCTAAATTTCTTCAATTAGACAAAACCGTTTCATGGAAATTTCAAATTTGAGAAAATGTGGCTTGAACATGAAGACATTTTGGACAGAATTAAAGAGTGGTGGTATTGAGAAGGCACAGGGATAGCCCAATTAAGGCTTCTGTAGAAGTTGAAAAATGTTAAACAAAAGATTAGAATTTGGAATAAAGAGGTTTTTGGAAACATTTTTGAAAAGAAGAAAGAACTTAAGCAACAACTAGAAGAGCTTGAACTAAATGTTTCTACGAAAGGTTTGTCTCTAGAGGATCATCAGCGGGAAAAAAAATTTCTCTCGGATCTACATAATATAAACAACCATGAAGAATCCTTTTGGAGAATGAAGTCTAGAGCCCTTTGGCTTAAAGCAGGTGACAGGAATACAAATTTTTTTCATTTGACAGCCCTCAAACATAGATCTTGTAACAGAATATCTGAGGTTGCTAAAGACAATGGAAACATTACTAAGGATTCTAAGGATATCAAAGAGGAAGCACTTAAATTTTACAAGAACCTTTTCACTGAGAATAAATCCTACAATGAACAAGTGGCCTCTTTTCTCTTAGACTCCATTCCTAATAATCTAATACCTGCTAAGAGATTTAAAAGTCTTTCAAAAACTGTCACCATAAAGGAATTAAAAAAGGCTATTTTTTCTTTACAAGGGGATAAGGCTCTGGGTCCAGATGGCTTTTCAACTAAATTTTACCAAAGATGTTGGGAAATATGCTCTGAAGATCTCTTGAAAGCTGTTAATGAGTTTTATAGAACTAGAAATCTCATTAAAGAACTAAATAATACACACATTGTGCTTGCCCCAAAAAATTTGGATGCAAAGGACTTCAAATATTTTAGGCCTATCGATTTATTCAATGTTATATATAGGATCTTCACAAAGATTCTCACCACTAGAATGCAACCTATTCTTATGGAGATCATTTCACAACAGCAGAGTGGATTCATTTAGGGAAGAATTATTCAAGATGGAATTATCATGGTTCATGAAACTATACATTCTATGGATAAAAGTAAAAAGGTGGAGATGGCTATCAAGCTGGACATGCATAAAGCATTTGACAGAGTCTCCTGGAGATTCATGGATGAGGTCTTATCCAAGTTTGGTTTCCAAATCAAATTTAGAAAAATCATTCACTCTTATATCTCTACCTCTAGATTCTCAATGGTTGTTGATGGGGAACTTGTGGGTTTTTTTGCCAGCAATAGAGGAATCAGGCAAGGAGACCCAATTTCCCCTCTATTATTCATTATTATGGCTGACAGTTTAAGCAGATCTATTTCCAAAGCTATTTGCATTGGCATGCTAAAAGGCTTTCCTCCACCTTCTGGCAATCAGATCTCCTCACACCAAAAGTTTGTTGATGACACTCTACTTCTCCTGATGGCCTCAATCATTGAGGCAAAGGCTATCAAAAATATCCTTATGTTTTATGAGGAAGCCTCAGGACAAAAATTTAATTTTGACAAAATCTCTATTTATTTCTTCAATACTCCTTTGGAACGGCAAAGAAAGATTACTAATATTCTAGGATGCACTATTAATTCTCTTCCTGCTACTTACTTAGGTTTACCTTTAAGTACTGGTAGATTTCTGTGGAGGTCTGGAATGATCTTATTAAGAGATTTCAAAGAAAATTGGCTAGCTGGAAAGGAGCTGTATTGTCAAGTGCAGGAAAGTGCCTATTGGTAAAAAGCATGCTCCAAAACTTGCCTATTTACATCATGTCAATGTTTAGCATACTAGCAGCAGTGATGAACAGTATTGAAAAGATTCAAAAGCACTTTTTATGGCATGGTACTAAGGATAGATTCAGATATCATCTTGTGGCTTGGGAGTAGGTATGTAAACCTAAGAGGCTTGGGGGGTTAGGCATCAAAGATATCAAACATATGAGTGTTGCCCTTATTGTAAAGTTAGGTTGGGGACTTATAAAAGAGCACAAGCCTTGGACAGAGTTGGTTAAGATCAAATATCTTTCAAACCAAAATAAGATTTCCTTCATTTATGATCATTCTCTTCCGAGTGGGTCTATTTTCTAGAACAACCTTCTTCACAGCAGACACATTCTTTCTCAGGGGTGTAGCTGGAAGCTTGGGGATGGGAAAAATATTAACTTCTGGACTGATAAGTGGACTGATTCTAACTGGATTTCTACTTATGATCACATTCAAGACAACTTAAGTACAAAGTATGGGCACAAAATCTAGGGATACATTGAGAGGGATGGAAACAAAAGAAAATGGAAACAACTAAAAGTGGAGAGTGATAATGTATAGGCTGATGTTTCATCTTTACCGAATCAACTTTCTCTAATCCATATTAGTAATCAAAATCTTAAGGATGAACTCATTTGGAAAGATTCTTTTGATGGGGAATACTCTGTTAAATCAAGATATAATTCTTTCTTTGTATCTATAGAAAGTGAAATTAAGTGGCACAAGTTGTGGATGTCTGAGTTAACTCCTAGAGTGAACTTATTTTGGTGGCTAGTCATTAATGGCAAGATCCTAACTAATAACAACCTCATCAAGAAGGGATTCATCATGCCGAATAGATGTTGCATGTGTCAGAAAGAGGCAGAAGATATAAAACATTTATTCCTCCATTGTGAATATGCTTCCAAAATTTGGCATCTTGTTTTTGCAAAATTTAATCACAAATGGATTTTTCCCCTTACCTGTCTTCAGGCCTGGGAACAATGGGACTCTCCATTTAAGCATTGTGTGGTGAAAATATTGTGGAAACTTGTTTTACCCCACACTATGTGGAGAGTTTGGAAGGCTCGTAATGATAGCATTTTCAGAAACAATAGAAAGGCATGTAACAAAGTCTACAAGGAAATTATCATTGTTGTGCAAGATAATATTGCTAGATTTAAACATCCTAAAAATAGGCTTTACCCTGAGAAGGAAGAATTCATCCTGACTGATTGGAATATTGACACTGCCTTCAATAAGAATAACAATGGTATAGATAGAAACATCGTCCGATGGATTAAGCCTCCCACTGATTGGTACAAGTTAAATTTTGATGTGGCCTCAAAAGGAAATCCGGGGGACTTTGGAGGAGGGGGAGTCATCAGAGATCAAAGAGGTTGTTTTGTTGCCACTTTTTCTAAGAGAATGGGTAGGCAGACTAATCATTACTCTGAAGCCCTGGCGGCTCTTTGGGGTATAAGACTTACCAGAGATTGTAATATTCTGAATATTATAATTGAGGGTGATTCGCTGAATATAATCAACCTATTAAAAAAAAGCAACACCCTAGTTGGTCAATCAGATATTTCATTGGTGAAGCTATTGATATATACAAGAGCTTTGAAAATGTTAAAATCACCCACACCTATCGGGAAGGAAACAAGGTCGTAGATAGTTTGGCAAACCTTGGTGTTACTAATACCTTTCAAACTTGGCTTAGGGGGTACGTTCTGCCCACTCAAATAAATAAATCCATAATCAATGATCTACATGGCCAAGAAAATCAGCACTAATGGTTGTAATATGGATGCTAATGTGCAGATCCTCAAGTATAATATGATGACATCACATAAGATATAGATGATTGATGCAATATGTGTGAGCTAGACTGTCATCATTTCTAGGCATAGGAGGAAATCTGAGGAGCGGGGAAATAATTATAAGTATGGTATAATAATTAAACCTACTTTCACGGAAGGGAAAGATTCAAAAAACAACATCAAAGATCAGCCTTTCCCACATAGTGATATAATTTTTACCGTTGCGAACAGGAATAGAAATAGTGGAAACATGGGGGGTGTGCCTTACAAAACTGAACCAACCCTCAATCGAGTGTGGAAAGAGGATACAGTGCTTTGGAACTACCATCAGATCGGGGGTATGTCTAATTTAATTGAATTGATTCAAGGATTTGACCAAGACATTTCTATTAGATTCACCCAAGGATGGAAGAATCGGATTGTCAAATATAGTAACATGGAGATTGAGATCACAGAAGAGATCATGGGCCTCAGCCTAGAGGGCACCAAATTTTTCAATAAGAAGGTGGACAAGGAGGTGGAGACCAAGAAGTTCCTGGACGATGGGGAGAATATTGAATTTGTGACTGCTGACATCAAGGTGGCGTCGATTCCTGAGCCTTTTGCTGAGCTTGCCAGGATGGTTGTTAGGTATGTAACTCTTGAAGGAAGATTTGTGACTATACCTCAAAAACATTTGATATTTCTTAATCACTTTCCTAGAAATATCATCATCAGCTTCCCTCACTACTTGATTAACTTGCTGGAGAAATCAATTAGGGAAGTTCAGAGCCACTCTAGGGTTGTCTCTTTGCACCAAGGGATTATCCTCCTGATCCATCGCCACTGTTCTAGCTTCCCCCCATGAATCCTACCCCACCCTCTTCCTCCCTACCTCCACCTTCTCACACCACTTCCACTCCCATTGCTGAAAAGGAAGATTAAAGCTAATGCTTCCAACAAGAAAAATAAGAGCATAAAAAATAAAATCCCTTCTTCTCAACGGGTCCTCAGGAGTCACAAAGACCTGGAACTTACTAAGAACCTCCTGCATATCAACAAACCGATGGAGGAATCCAAGGAGGAGGACTTGATGGACAGAGTGGATAGGCCGGAAAAGGAGATTCAAGAGCTCAATGGGACTATAAAAAATATGGAAAAATCTAAGGGAAAAGGAATACTTCAAAGTGATGATGAAGAGGGGGTTATTGCTGAAGTCTTCAAGAAGTTACAGTCTTTGGATGACAGAATGGGGAATGGAAAAAGTCGTAATGACTGCATATTATCTGCCCTTAAAAGCATTTATAATTTCATTGAACAACATGTTCATAGTGTATGCAGTTTAAGTGGGATTAATGAAGACATTTGGGGCCCCAAAGAGAAAAGGGATATTGCAATTTCTCAAGCAGATATGAAAGAATCCTCTCAGGCCACTACCATTACCTTCTTCATGTTTCTGCAGGCTATCAAAACCAAGATTGACAGGGCTATCAAGTAACAGGTTGTTGTGTTGCTATTTTTTGGTTGCAAAGTTGCTGTTATCTGGCGGTTCTGGAGCTGCTTTTTGGCGGAGTTTTTATATGTTGCTTCTCTTTTGGTTGCTTTTTGATATTTTTTACTACTTTTTGGATCATTGTTCATTTGGATCCTTTCTTCTCATGTATTTTCATATCTGGCTGTTGAGCCCTCTTAGGTTGGCCATTTTTCCCTTCTCTCGGCTATTTCTCTCACCTATGCTATCTGGCTTTTGAGCCCTTTTGTATACAGGGTATATTCCCTTCAAAACTATTTTCCCTTAATAAAAAAATATCTCGAGCCATCCCCTAATGTCATGCTATAACCTTAACACTTCACCCCGACTCTTGCCTTAGCTCGACCAACATGTTTTCACTATGATCTTCATGTTCATTATGTTGAGCCCATCTAAACTCTAGTATTTGAATATCAAGTTCACTTTTTGAGCCATCTCACACATGCACCTGAACTACTACCTACGTTATTCTAGCACCCTATTTCTCATGACAACATAGCTAAGCCTCCCAAGTTATCTCTATAAATCCATAGGCTAGAATCTCCTAATCACGAATCTCCTTAATCATTTCGATGAGCCACACCAAACTCGATGTGCATGCTTGTGTAACAACTCAATAGGCATCACTTTCCTTCGTGAAAATGTCATCTTGGATATGTTGGGTCCTTCATATTGACTCAATATCAATAACAGGTATTGAGTTGCTAGGTATGAAATGCTCAAATTAACAATCAACTCTTCGAGCATCTCACTGAGCTACTTGATGAATTGAGTTCGAACCTCCACCATTCTATGAAAATTTCAACCTTCTGCATTAAACTTTGGATTCTCCAATATTTCATCTCAAACATGGGAGTAATGCAAACACAACAAGACCCCTTGAACACAATTTCACAATTATGATGAATCTTTGCTTGTGTTGAATGAATGTGGGCTTGTTGGAGCCAATTTTATGATCTGATAAAACTTAAAACTTCTAGACCCAAAAAGGGGAGAATAGATTCAAGATGACCCTAAAACTACCCGAAACACCATTAACATCCCTTAAACACAAAACTTACTTGACATTGTCCCAGAATGCTCCATGAAGACCCTTTTTCAATCCTAGAGCACAAGAGACCTTCATTGTCTAATTCTTCCCCAAGGGGCAAAATTGGATAACATTTTTGGTGACCTCTTGGGGATGATTTCATGTTAAGCATGATTCTAGTAGCCTTCAGTCATCTATTAATCATGGAGTCAATGTTGGAATCTTGAAAATGATCTGATCCTTTGTAATAACTGATCTTGAATTCTTTGGTAATGCTAGGAAGGAAATATACTGAAACTGCAAATGCTTGACACCTACAAAGTATTGTGGAATTTTTCATGAAGAATTTGAGGAATCAAGAATATCCTAAAACTCTCTTAAAATTTTTAACCATATTTCTCCCAAAAAAATTCCACCGATGATACAATGTGCAAGAACAACACAAACACAACAACAAAGGAAGTAAAATGAACAACAAACACACAACAATGTGTAAAAATCACTTAGAGGTAAATACCTAACTAAATTGTATAGGGGGTGGAATGACATCAAAATCAAGCTTTGAGATGTATCCCATTCACATGAATGGGAATTTATTCTTCATTGAGCCTAGATAGATGAAAAAAATTCATCTCTTTGTAACTTGTGATGTTATATGGCCCACTCCAGAGAGTGTCAAACTTGACATGTTTTCCTGGTTTGTCTCTATCTTCATCCCATTTGAGAACTCAATCTCCCTCTTGAAAATTCTTGCTGGATGCCTTCTTGTCAAAATATTCCTTAACTTGAGCCTTATGTTGCCCTACATTCTTCATAGCCGTGTTCCATACTTCTTCTAACTCCATGAATTCAACAAACCTGACTATCAAAGGATCACTCTCCATAACTTCAAGATGATGAGATAAATCCAAAGTTAACTCCAAGGAGAGTGGAAGTTTTAATTCTCTTCAATATACAAGCATCAAAGGATAATTTCTGATGGCCCTTTTAGGTGTGATCCAATCTTCCCATAAAGCAGTTTTAAGCAATGTGTGCCAAGTTCTCTTGTTAGTCTCCATTATGTGCTTGAGAATCCTTGTGAGGTTTTTTTTGCTAGAATCAACCAATCTGTTTCCTTGTGAATAGTAATTTGACAAATTCTTGAGGTAGACCCCATTCTTAATAACCAATTCACTCAACTTCAAACCAAGAAAATCCATTACAGTGTCTGAAATGACTATAAATGGAACACTGAACCTTGTTATTATACCTTCCAAGAAATCAAAAACTTCCTTCTCATTGCTCTCCTTCAATGTTGTTTCTTCTATCCATCGATTCAAATAGTTTGTTGTAGTAAGGACCCATTTATGTCCATCACTGGATGGAGGATTAATCATTCAAATGAAATCCATCCCCCATTAAACAAATGGTTGGTCCACTTGAATTAGATGTAGTGAAAGAGCCACCAAATTCTACTTTCTGGTGACAAAGGAACATTCCTAAAATTTCCTTACCCATATATGGTCATCTTTGAACAAATTCAGCCAATAGTAATTGACTCGCATGATATTGGTAGTAGTTGTTCATACAAAATAATGTCCTCCAGATAGGCCATTATTAAAGTCTTCTAGTATCTTACTTACCTATTCTGGTCCCATGCATTGATGGATAAAACCATTCAGTTCCTTTTGAAAGAGAACATTATCTATCAGAACATATGGAATAGACTGAAGACAGTATTTCTTTGATTTTTATCCATGTTCATAGAATATGCTCCTGAAAAAAGGAAAATCTTCATTTTGGATAACCATAAAACCTAATCATCACCTTCATAAGTGTTTAGGAGCATCATGTCCTCATCACCTTTTGATTCCATGTTTGTATCAATTTGTTGACACAAACCTTTACCTCTAACAAGTTTGGTAACTTTGTAAAGTATTTCGTACTCCATCACCTTTGTGATCCATCCAACACACTTTTCATCCATCTCTTTGTTCAAAAAAAAGTCCTTGACACCTGGATGGACACCATTAAATGAATTTTGTTGTTATACAACATGTGCTTGAATTTCATCAAATCTCGAATAGCCAAAAAGACTTTTTTTTCAATGAATGAATATCTAAGCTCATAGTATTTAAGGGATTAACTAAAGAAAGCAATTGGTTGCTCCATCAGATCATCATTTTTATGGGTGAGGATACATGAAATGCTCTATTCACCTGAAAAATCACAAAGAATAAAATCTTTATCAAACATGGGGTTCACTAGTGTGGGATCTTGAGAAATGGCTATTTTGATGGCTTCGAAGCTCTCCCTTCCTTACTTCATCCATGAGAATGGAATATTTTTATTTAGCATGGTTGTAAGTGGTTTAGCCAATGTTGCAAATTGAGGGATGAATCTTCATATGAAATTTATGGTTCCCAAATAACTCTAGAGACCCTTCTTATGACTTGGGAGAAATAAGGAAATAATTGAATGGATCCTAGCTAAATTGATAAAAATTCCTTCCGATAAAACAATATTCCCGGTGGGGTGGGAGTGGTGTAGTCAAGACACTTGGTTGTGTGCTTTCCCACCTAGTTTCAAATCCCCCCGAGGCATGATCCTCCTCAGAGGTGGTTTCACCGCTAGAGGCGGCATCTCTGCTTGTGTTGACACTAGTGATTACTCCTCACTGCTAACACTGGTGGCTGCTCCTCTCGTTGTCGACATTGGTGGCTCCTTTTCCTCTCGCTGCTGACATTGGTGGCTGCTCCACTTTCTGGTGCTACTCCTCTCGCTGCGGTCATGGCTGCTCCTCTCGCTGCTGACACTTGTGGCTGCTCCGCTTGCTGCTGAACCTAGTGGCTACTCCTCTCACTGCTGAAACTGGTAGCTGCTCTAAATTGTCCCACTCACTGCGGTCATTATCGACGGTCGCTGCATCTTCACTTCGGTTTCATGGTTGCTTCAATTGGGTTCCTATTAGGTGGTCCCCTTCATTGTAACCAGGTTTTGGATCCTCTCAAAAATCCTCATGTGTACAAGGATGTGGGTCCTTTCAAACACCCTCAAATTACCCTCAATCCAAAAAAAAAACATTCCCCAACAACTTTCCTTTGTGCACTGTAAAAATGCATTTCTTAGGGTTAAGTGATACTTGAAAATCTCTACATATTTGGAAAAAATTCCTTATATGTGTGATGTGGTTTTCTACATGCTTAGAGTATATATTTATATCATCAAGGTAAACCAAAATGATATCGTTGATTAGTCCCTTAAATTTTGTTTCCATGGATCTTTAGAAAGTAGCCCTGACATTGGACAATCTTAATGGCATTTTGTTGTAAGCATGTGTGCCCCACTTAGTAGTGAAAGACATTTTTAATTGATCAGATTCTTGGACCATAATTTGATTGTAACCTGAATATCCATTAAGCAAAGAAAACCTTTGAGCTCCTACCACCGTTTGAAGGATTTTCTCCATTGATGGAAGAGGATAATGGTCTTTCAATGAGGCATGATTCAAATCCCTAAAATCCACACATAACCAAATCTCTCCATTCTTATTCCTTAAGGGGACCATATTGGTTACCCAAGAGGAATGCTTGATTAGAAAAATTATACAAGCCTCGATGAGTTTGGTTAGCTCCTTTCTCATTAGTGGCTCAATTTTGGGATTAATTTGCCTCTGTTTCTAATGAATTGGATTGCTATTAGGATCCAGTTAGATGGTATGCTATGCTAGACCTAGATCAAAACCACATTGGTATTTGTAGCTCCATGTAAAAATGTCATGATACTCTTGACAAATTTTGATGAAATCTTCTTTCTCTTCAAAAGTGCATACTTTTCCAATCTTCATAAACTTTTCATTTTCTACCTCGACTTCCTCAAAATCTTATTCTTTGACACCCATGTTAGAGATTTTTGTTTTGGCATGATCATTTGAATTGAAGATGGATTCTATATTAAGTAAGCCTTTTGGTATCTTGTTGGTTTTAAATTATATAATTTGATCGACGTATACTTCTTGAAACTTTGCTTCACCTTTCATAGAAAACTCTACCTCTTATTGTAAAAATAGAACAATTTATTTGTCACTATCAAACACTTGCCAGCTACTCACATTATTAGGAAATTTAGGTCAAACCACCATTTTGACAGATTTCTACCCTTCTTTAATGATATCAACAGTTTTTTCGTATTGCGAGACAATTGTAGCAAGCCTATTAGCATCTTGATTTTGATTTCTAGGAACTGCATAGATCCCAAAATCTTCAAAATATTCAATCAAATCCCAAATTTGGTTCTTGTATGATCTTAAAATATTATTTTTGGTTGCACTGTGTGTCGTCACTTGATGAACAACCAACTCAATGTCTCCAAAAATAGTCAGGGATTTAAGTACCTTCTTTTGAGCTAGTTGAATTCCTTGCACAAGGGCCTTGTATTCAGCAACATTGTTAGTGCAACTAAATTAAAACCGGAAAGATGAGAAGTACTTATCACCTTCTAGAGAAATTAACATAGCACCAGCATCAGATCCATTCTTACTCCTTGAGCCATCAAAGCACAATTTCCACAGTCCTTCAGAATTAATTTGTGTTTTGACAAGTTTTGGTATGATTGTACCTTCTTCATAAATGCAGTATGTACCCAATCCCGTCTCCTCTAGAAGCAATAAACTAACTTCTTCCTCTAACAACACATCAATTTAGGGATCGTAATTATGATCTCCACTCACTTCATCCAGCATAGTATTGGGGAATTCTTCAACAAGAGTGGTCAGTTCATGATCAACATCTTCTTCTTCTAGATCACCGATGGCATAATTCCCATTTATATGACTAGAAGTGTAAGTTTTGACATGATAATGATAGATTGGTTCCACCCTTATAGTCATTTTGGTTCCGTATTGAGTCCTGAGAATCATAGGTGACCTATTTACCAATAGATAACCACCCATCTTGGTGGTGAAAATCGTGATAGGAATATGGAAAAGAGAGGAGGGAGATCAATGTATGATATGTCTTATGTGAACAAAAAATTGGGACATGCATGGATGGTAAGTTGAATTCCTTTGATAACTCCAACAGTTTTAATGGTTGTGCCATCCGGCTAAAAAAAGCCTCTTGCAACCCACACATATTTTATGCCTAGTACATCTATAATTTGTTTGGGCATGACCAAGCTACTGACACCAAAATCAATCATAAAATTATGTACCAGGTGGTCGCCAATGGTCAAAGAAATATAGAATGGTCGTGGTTTGTTTTCCTTAGCAATAATGTTCCCTTCTAGTTGACACAAACTTGTAGCAGTTACTTCTCCATGACCTGATCATCCGTTGGTTGTACCAAAATTGTTCATAGCCTCTCGTAACAAGTTTCTTTGAGAAGTAATTGAGAGTGTGTTCTACATAGTAACAATCAGGTTGGTCTTCTTCATTTTTTCTACAATACTGAAGGTAATTGCTCCTACTTTTCTGACACTTCTTTGGGCATCGAGATTCTCCTTTGGAAATTACTTTTTGGGTACCGTGATGCCTAAAGAACCTTATTTCCTAGTAGCTTAGTTAGAAGGTGTTTCTATTGGTTTCTTTCCCACATCTTTATTGACCACTACTTGTGGGTGAGGTTTTGAAGTGGATGCTTGATCAGATTTATAAGGTTGAGATTCCATTTCTCTCTTTTTAGAATGATTTTTTTCTTCCAGTGACGAGGATGTTGTATCCAACCCACAAAAATCTTCTTCTTGACAATTTAACAAAGTGGTTTCTTTAGGTGCATGCAGTTGATCTACTATTTGTCACTTAGATGAATTTTTTGTTCACTCTAGAGGGGTAGATATGCTTTGAACCATAAGGGCCTCACTAAGAACTTCATTTGGGAAAGTATTTTGATTGTGGGGTTGAGAATAAGGATAACACCATTTTTAGTCTTGAAGTAGATTATTTTGGAAAGGAACAAGGGCTCTAGAAGAGGCAACAATAAGAGGGTTCTTAAATTTCAAAGGCTTAACATTCATAACTTGATTTGTAGATTGATTGTTTCCCTAAAAAGGAGGACGGTTAGCCTGGTACTAGTGATTTTGTGACTGATATAGATGATTATATTGAAATCATTTCTTCTTGAGTGTAACAAGCTTATTCCCAAAGGTTTGTAACAGTGACTTGACTTCAAATAGATCGTTTAAAGGGGCAGGGGAAAAATGAGCTGGTTACTTGGAGGCTACTAGAATAGGAACAATGGTAGGCTGATTGTTTGTAAGATCTAGAGACAATGACATTGGTGGTTGTGGAGCTATCTTTCCATCCTAAATCAAGGAATTATACACTCTTATGGAAAATTCATAGGCATCAGTTACTGTAGTCCCTCCCATGGACTAGATCATGATAGCTACATCACTGTTCAATGCTCACAAATAGTACAAGAATGCATTATTTAGAGAATGCTTTATGAGTGTTGGAATCCTATTCCAAGTCCTTTGGAATCGGAAGTTGAAATCACTCATGTATTCTTGGGGATATTTCTTTATGGTAATGAGATATTCCAAGAGTGATAGGTGATCAATATTATCTTCAAACTGTAATAGGTATTTTTTCCTAACTCGTCCCAAGTGGTTATGGTACCAACACTTAACCTTCAAAACCATTGAAGTGCTTTTTCCCTTGAAATATGTAGCAATAAGTCTAACTGTAATGTTTTCCTCTATGATATTATGTACTGCAAAAATGTTGGCTACATCAAGAATATGTTCCACTTGAGTAACGTGATTTTCCATTGTGTAGAAGGGTAAAATTTTGAGTGCAGCAACATATATAGGGTACCGTTGAGCCAATATAAGAGGATTGTTTACATAAAAAGGGGGAAAAAATTATTTCCTTACCATATCAATGAGATTTTTATTGTTCCTGGGTGGAGGAAACCTTCCATAAGGAGGAGTTGAATGGCCCCTTAGAAATTATGCTATAATGTGTGATGTTGAGATACCTCTTCTCCATCTCTTTGGAGGAGACATGGATAGTTCAATGTGCTAATAATTTCCTTTCTTTGAAAAAGATCTTATCTGAATTCTTCACATAAGTTAACACATTGAGATTTGAAATCTAGAGATATAGAGTCATTGGGTACATTTATTTTTGTAAGTGACAAGAGAAGTACCAACTCTTACACCCACCAGGTGTGCCAAAAATTGTTATCACCAAATCACTACACCCTCCGAATGGCCAAAATGTGAATAGGACGTTCGGTGTGATTAGGTAACATGGTATCACCTCTCAAGATGTGGGACTTGGGATCGAGGTGAACCTCCAGAGAAGGTCGGATTCCTCTTCCTAAAATAAGTATTGTAATACTCCTAGTGCAATAAAATGGTTATCTAGACCTATGCTAACATTTTTGTGGGTTTTAGGGAAAGGGATTTGTAAAGAATAAAAATATACTAGGGATGGTGATGCACCAAATAAAGGGTGTGGATAAATTGAGAAAGGGCTAGTTTTAAGTGGATGTTATGCACCATAGGGCAACTCACCTATTTCAACCTAGAAAGAGTAAGTAGCTACCATAGAATAAGAAGAAAGTGTACCCTTTTCCAACCTTGTTTTCCATAAACAAGATTTTGATCTTCCAGTGAAGAAGAATGAAACTAATAAGGGTGAATAGACAAAAAAAATCAAGTGCATGCAAGAAATCCACCACTTGAATAGAATAAAAATTTAATAGTTTAACCTGCAATGTAAACTCTCAACTTGCACATTACACCTGTATCTATGAGAAAGGCACAAAGAAATATGAAATGATAGAAGGACTAAGATTAGACACAAAACATACACTTTATTACTTCAATAACATGCATAATTCTTCATTACATTTGGAAGAGGAAAATGTTTCCATTATAATCCTTAAAGAAGGCTTAAAAGCTCCCTCAACATACAAGAAAAACTTACAGAAAGAGGAATCTTTGAAAGATATGTGCATGGTTCAACTTGCAGGTCCACCACCGAGATCCATGTTGACTTGAGTTAATGACAGTCACCTCTTGTGATTTATTACCATCTACAACCTATTTGAACTCACCACTTCCATTTTACATAGCTTGTTCTTAAACATTTATGTCAAGCTTGATCTAAACTTCCCATCTCATGGCTTGACTCCATGAGATTTGATCTTCAATGTCTTCATTTTCCTTGAAAAACTCCACTCACCCCTTCTGTGAACTCGTCAAACTCCTCTTCGGTGCCATGTATGAACTCCTGAAGCTGATTCATACATCAAGCTCTCCTTCATATCAACCGAGCTCATTACAACCATCCACCATGTTCCTTACATTCTATGGCTTTACTCACCTACATGATCCTGAAATGGTCCTGTGGTTGATCTCAATGAACTCTTTTTCTTTTCTCAATGAGCTCTCCAAATAGCTCGGTGAATGAATCTTGTAACAACTCAACCCGTGCATTCGTCCAAACCCATATCATTGTTTCTAATGTCCTTTTCAATCTCTTAGTTCAAGGATTCAATCCATTGAGAAATTCTCCCACCAAGCAAACGTTGAGCTCGTAACACTTGAAACACTCACTAATGATTAATTTTATTTTTTTTCCTATGCCCTGGCATTGAGAAACTCACTCGGTCCTACCTGCACTCACTTAGCTTGAAATCCTCAAGTTCATCTTATGTCATGTATGTCATACCCTTGTGATGACTTCAATCACATTTGGTTCACTCTTTTTAGGTTATTTGTTATACAAGATGTGAGCTGACATGGATCCTAACTTTAGCTACCTCTTTAACTTCTATGGCTCAAATACACCTAGCCTCGATGGGTTGTCTCCTTTAACCCATACCAGAAGTGAATACCATTTCAATGCTAAACTAGATCATGATCTAAGGTACCTCCATAATATATTTCCATGATAGTGAGACTCGATTCTTTAATCCCGAGCCCATCTTTTGAACTTGACCATGCATCAACCCGTTACAACATGAAAATCATCTCGAGCTAGATCCTCATTACATTTTGTGAAATATTTCCCGTAAAATGATTCACCAAATGAATCGCCTGATAACTTGGTGATGAACTCGAACTCCACATGAATCTCCAAACTCATTAAACATTACTTTGCCTCCATGTGCTAACCAGATGCTTTGGAATCTAACTCAATTTCTTAATGACAATTCTTTTATGTGATTTATCTCTTAGCTCGCCATCTCATGATTCCCACTTGGCCATGCTCACCTACATTTTCCATGTTGAATGCTAGAACATGGAATCTCAACATCATTTGGTCATGTTCTATTTTTTCTAGATGGTCGTTGATTTTCATTTCTCCACTATCATAAAGGATCACCATTTTTCCATGCATGGTATGGATTTTACACCATGAAATGAAATATTCCCCACAAACTAATTCACCGAATGAATCACCTAATAAATCGGTGACAAAATCAAACTCCACATGACTCGTCAAACTCGTTAAACATTACTTGGACTCCATGCACTAACCAGATGCTTTGGTATCTAACTTGATTTCTTGATGAAAATTATTTAATGGGATTTATGTCTTAGCTCGCCATCTCGTGATTCCCACTTGGCCATGCTCACCTACATTTTCCATGTTGAATGCTAGAACATGGAATCTCAACATCATTTGGTCATGTTGTATTTTGTCCAAATGGTCGTTGAATTTTGATTCTCCACTAGCGTAAAGGGTCACCATTTTTCCATGCACGGTGTGGATTTTACACCATGAAAGTCTGTAAGGGAAAATTTAATCTCTGCGGCCACTTTTCCCATTCAACATCTTGACAAGATGATCTTGAATTTCCACAATCTCTCGTAGCTTTCCACACCATGACTGAGCTATATTTATTTCTTCCAACATTTGATGAGTCCCCAAATTGAGCCATTCTAGAGCTCACTTGATGCATCAATGAACACAACTCTACCTATAACCACCCTATCCTTGGCTCACCTTCATCCTTGAGTTTTCCTTGGTGACTCATTTTCTGTGACATGGTTGACACAACTAAAATCTTCAGCCCCCAAATAACTTGGGTCCTACTTAACCATTTTGTGAGATCTCCCAAACCAATATGGTGACCCTCTACTCTTTAACTCAGCTTAGCTTAGTAACGAACGAGCCAACAAAGCTCACAAATTACTTCCATGGTGAGTTATCTTTCTATCAACTATTAGTTGAAATGGATCTTCTTTAAATGTTTTGATCCCACATGTTCTTAAAGGATTGACCCGCTAAGGTATCTCAGCCTCTTCTTGATTGAATCAACTTGTCAGATCATACTTTGAGCTCATATATAAGCTAATATCCATTCTCTCCATAATGGGAGCTCAAGGATCATCTCTACAATGCCTCGACCTGTTTCTCCCAAGCATGTTCTCTTTGTAGACTTGACAACCCAAATGCATTATTCCCATATCTAAACCTGACAAGGTTGCATTTAACCTCATGATCTCAATTTTCTCTATACCATGACTTGAAAAATATCCCAAGCCATCCCCTAGTGTAACACTACAACCTTAACACTTCATCCTGACTCTAGCCTTAGCTCAATGAGCATGTTTGCACTATTATCTTCATATTCGTTATTTTGAGCCCATCTAAACTATAGTATTTGAATATGGAGTTAACTCTTCAATCCATCTCACAAAGGCATCTGATCGACTACCTATTTTATTCTAGAAACCTATTTCTCATGGTGACATAGCTAAGCTTCCCAAGTTATCTCTACAAATCCACTTCCTTGAATCTCCTGATCACAAATATCTTTAATCGTTTCGATGAGCCACATAGAACTCGATGTACATGCTCATGTAACAACTCAATAGGAATCACTTTCTTTCATGTAAATTTTATCTCAGATATGTTGGGTCCTTCATATGTACTCGGTCTCAATAACAAGTATTGAGTGGCTAGGTATGAAATGCTCAAATTAATAATCAATGTGTCGAGCATCTCACCGAGCTTCTCGGCGAGATGAGTTTGAACCTCCACCATTCTATCAAAATTTTAACCTTTTGCATTAAAATTTGGATTCTCTAATATTTCATCTCAAACCTAGGAGTATTGTAAACACAACAAGACCCCTCAAACACAATTTCATAATTCTGATGACTCTTTGCTTATGTTAAATGAATGTGGGCAGGTTGGGGCCAATTTTCCAATCTTAGCAAACTTAAAACTTCCAGACCTAAAAAGGGGAGAATAGCTTCAAGATGACCCCAAAACTACCTGAAACACCATGAGCACCCCCTATACACAAAACTTACTTGACATTGTCTCATAATGCTACGTGAAGACCCTTTTTCAGTCCTAGAGCACAACATACCTCTGTTGTCTAATTATATCCCAAGGGTTAAAATTGGATAACAATCCCTTTAGTTCGTAGCTTTTTAATCCCACCCTAGTTAATTTCATCCTTTAGGTATCATTCCTAAGGACTAACTTGGGTTCTATCAATATTCTAATAAATAATGTTATGTTTCTACTTAATCAGTATGAAGGATCTGTAGATTTATTTGTATTCATTACTTAATTTCCTTTGAGTATGAAATCTCCTTTAGTTGACTAAGAATATTAGAAACATATTAAGTATATTGTAGGCTAGAAACCACATACATCCAAACATACTTAGGATTATTTTAAGTTCATTTCCTTTACTCTAATAGGTTCTTTGCTTTAAACCCGCAATAGCTGTTCTTGACATACATTCACTTTATATAATTCATTCAACTATTCAAATGGTTATAACTTAGTTAAATATTATCCCCTAAGTATAACTAATCTAGTATAGAGTGATATTCCATATCAACCTCATAACCTATTCAAAAGTTTCATTCTATTGCCAAATAGTGGACAACCCCCTTTATCAAGGCTTCATAACATAATTACATTATGCATGTAAGTCAAATATGTATCATATTTATGAATTCATTATTGTAACAAGAAGAAATTGTATGTTAATTCCTTAAAGGTTAGTTCACATTATACATCTAACCCCATAGTTTCATTCCTATCCTTCTTAAGTACAATTCCCTTTCATTATTGTACTTATTCGTCTGTTAGGATAGATAGATTGCATTATAGTATAATCACTTACATCCCTTTTTATAAGATAGGTTCTTATAGTACTTAATAAGATTAAGTAATCTTTTTTTATTATCCCTAAGGTCTAAATCCCTTTATTATTATTCATGTAACCCTTTTTTTATATCGTTCCTCATAAAATAGTCATACAAGCATTGCTCGTAATGGTGTAATTAAGCATAGTCATTCATAACTTAAATTCCAAAACATATAACTTGTTTAAATATAACTTATTTGTTACTGTCTTAACCAAATGATTTTAGTATTTAAAATTTATAACACCCAATAACTATTTCATAGATAAGATAATATATTTATTCCTTTCATATAGGTTATTTAAAAGAAAATGCTTCATATATATTCCCTTTTTTCTCATATTCAAAGATAAACAATAATATTCCTTGCATTATAATAGAAATATAAATTGGTAACATTTCATTTAACTTCCCCAATATTTTTAATCAATGTCAATAAGTAGAGTAATGCATATCATCTGATTCCCTATAGGATTACTTTCCAAGTGAAAGAACTCTTTAAATTAAAAACATCATTCACACATAAAAGTCTAGTCAAGAGAGAATGATACAAGAAACCACTTCAATCATTTTAGATTCATGATGTCAATTCAAGTAAAAAATAAGTAATTCTAGTTCTTTAAATATTTTACATAACTGGTCTTAGGTCGTAAACACTCATTCACAAGAATAGTTCAGTAAATGAAATATACTATTTTTAGCAAACTACATTTATTCAATCAATAGAATAAATGCATCTTTCCATAAGTTTCCCTCTTTTCCTTTTTAACTAAATTTATCTGTAAGAGCATTAGCATCTATGAGTTATTTTAAACTGAGCATGATAGGAGATAAATCCTTGGAACTATATGTTCTAACTAAAAAATTTGGAAAGGAACATTTCTTATTAATAGAAATTAGTCAAGAGTTCAGACAAATCTTTTCTTGTTTGAAAACTTGAGAAGTACCATACTCAAGTGTATGAAAAAACCCTATAATGTTAGTATCTAACTATATAAATGATTCTTATTTATATCAACTAGATGACTATCAACAAACAAATTTAACATTCAACCATTATCCAACCAAACAGTTAACCCCAAAATATACAAGTATAAATTCTCGTTTAAGTAATATCACACTAATAAAGAAAAGCCAAGTATACCTAATAAAATATGGGCAAGAAGGAGTAGAAATGCCTTAACTGTGCAGCCCATACTACATGGTTATAAAAAAATTACTCTAATCCAATCAATTCTATTCAAAAATGAATTCCATTCCAACAGTCCAACAATCTAAAGGTTTGACAAGATTTATATAGTTGATCATAAGGATAACACCAATAAGCTCTCAAGGTCCAAACCCATCTTAACTTATCAGACAAGCATTCCATACAATAACAACTAGGCTTGAACCAATTTAGAGTGCATACAAGTATTTGGAATATGTAATACATATAATCATCAATGAGATAGTATTAAGTTAATACAATTATCCCATATATGACAGGTAAAGAATCATACGTAGCTGAATACATAATTCAGACTGAGAAAATGAATGATTCAACCAAGGCAAAGAAATATCACAATAAAACAACCTTTCTAACCTACTAAAGGATATCCTTGATAATCTTCATATGATCAAGGATTGATAAGGATTTAAATTGATCAACACTTAAGAAAGTTAATAAAATAATCTAGCTGGTCTAGGTTAACCTTGCAACCATACAGCCTAACCATTTAAGATCATTAAAAACATTGATAAAAAATTAGACATAGCAAAAAATATAATAGCTCAACATATTTTTTACACACTAGAATTATTTCCAAAGAGCCGAACAGTTCACAAGAGTCATTCATAATAACCCACATGTAGACATTAAAATTCCTTGGTATGAAACAATCATTTCTATAGGTCCAGCTTATCACAAGACCATTCACATTGTCCTATCCAACACTACACCAAACTGTCTACCCTGACAATATAGAAGAAAATATAATAGTCACCATGATGAAATAGAAGGACCACAAGTTCAAATGACCCGGGAAATGGATAACCCTCCACGGTTCAGCAAAACAAATATGAATGACTAAATTGAAGAATAGTCCAGTGACCTACTTACACATAATAGAGAATGCAATTTATCTCAATGGGTATGAATAGTACCCAGCAATTTTAGTTTAGATCTAACCTGACCTAGGTTATCGAAAACTCAACAAAATTTGTAAAACAATCACCGAATAATACAACTGAGACCATACCCAACTGGGTTGAGCAAAAAATCACCTACATGAGAGTGATTAAGAAGTGAAATCCCAATGAATTCACAGTTACATTGATCATAAGTTTGAGTATTCAAAAACATACCCAAGATAGATACTAATATCTTTAAATGATACTAGTCTAACTAGACTGAGTGCTAGAGTTCTCACTTGAACCACAACACAGGGTCATTAATTTCTCTAAAATATAAGCATAGGTAGTTCCATATCCATAAAAAAATAACAACACAGAGATCTATAACAAAATTACAAAACCCATTTGTAAAATATATACACATGCAACTTGAAAATACAATTATTCTTTCCATCACAGTCATGGTGATTTTGTTTGAAAAAATCCAAACCAGTCATGTGAATAAAATTGACATTTCAACCATGATAAAATAAGTATACAGTTGCAAGATTAAAAACTAGCTCTAACAACTACTTACCAAGCAACAAGTTCCATTTTATTGAGAAATAATAAAAACCAAGAACCCTAAAATGATTTCTATAATAAGAAGAGTTCTTTTTATGAACTAATTAGATAGAGCAATTTTTTTCAAGGGATTAGAGCCTATCATGCATGGTAGAGATTCTTGAAGTCTTCCTCTAGCTCCTAGGATCCTTCTTCTAACTCCATGATAGATTCTATAGTCTAAGCAGTCAATCTTCTCAAAAATTTCTCCACCTTTCCACTCAAATATTCCCAAATAGTCTCTGCATGAAATATAAAAGTGAAGATTCAAACCAAAATCAAAAACTAGTTCAAATACCCAAAACCTCCATTTATATCGTGAGAAGAAGAGACAAAATGATCACATGGAAATCCAAAAATAATAATTCCTTCGTCGAATCTGGCATGTTTTCCGCTAGGTAGTTTGGAATGATTTTCCAAATCATCAATGCTTACCAGGATTGTGTGTTTATCCCACCAACCCACCAAATTCCTCCAACTTCCTCTAGGTTATCTTCTTAACTGTTTATCTAACCAAACAACCATGTTAGAGTAATTTTTAGCAACCTACCAAATTCAAATTTGTCTTACCACTAAGGAGTAGTGGTGTCCACCATTAATGCAAATTAAATCAAAGCTCAGATACATGTAAGAGTGGTGGAAACCACCAAATTTCCATTTGATCATGTATCCCCCTTCCCAATGCCAACTAGGGTTAACGTCAAGTTAGGATCTGATTCCCTTTCCTTCATAGGTTAGGGTTTAGATTAAACTTAGCAACATCACAATTAGGAATATATCATTTAGGTTAGGTTCTTAGGAAATCAACTTAATTCATATGCCTTAGGTCTAGGTTAGACCATTAGGAATTCAAGTGTTATTAAAATGTTACTCATAGCCTAGGCTTTAATAAATTCCACAACAGAACCTTACCAGCTGGGCTATTTTTTTCAAATAGAGTAGTTGTACTCGAGCTAGCTCTCAACACCTTGCAACCCTCAATAGGGGACTGAATCATAGGCAAACTGGAACAATTCACCAAGATCAATTAGTATGAATTAATAATCCACAAACAAATGAACAAATAAAATATATTTCATTTATCAAAATTGTAGATCGAATTAAGGGAATGCATTGGATCAATGAAACTTATCTGAGGTATTTTATTAATTGATTCTAAATAATAATAATAAGTTACTATTGACATGGGATAATTTTCCAATTTTACCATTTTACCAAAAAATTCCAAGATGAGATTCAACTTTCCACAAACTGAATACATCCAGTTAATTTTACGAACCAATTAAGTAAACATCACAATTCAAGAGTACATGGTAATAAATCAATTATTGATCACACAAATCCTAATTGAGATAAAAATTAATCTAGCAACATGATTTAATTTTTTCTATAGAGAAACAACTCAAGAAAAATCACATGTCAACGTTGCAATCCATTTCCCAATGAGAAATTACACATGAAAGGATGGCACAGGTGGTACATTCATAGACCTTGAAAGAATATATACCCTAGTGGATTTCAGATGCTTATGCAACACCATTCATGAGGAGTCTAAAAATTTGAATGAGGACATTCAAGATGTTAAGTCTAGGGGTGTGACGATTTGTTTAATTACCTTTCTAAACAACTCATATTTTGTAATTTGCTGAGCCATTTTTAGCCTTACACTTGTATTCCCATGTTATAATACTAAGACATTTCATTATACCTTGAACTTATGGCATGAATATTTATTAATATATTTATTACTATTTTACTTTATTTTGTGGTATTGTGAGTACACATTTATTATCGTGATCAAAATTTGTTTTTTAAATATTGCTTTGTATGGTGCCAACCTTGTTTGCAAGAAACTTGTTATATGAAACAACTCTAATGCAGTCAAAGGATCCATACAAAGAAACCCATTTGCAGTTGAAGGATTCATCTACAGCTAAGGTATCGTACACAACAACTCGCATGTAACCAAAAGAATTGTCTACAGTAAAGTGTCCCCAACAAAAGGATGTCATAAAAATGAAATAAGAAGTGATCTTTATAAGGTCTTGGAACGTGGAAATCACACTTGAGTTTTCATGTGTTGATGGAAGAAGAAATTACATTTAAAAAATGAGAACTAGGAGATGACTCAACTCCAACATCTGATTATATGTTGCAACTTAACAAGGAAATAACCAATTAAATTCAAGATTTAGGAACCGATTGATCAAACTAATCAGTTACTTAAGTTATGTGATTTATATGTCCACACTTACTAATTAATTTTGTTGCATACATTGAGTTTTTAGATTAAGTGGTTGAGATATTTTATTTGATCTTTTAGAACTGCTAAATCAAACTTTGTTTGTTCATGCTTCTTCTGTAATGAGATGTATAAAAAGAAAAGGTTAATTCTAGGGGATATAGATCTGAAATAGGAAAAAGAGAATACATAGATAATGAAATTTGTGTATTCGAAATTGTAATCTTCATGTCAATGCAGTAAAATTTTGAGTTATGTTCATTAGTTGTAGTCACAAGCTATGGGAGGGATTAATACCTAAGGAAGGGCCCACTAATAATTTGCTAACCCCATCTATCATTTTTTATTTAATTTATTGCATGATTAGATTATCAGCTTATCATTTAGTTATCTACATTATGAGTTTACATGTTCTACCTTAGCAATAGTATTTTCTTCCAGTATGAATTGAGTTTGTTTCTAAGCATTTTTATTTCCCAAATTGTATTTATAGAAATTTACTTCTTTACCTTGTAAATACTTGTAACTGTGCATATAACACTGGAACTATCTAAAGTATACTTCCCTTGGTTTGATAATTAAATGACTGTAGATAAATGAACAACATAATAATTTTTACAAGATAATTTACACCACTAGTACCAGGGGTTCTTAGGACCAACAATTTCACACACCATGGTGGACTCTGAAAAATCACATGTGAGCACAAAAATATGTTTGATGAGAAACTCGTTGTGTGTTTAGTTTTTATCAAATGAAAGAAGATAAAAAATAGTATTCATGTCATTTACTACTTTATTTTATGTAGGAACCTGTTTAAATGTTATAAGATGAAAGTAACCCTTAATATTGTCAACCATGCATTTATAGGGAATAATGTTATCATTATTTTTCCTGATATTCTATGTTTACTTTCTTGGTGATTAAAATGGAGTCCATAAATACTAACATCTCTATGAGCCACCAAGAAATAGTAAAGCCTAAGTAATAAATTAAAGATTCATACTCTACGATGTTATTAGTGCACAGTATGGATTGGGTATAACATCTCCATCTGTTATGTATAAAACAATGCCATCTCCTGATCCATGAATGTTACAAGAGCCATAAAAAAATAAAGTATAAGAAGGAACAACATCAATGTACAAGAGTTCTTCATTAAGGAATTAAAAATAAAGTGGTTTTGAATCCAACAATGGTATTGTGGCTATTTGATCTAGCATATCTTATCCTTTTATCACTTTTTAATTGTCAAATTTTATATTGAAATCACTTAGGAGCATGACCTAAATATAACTTTGACATGTTAAGATAGGTCTTGATAGTATATATTTTAAAGGATCTACCTTGGCAATAATCTTTATTCTATGATTGAGTAGGTAGTGTCACAACTTGTGAAAGGAAAATGTTACTTGCAAATAGAATTTTTCATCCTGATAATATTATATTTATTGGGTTATAAGAGTAATAATAAGATAGTAAACTACTTATTCCTACCCTTTTTCATTATGTTGTGCAAGCAATGCCCCTTTAATATATTTTGTAGTTGATGTGTATTGTAGTATAGGCTTTTCCTAGATAAGTGGCATTAACATCAATAGAGTTAATAAATATTATTTTTACTTAGTGAACGAATCTCAACATTCCTGCATCCATTTGAATAGGACATCCTTTCTTAGAAACTAGTTAAAATTATGGAATTTATATGTACGATGAGATATGAAGTGCTAGATAGCTTAAATATTACCTTGAAGACCCCATAACTGATGCAAGTTTTGTACGTGAGGAATCTCCATGATTGATTTTACCTTAGCAAGGTCAACTTTAATTCCCTGCCATGAAATGATGAATCCCAGGAGCTTCCCTGAAGTAATGCTAAAAACACATTTTTTGCATTAAGTTGCACCTTATATTATCTCAATATTTCAAATATACTCTGCAAGATGGATTTATGATATATTCTGGTCTTGGAATTAGCAAGGATGTCACTGAGATAGTCATCTATGATGTCATGAAGCAAGTCATGAAAAATGGCATTAATTATTCATTGATATGTTTCCCCTATGTCCTTAAGGACAAAATGCATGACCTTGTAATAAAATTTACCCCAGGGTGTTGCGAATGTTTTCTTGTATTTGTCCTCGGCAATATGAATCTAGTTGTAACCTGAAATCCATATATTAAAGATAACACTTCATTCCCTATTGTAGAGTTAGCAATCATGCCAATTTTTGGTAGTGGAAATTCATGCTTAGGAAAAGCTTTGTTGATATTCAATAAGTCAGTGGAGATCCAAGTTCTAGGTGTCTTCTTTACAACATGCACCATGTTTGATATCCACTCAGAGTAGTCTATAGACCTTATGAAGACAACTTCTAGAAAGTTTTAAGTTGTTCCTTGACTAATAATGCAGCCTTAGGATATATTTTCCTCAATTTATGTTTGATGAATTTCATATCTGGGTGAACCATAAGACTGTGTATGTCTAGGGAAAGATCCATGTATGGCATATCCTTATAGGACCATGTGAATAAATATTGAAATTATGTAAGGAGTGTTGTGAATGATTTATCTCTATTTCCTTAAAACTTCCACTGAGTTGTAACATTTTAGGATTAGCACTTATTCCAATGTTGATAATGATGGTCTCTTCTACCATCATTTTGGATGTATCATTATCTTGGAATCATGTTATGAGTTTATGCAAGTCATTTTTATAATCTAGAATTAAGTCTCCACTATCTGGTTTCTTAGAAAGGTTTTCACTGAGAGATACATCCTTTTCTTTTTTATTATTTTTTTCCTTTTTTATTTTTTGCTTCTCACATAGTTCCTCTCTGAGGTTTTCACTATGTGAGATTGTATTTTTATTTTTTCTATTTTTAATATTTTGTTTTTTTTTGAAAGACTAGAGCACTCAAAATCCTCTCTAAATTAAGTAGAAGTTTCGAGGGTTATATTGAATCCCTTATTGTGATTTCATAAGGGAATAGGGTCTTAAGTCTCAAGAAACTCTTTGATGGCCTCATCTTTTTGAAAGAAGTCCATGGAGATATGACTTTGTTAGTCCTAATGGATAAGATATGGGTAGATGATATTGATATTATGGATGGAGAGGTGTTCAAAAAAGAGGGTGGTTTCATCTAAGTCTTTGAAGAGGCTATGTGTGAAACTAGTCTTAACTTTAGAGTCAAAGTCCTCTTCACCAGTCATTATGTTGAATATTATGGGTGAATTTTTGAAAGTATAATAACTCAAACCATAACGGTATAGATTTTCTTCATATACTACAAGCTCAAAACATCTTTGTTCTTGCGATCCAAGTCCTTTTTCCTTTCCATTTCATATTTTTTATCATTTTTATGGGGCTATTCATAATCCATGGATTCATAGTATTCACCCATTTGATTTTCATATAACTAAGAGCCATTAGATCCATGTATGTTTTCATCCTCTCAGTATCCATTCAGTCTCCAAAGAGTGTTACCGAGGTGTTAAACAAGATTTATATTTTTTAAATGGGGAGTATCGGGTCATCAATAGATACATGGAGAAAATGGTAGATTACCAACATGAAATACATTTTCGAGATTATATTGACCAAGATATTTATGGGAAAATTGAGTTCAATAGATGAATTAGATGTTGATGGTTGCGAATTGGATGTAGAAGGTTGGGATTGGAAAAGAGTTTCAGGGTCGATGTGATTATCAACAACTAGAATGACACATGGCTCAGTGGATCTATCTATGGAAGGATAGAAATTTACATTTTTATACCTGGATTCTAAGAGCTTACAATATTTGAAAGGTTTTACATATACAAACAATGTAAAATATTTTTCATTATGTTGAAATTTTATGTATTGGTGGAAATTAGAGGGTATTGATTGCATTGTGTGTATCCATGGTGAATTAAAAGGATATTATATGAAATATCCATGTCAACAACATGATAAATGGTTTTTAACATCCATGAGACCACATTTATATGCATGGTGATTATTCTATAGGATTGTAATTCACTATTTTCATAACCACAAATAGTTATAATGTTAGCTCCTATACTTTCTTTTGTGTGACCAAGACATCTAAGCATTTTGATAGAATAGATGTTTAGGGTAGATTTATTATCAATAAGGACTATTTTAACCTTATGGTTGGTAATGTAAGATTCAATTTAAAGAGTTGTTATTTTTAAGGTTTTTATATAATAGTTATGAGGATAAAGTTACAATATATGGTTTTCAGGTGAAAGGTTAGAAATTAGAGATTGTAATTGTTGGGTTTTAAGATTCTCAGTAACATGTGCCTTATATAGATCACAAGTGAGAATAAATTGAGGGTTAGGTGACACCTTTAATAAATCCATAAGGAATATATGTGTGGGTATTTTCACTAACTACTTTACTAGGTTATATGGACTAGATGTGTAAGGTTTAGCAATTGATGTTGGATTATGATTATTTGTAGTTGTAAGATTGGTGGATAGTGGAAGTGGATGGTTTCTTTGCTATGGGAACCCAAACCTTATTTTTTCACATTTCCACCACATAGTTATTATCTTAGAATTTAATCACGGAAATGGTATTGGGTATCTTTTCAATAAATGAAATGATTCAATTAAAGTTATTATTGTTTGAATATTGGTCCTTTTCGAGAGGTTTGCATTCATACCATGTTTGGGGAATGGATTTGAAAAAAACATTAAATTATCATTATGTTTTTAATTAGGTGATGGGTTTTCAACCATGATGTCTCCACTGTCAATGAGGCCTTGAATATAGTGGAAAATTTGCATACATCAGTTTGTTTGATTGTCATCAATGTGATGAAAATTGATATACTCACGAACTTTATACCAAGATGGTTTTTGTTCCCCTTATTAAAAGGGTTTTGTCATAGGGTAAGTGACCATTATGGAACTTACAATTTGTCCTAGAATGCTTGAAAAACTCTCCCCAAAGGAGTGAATTATCTTTTCTTATATCACGAAGAGGAGGAGCTTCATTACTTGGAACAATGATGGCTTATTTTGATTTAGTTTATTTGATTTTATTGTTATGCATGTTATGTACATTTTGATTATCTATTATGCCATTATTAACAACATTTTGATTCACGTTGATGTAATATGGTTTATCTTGATGATTTTTTTTATTCTTATTTTTATTATTTGTGTGATCCTTGGAAGGAGGTTTGATTAAGCCTTTCGCAATGAGGGATTTTTTTATTTGAGTTCCCTTATCGATAACTTCATCAAAACTATTTAGACAATGCATTTGAATATGAAAATATAATACATTGTTAATATTTTGAATGAATATACTAACCACCTATTTATCTGGAATTAAGAAAGGGAATTAACTTGTGATTCCTTGCCATCATTGTAAAAAATTGTGTGAAGTGTTTGTTTATTTGTTGTTTGGTATTACAAAAGTCCATCATTGTAATTTTTGAATCTAAATTGAAGGAGAAGTATTTAAAAAAATTCTCATATATTTCAGCAAAGGTTGCGACCAAAAAATTTGGGAGATGTAAGAACCAATCTAGACCTTCGACACCTAATGTTTTTTATAAATAAACCTGAGAGATAGATGTCGTAATAGGCCACCTATTGGCAAACCATAAATATTTATTTGATGTGTTCTCGAGGGTCATGTTTTCCCTTGTATTTATTAATCTTAGGAACTTCAAAACATTTAGGGAAGGGTAAGCATATGATGTCCTTATTGAATAGGTAAGGAGAAAATTCCTTAAAGTTGAATTGTTTTATTTTATTTTTCATTCCCAAGACTTTATCCTTCACATTTTTCCCTTCTTGAGAAAATGATGAATTGGTTTATGGAATAGTTGAAACATTATAAATTTTTGGATTGATTTTATCTTTTTCTATTTCAATGTTTATTTTTTATTCATTTTCACTATTTGTACATGTCATCGATGACTTTATAAGTTGTGAGAGCTAGTTGTTTTTTTGTTTCATTGATTTGATCTATTAAGGATTTATATTGATTAAAGGTTAAAGCACTATACTTTTCTTTGATATCAACATTTGTTTTACTTGGTCTAGATTCATCATGCTTATTCGATTAAAGTATAATGTTCTTAGTTGGTTTGGGTTGACTGCATAGATTTTTGATATTTTCATTGTTAAAATATGAAAGTAGATTTACTCGCATTTCAAGGATATGAAGTAGAAATTGATATTTATTTTTTCACAAAACTATTTCAAATTTTACTTGTTCTTCAAAGGAAACATCATGTTTTTAATCCTCTAGTTGGTCTTCATGCTCTTCATCAGAACTAATGTGGAAAAGTTTCATATTATTTCTTCCAAAGGGGTCATAATTGTGATGTATTTTTCCCACCATTTTGTTTGAGTGAGGGGGAATGTAAAAAGGTGTGATATAAAGTGGGTGTAAAGTTTGGATAAAGCTAATATATAATTACATAAGACTTAAAATTAAAATCTGGTTGTAGATAAACTTAACAAATTTAATTTAAAAGTATAAGTTGTAAGCGTTGAGATTGATTAATGTAAAATTTAAAAAGTGAATGTAAAAAAATAAGGTGTAGATAGAAATTGATTTACCTAAACCTAAAAAAGTGAATTTCAAAATATAATGTGTATATAGAAATCGATTTACCTAAACCTGAAAAAGTGAATGTCAAAGTATAAGACCGGAGATCTCAAAAGAGATATCTTAAACATTGACAAAGTGAATGTCAAATTAGAAGATGTGGGAGTAAATTAAGCATGATAGGATGAGAATAAATGATAATATTGATATGATTTGCCTCAAACTTTAGACAAGGTGAATGTCAATGTAGAAATCCTAGGAATATTTTTAATGATTGAAAAAGTGAATGTCAAGGTAGACACTTATATATAAAAATGTTGACGACATGGATATCAATGTATGAAATGTGGTAAAAGTAAGAATACGCGAATGTAAAAAATGTTAATGTTGAAATAGGAGATTTATTACTCAAATTTCAACAAAGTGATTATTTAAATAAGAGGCTTGGAAACAAAAATTGATTTTCCAAATATCAACAAATTGAATTTGTAGATGAGAAACTTGAGAAATAAAGTTTTATTGCTAGAATCTTAACAAAGTGAATTTTAATATAAAATACTTATGAAATTAAAATGAAATACTCAACTCCTAGAAAATTGAATGATAAGATGTAAGAGACTTAGGAAATTGTTGTCATGGAAATGTGTAACATAAAAATTCAAATTTTCAACTATGACAACTAGACCCAAATTACAAATTTTACTCCCAAGTCTTCTCGAAACCCTTTCTTAGTTATTTTTTCTATCATTTCATGTCCATTTTGATCTTGGAGGTACCTCCAAGATGATGAAAAATAAAATTTATGTGTTTGGAATAATGTTAAAAGGGTTTTCACCTCACTCAGTGAAGTACTTCTAACGGTTAGTTTTTAGAAAAGCCTAGAAAGGATAAATTTGGCCATACAAAATGAAAGGATCTAAATAATATGGATGTGTTATTAAATAATTATGATCATGTTGCAACTAATTTAGGAAAGTTAAGGAAATACTTAGAGGTTTAGGGATAAACAATGCGACATTAAATTTCAAAGGTCTAAGGAGTAGGAAGTTAAATAAGGTACTTGATCTTACATGAATGATTCTAGGATATACATAAGGATTTAGGAGATAAAAAATTAACTATTGAAATTTTTTAAGACATCTCTTCATTATGTAATCACAAAATTCTTTTCAAGATATGGTTTCTTCTCATGGAAGATCAATTTTTGCAAACTCACCTTGTTATCCTGAATAAAATGTTACATTGTTTGGAGAAGGATGTATAATCAAGTATTTAAAACCATCCCATTGATCAAGGAATGATCTTGGGAGTTAAAATTATATAACATTTTTCATGAAAAGATGTCCTGGATCCCCAGGAAAAGTGCTCTCAAGTTTCAAGGACTTGGTCATTTTCCCAGTTAATTTAGTGGTGGTTTTTACTGTCCCAAATTTTCAAAATTTCCCTAGGATAGTGGGGAAAGTGTGGAAAATAAAAAATTTCCCTCCCTTTCCTTATCTTATTTTAGAATTCATCCTCATAAGGCCCAATGATTTTTCAACACAACTTGATTTTCATAGATATACCCTGCGATCTAGAATGAAAAATAATCTTTGTTAAAAGAATGAGGAATAATAAAGTCTTAGAAACCATTGCCTTAATATTGTAATAATATTTGGATTCAAAATTATATAAATTTTTTCATGAAAAGACCTCCTAGGAGCTCTGGGAAATGTGTTCTCAACTTAGCCATTTTCTCAGTTAGATGGGTGGTTGGTTTTTCTATCCCAAGTATCCCTAGGATGGTGGGGAAAAGAAAATATCCCCTAATCTTCAGCCCCTCTTCAATATTCTTCACGTGAAATTTTTTTTATCCCCCAAGACATTGAAACCCTAATCCATTCCCTAACTAATACCACTTCAAATTTGACTAACGAATGCCCGTCAAAGCTTGCAAATGCATAACTGTTAAGTTTTTTTAATGGAAGACTTAATGCCAAGTTGTTTAAAGTTTCAAGCCATCATTAATGGATCCCTTGATGTAGAAATGATAGGAAAATTAGGTACCTCTTCACATCTCTAAGATCCAACACGTAGAATCATTTGAAAATTGTAGGAAACTATTCCTGCAAAATCTAGTTTTGTATGAACTATTTTTCGTACCATGAAGACCCTATTTCTTGGGGATATGGAGGACTATGTTTTTCAATAGTATCATACCATCCTAAAAAAAAAATTGATGAATATCTAGCGGGTGAAATCCTCTAAAAATTAGAGGGAAGGTGTACCAGAGAGTTTTTACTTTCTAACTTTAACTTAATAAAATGAAATAAAAAAAATAAACTGAACTTGGAAGATGAAGGGGTTTACCAATACCCAAAATGAAGGATGTTGAGATTTTTACGATAAAGCTACTTCTTATTTCACTGATTAATAAACCTTCAATTCAAATGCAGCTGAACAAAATAGATTAGATAAATTGATAATCAAGTTGCTTGGTAAAGGTTGATCCCAAGAATCCAAAAGGGATACCTTAGAGGATGTTATCTCACTTTAAAACAATTAAGTAAATTGAAAAATATAAATGGAAAGGATATAGAAATGAAAATGATATATAAATTATAGCTAACAAACTCTAGAATTAAATTTTGAAGGGTAATTCATGTGCAACTTCATAGGTGGCCAATGCAAGGGTGGATGCAATCATGTCATATTTGAAGTAATCTTACCAATAGTTATTTGTTTCTTGTTGGATATTGTGGAGTTACTCAATCTTGTTGAATATTTTTCATTATCATAGGTATTTTCATTGATGTCAAAACTACAGAAGATGGAAGAAGTGACATTGATTGTAAAAAGGAGTCATTTTTCTAAAATGAGAAAACAATGAAGATTAAGGTTGATTAGTAGTGTCATTTCACAAAGAAAACAACCTCTGAAAAATTAATTAGGAATTTCAAAGTCAAATAAGGACATTAAGGGTTAATTAGATGTAAAACAATCTTTAGGATGATCAAGGATAAGTTCTAAGGGACTTACTTAGTTTTTGGGCAATATGTAAAGACAAGTAAATACCCGCCAAAGTTAGGAGAAAGACGATGAATTTCAAAGATAGCTTCCAAAGTTTGCATGAAGCCACAGAATTCTAGTGAATGTTACAGGTAAGGGAATGAAGCTGGAAAATCTAAAAGAACCAAAGGACAAGCCGCGAGTGAGATTAATGAAGCTACAGATGTGAGGGAAGATTTTTGAACATAAAGGAAAAGACACATAAGTAAGGAAAAATTAAAGGTAAAGCCACAAAGTAAATGAAAGTAAGGAGGAAGTTGCGTATAAGGGAGAAGCCATGAAGAACTAGAAAATTTGCTAAAGAAGTTAAGACAACCACAAAAAACTATAAAGGACACAAAAGAGATGAAGATATCCGTGGAGAACTATATAAGCTGCAAAAAAAAGGATGGAGTCGTGGATGTGAAACAAATTCGCAAGAAGTCAATGAAAATAAGAAGAAAGAGCCACATAAAGGGAATAAGCCATAGAATTGTGAAGGAAAAAGAGTATAGTTGTTTGACATTATATAATCCACGAGAAGCATATAAGAACCGCAGATAACTAAAAATCCGCTGAGAAAGGTGAAAATCCACAGAACAAAGAAAGAATATTGTCATGAGACAAAGGAAAAGGTGACAAAATTCAAGGGAAGCCATGGATCGAGAAAATATGAACTAGAGAAGGATCAAGGAAAATCAGATAGAGTTTAAAATGGAAGTAGTGAGAGTCAGTATCCAAAATTGATGATGATTAGATTGACAAAAGATTGTGGTTGCGTCTACAACTGGAACTCTAAAAAAATTATGAATTCCATTATTCTAGCTACCAAAATTTTATGCTTGTTGACTTTAAAGTATTTTAGTTACACTATCCCGTACGATTCCTTATTCCAAGGTACAAATTAAATATTAGAGAAGAAAGGGGCTCATTTATTCCTGATCACGAGGAAATCCAAAAAATGCAAAAAATCTATTTTTAGGATTCAACTCATAAATAATTTTTGGCAGATCCATAGAAGAAGGTGAAATTAAGCCGAATATAGCAAGAATGAAATCTGGAGTTAGAGGCAAGTGTTTAATAGTCCATATTTTTCAGGCGACATAGGAGGAGAGATTGCATGAAACACAAGATGAAGTGGTGGATTGGGTTAGTTTTTTATATAGAGGAATTTGGACACATTTGGAGAGTATCTTGAGTGGTAAAATGATGCACCAAAACTAAATGAGTGACATTGGAGAAGAGGCTAAAGAGAAAAATGGTGCGTTAAAGCTGAAAGATCAAAAGAGGAAGAGAGAGGACAAAGGAGAAATGAAGGTATGAGGGTAGAGTATAAAAATTGATTAGATGCATTACATATTGATTGAATCAGCAAGAGCACTCTCATGAGATGAAGAGATAAAGAAATGAATTTCTAAAGAATAGATAAAAGAGAGAGAAAGTGTAGTTGAGCCAAGGTGTTTTTTTAGAGAAGGAAATGACTCAAAGAAGTTTTTGAATCATCTAATTTTAATGAAGGAGAGACAAGAAAAGAGTTGTTAAAGGAAAGAATATACAATATCATGATACATATTTTTTGAAGAGAAAAGCAAGGAGGAGTTGAAGAAAGATTCACTGTAGAGAGGAAGAAAGAAGACATGAAAAAATAATAAGGATCTAGTGTAGAGAGAAAGAGAAGAGATGTGTGCAGAAGGAGACAACATTATCATATGAGGAACTGATGTGCAAAGAAAAGAAAAAGGTCTTATAAGTCGAATGTGAAGAGAGGAGAGACCAAAAAGAGGTAAGGAAAACATTTCATATATAAATTTGAAGAGTGATTGTGAATGAACGAAAAATCAAGGTAATCCTAATATGTTGTGTAAGCAACACAGAGACTAAATAATAAAAATTTGTGTGACCAATAAGTCTAAGTTGGAGCTTAGCATTTTTAGGGGCTTACAACCTCCTTGTGGGTAGGTTCCTATAGAATATCAATAGTATATGATTAAATTAGGGGTTGGTGCTCCTAGTGGGGTTGGTACCTCACAAAAAAAATCTCTCGTGATGTGTTATATTCACTTGAGTTATTTGTTGTGTGTAATATCAACAAAGGTGTATGGAGTTGGTTCTCCTTATGGGATTGATGCCTCACTAAAAAAATCTTACAGGATGTGTTATATTCTTGCAAGTCCTTACTTTGACTAATATAAGTAATGGTTTAAGTGGGGTTTTGTCTCAAAAAGGTTTCCCATATTATATCTTGTCTCCTCATATGAATGTGTGTGTATGCTTCTCATTTCTATAGTTTCATGATTAATATTGCATGATTATTGCAATCAATAATAGCTAACTACAATAGGTACATAAAAGAGGAAATTTATTGTAATATTTATCAACACCGATTCAACCACCCCTTTTTTGTGCATGAAATCTCTAACAATTGTTATCCGAGTAGTGGTTCTCTTGTGTAGGAGTTGATCCTAGAGAATGATAAGCATGGAAAAATATACTTACAAAAAGTATCAGGATGAAGTTCATAAAGAAAGGTTTATGATGGCAATGGAAAGTTGCAACAAATCTAGAAATGATTCAAATAATGAAGAAGATGAGGTTAATCTAGAAGATGAGTTAGAATGTGCTCTAGAGGAATTAGAAAAATTAAAAAAGAAAAATAAGAAATTGAAATCCTACATCAGTTCCTATGAGAAGAACATCACTCTCCTCAAGTAGAAATTGAGCAAGAAAGAACAAGAGGATGATCAAGAATGTGCAAAATACGATTCTCAATTAGATCAAGTATTGAACTCTCTCAAACTCAAAGATGAATAAATCACCAAGCTTAAAATATTTGTGAAGGAACAAGAAGATAAAATTAAACATCATGAAGTGATGGCAATCGAAATGGAGAAAGAACATGAAGAAAAGATTGAGGAACTTGATGGAAAAGTCAATCTGATTTCTAAAGCTCTCAAGGAGAAAATTTAAGAATATGAAAAACTCATCTTAGCCATGAAAATATTTGAGAAATATCTAGACCACGCAAAGAAAGCAAATGTGAAGATTAAAAATTATAAAGAAGATGTTTTCCAGAATCTTGAAGCTGAACTAATGAATTTGAAGATAGAAATGGAACAAATGCAAACTAAAATAATAGAGCATGAGACTCTTAGAAAATAATTAGAAAAATAAAGGTAAAGGGAGTTGAAATTTGAATCAAGGCAATCATGGTGTCAAAAATGCTCAGAAAATAAGGAGGATGAAAATGTTAGTTCCCATATGCAACCAAATAAGAAGCATACCAAGGTGACTAGTAATGGACAATTCAAGTCAATCAGACAACCCAATGCATCTAGGTATGAAATAAAATTTAGTGGATAGTGTTATTCATGTTAAGGTTTTGGTCACAAGGTCACAAATTTTAAAAGGCTCAAGATAGATAAAGAACATCCATTGACGGATAGTAGATCTAATTCTGAGAAGAGTAGGATGTGTTTCAATTGTCATGAAAAAGGACACATTTCTAAGTATTGCTTAGAAAAATCCTTGAGACAGTTTAGCATTGATCACTCACATTCAAATAAAATGATAAATCATGTAATGTGTTATACATGTCATGAATTTGGGAATTATTCAAAGAAATGATGTCAAAATGAAAAACCTAAACACAATAGTAGACTACATACATTTGGATGGAAAAAAAAGAAAGCTTCTACAATGAAAATGATTCCTAAGAATCATACAAAAACTACCAAGACTCAAACATATCCTAAAGAGTATAATATGAGATGGGTATACAACATCAAGGAAGAAAAACCAAAAGTCAAAAAAGAAAGTAAGGACAATAAATTATCATGGGAAGATGAGGAAGAAAATAAAAAATCCAGCACAGACTAGGCAGTAAAAAATGATGATGAAGAAAAGAAGAAGGAATATAAACTGAGTGTAAGTAATGAAGAATTTCTTCCTCAAGTAGTGATAGAGGAAATTCAGCATATGTGTCTCACTGGAATACAAGTTGAAAAAGAGAGGTCAAGTGACATGAAAGTCATGCAAATAAATGTAGTCAAGAAGAATGACAAAATAAGAAGAACCAAGAAATATGAAATTGAATCATCATGTTGGTATGATGACTGTCTACTATTTTGATAGAACCTAAGAATACATGATATACCTTCTCTAAGATTTTAGAAGGTATACCAAATATAGATGAATCATGGTAAAAATTCCATCATGGCGAGATTGGACAAGAACAACAAATATGTTGGCTAGTGGTGATAGTCACATTTTAATTGAACAAGATGTCAAGGTATGTCATACATTATTTTCTCCATGTTATATAGTGTCGTATGTGTTGAAGTCCTTATGTATTCCCCTGAGCCAACTAGGAAGAGAAAGTTGTAAATCATATTTTTATCATGCATGTGTCTCCCTAACCTTGTCATTAGTATAGTCAAGTAAGAATTGGTTCCATGAGATAAATATTGAATAAATGAACAAGATGGTTGTATGGTAAAATATGAATCAAAACAATTATAATATTTCTTGTATATGAATGAATATGAGTGTTCATGTCATGGTTGAGTAATCAATTGGTTGGTTGTTATCTACAGCCCATGTTCATGGTTTAAAAGAGTCATGTGGTTATAAAATATTTGTTCTTTGATTCGTGTAAAGTAAAATCTATCTTCTGTCGAAGTTTATCACAATAAAATGAAACCAAACAATGTCAAATATGAATTTAGCATGTATTGGTCATATGTGAATCTTGATGTCTGAAAAGTCTAGCCATAAGTATCAAGTGTCAAGTATGCTGACATGATATCTCAATACAAAACATGTAAAGTACATGTGTGTGTGTTCATCATATAAGTGCATATTCTAAAATGATAAATTGTTTCTGTCACACAGCCTATTGACATAAATGAATAGATGCAAGATCTTAGTGATCTACGAGGTTGAGAAAATTATTATAGACTACAGGTATGGAAGAAGAATTCATTATCCTAGAATGCACAAATTAATCTCTCAAATATGTTGTTCAAAAATGATCAAATGATTTTCTGCTAAAGATATCTTCTAATGAGTACCCTTGCATAACAATTAGTATCTCCAAACTATGCACACCAGATGCTCAAGAATTTTTTTTTGAGAATATTTGGGTTGATTTAATGAATATCTATGGATAATATTGGAGAAAGCGGATAAATTACAAGATTGAGAAGATTAATGCAAGCTGTTAATGGAAACATGACACTAAGTAATGCATAACTGTTAGGAATCCGGAGATCAAGAAATTAGAAGAGGGGATTCATATTGTGACAAAATTTTCTAAGTTATAAATCCACAACATACAAGATGAAATACAACCTCAAAAGATAATATGGAAAAAAAAATCTAGTATAAATTCAAATAAAATGGAGTGAAACACATCATGCATCAAAGAGAGTGTTTTAATAACTAAAATCAAATCATTATCCAAGGGGGGGATAATAGTGATCAAATGGATTGGTTTTTCTACTAATAAGAGTTAGAAAATATGGAAAACAGTTCAAAGGGAAACATTCTTAGGTCATATAAGGTCCAAAACAATATTTAGGTGAGGGGGAGCTAGTTTACTAGCGTATTACTACAATTAGTATCATCAGCACAGGAGGATCATTGTTGCAGACATACCAGATCAAGTGGATCACAAGCATAAGCCTAGGAGGAGCTTATTAAGGTAATAACATGATGTATCTAGCTTACCATTATATTCCTCCTTACATGGCATAGTTGGTCCTTTGTCATTATTGTCAAAGGGGGAGATAAAATGAAGTTAGAAACCAACTAATCATATGCCAAAGAGGGGAGAACAAAAATCATGATTGCTAGTGTTTTTACAATCAATGGTTATAGGTTTTTGGGTGTGTTTCCATCAATGAAAAATGGGGAGAATTTTAAACCTTTTTCATTGTATTATGTGTTGTCATTGATGTCAAAACAACAGAATATGGAAGAAGTGGAATTGATGGCGGTAAGGAGTCAATTTTCTAAAATAAGCAAGCAATGAAGATGAAGGTTGATTGGTAGTGTCAGATCATAGAGAAAACAACCTCAGGAAAATGAATTAGGCATTCAAAATTCAAATTAGGACATTAAGGGTCAGTTAGATGTAAAACAAGCTTTAGGATGATCAAGGATAAGTTCTAAGGGACTTAGTAAGTTTTTGGGAAAGCTGCGAAGATGAAGAGATATCCTCCAAAGATAGGAGAAATTCACTGAAGTTCAAAGATAGCTGTCAAAATCTACATGAATCCATGAAATTATAGTGAATGTTGTAGGTAAGGGAATGAAGCCACTAAAGATAAAAGAGCCAAAGGACAAGCCAAAAAGTGAGATTAATGAAGTTACGGATGTGAGGGAAGAGTTGTGAGCATAAAGGAAGAGCCGCATAAGAAAGGAAAGACTAAAGGTAAAGCTGCAAAGTAAAGGTATGTCGAGAGGAAGCTACGAAGAACTAGAAAAGTTGCTAAAGAACTGAAGACATCCATGGAAAACTATAAAGGACACAAAATATATGAAGAGATTCGTGGATAATAATAGAATCTGAAGATAAAAGTATGGATTAGAGGATGTGAAACAAATTCACAAGAAGACAACGTAGATAAGAAGAAAGAGCCGCGTATAAAGAAGAAGCCATGAAAGGAGAAGGATAAGGAGTATAATCACGAGACATTGTAGAAGCCACAAGAAGAAAATAAGATTAGGGGATAACTAAAAATCCACCTAGAAAGGTGAATATACATAGAACAAATAATGTTTCCATGATACAAAGGATAAGGTCACAGAAGCTAAGGGAATCCGCGGATCGAGCAAATATGAACTTGAGAAGGATCTTGGACAATTAGATAGAGTTTAAAATGGAAGAAGTGAGAGTCAGTATCCATAATCGATGATGATTCGGTTGACAAAAGATTGCAGTTTCTTATACGACTGAAACTCCATAAAGAATGATAAATTCCAATGTTCTAGTTGCTATAATTTAATGCTTGTTGTTTCAAAGTAATTCAGTCACACTCTCCCTAAAGATTCTTAATTCCAATCCCAAATTAAATATTTGAGAAGAAAGGGGCTCGTTTATTCCTGATCATGAGGAAATCCTAAAAATACAAGAAATATATTTATAGGAGTCATCTCATAAATATTTTCTGATAGATACATGAAAGAAGGTGAAAATAATCCAAATATAGCAAGAACAAAATATGGAGTTAGCGACATACATTTAACAGTCCATATTTTTAGGGGACAAAGAACAAGAGATTTCATGAAACTCAAGATGAAGTGGCGGATTAGGTTGATTGTTTATATAGATAAATTTGGACACATTTGGAGAGTTTCTCAAGTGGTAAAATGATGCACCAAAACTAAAAGAGCGATAGGAGAGAAGATACTCAAGAGAAAAATGATGCATTCAAGTTGAAGGAGCAAAAGAGGAAGAGATAGGCCAAAAGAGTAATGAAGGTATGAGGAAAGAGTCTTAAAATTTATCAGATGCATTACAAATTGATGAAATTAGTGAGAACATTATCATGAGCTGAAGAGATGAAGAAACAAATATATGAAGAATAGATAAAATTTAGAGAAAGTGCAGTCGAGCCAAGGAGATTTTTTAGAGAAGGAAATTACTCAAAGCAGTTGTTGAATCATATATTCTAATGAAGGAGAGATGGGTAGAGAGATGTGCAAGGAAATAATATAAAATAACATCATGAAGATTTTTTGAAGAGAAGATCAAGGAGGAGATGAAGACATAGTCACTACAAAGAGGAAGAAAGAAGACGCGGAATAATAATAATAATCTAGTGTAGAGAGAAAGAGAAGAATTGTGTGTTGAAGGAGACAACATTATCAGATGAGGAAATGGTGTGCATAGAAAAGAAAAAATTATGATAAGTCAAATTTTAAGAGAGGAGAGACTAGAAAGAGGTAAAGATAAAATTGTATATCTAACTTTGAAGAGTGATTGTGAATGAACGAAATAACAAGGTGATCATAATTTGTTGTGTAAGTAACAAAGAGACTAAATGATCAAAATTTGTGTGACCAATAAGTATAAATTGAAGCTTAGCATTTTTAGGGGGTTTAAACCTCCATTTGGGTAGGTCCCTATGGAAGATAAGTAGTAGTTGATTAAATTAGGGGTTGGTGCTCCTTATGGGGTTAGTGCTCCTTGTGGGGTTAGTGCCTCACTAAACAAATCTCTTGTGATGTGTTATATTCACTTGATTTATTTGTTGTGTGTAATATAAACAAATGTGTATGGGTTTGGTTCTCCTTATGGGGTTGGTGCCTCACTAAAACAATCTTGAAAAATGTGTTATATTCTTGCAAGTCCTTGCTTTGAGTAATATAAGCAACAATTTTAGTGGGTTTTTGTCCCAAAAGGGTTTCCCACATTCTATCTAGTCTTCTCATATGAATGTGTGTGTATGCTTCTCATTTTTATAGTTTCATGATTAATAAAATCAATAATAGTTAACAACAAATACAAAAAAGGAGAAATTGATTGTAAGATTTATTAGCACCGATTCAACCCCCCCCTTCTCAGTGCATGAAATATATAATAAAATCCCGTCGTCAATTTTTCTAATATTGGTGGAAAAACAAATTGTACACAATGTTAATTTATGAAGGATGTTGAACTTTTCCCAAAAGAAGGGTTGTTGAAAATTTGGGAGGTTGAAAATTTTGGTAATAGGATGGGACCAATTAGGTACTACCATCTAAAGAAAATCCATGCTTTTAGAGGACAAGTCAAATCTAGAATATTTATGAAAACTGACAATAAACTAATGAATTGATTGAAAAATGTGAAGTGACAGGGATCGTTGGCAATCCAGGGAGAATCTTAGGTGATCATACATAATTTCTAGTGATTACTATAAAAATGACAGTTTTGATAAAAAAGATAAGCAAAGCTCTAAAATGATTATTTTTTGTTTCTTTTGACATTTCTATGAAATGTAAAATTATGAAAAAAGATAAATAAATAACTTTTGATGTTGAAATAGTCTTAAATATGCCTCCAAATGTCGGATGGAGCTGATTAGAGTTGATGACCAATTGTTAGGCTTCTTAAGTGATGATTGATGAAATGTTTGTTAAAATAATGTGTTTGTAAATGCTTGAAGTTGATACAGGTCCTTGATGATCTCTAGAAATAGTGTAGATATGTTTTTGACTTGAAATCCAAGACAAAACATGAGAAAAAGGTTTTTGAATATCCTTGAGAAAGGAGTAAATACTCCTATTTATAATTGCTAGCGACCAATTAGGATCACCAACGATCCTAGATTTTTGGGGGAAACATTTAGGAAATGGTTGAAACCACTGACTAAACCAGATTTTTGGGTAGATTACAAGGAAAATTGGTTCAAATGAGATTATGGATGAGTTGTTGAGGTTAGGATGCTAGGATTAAATGGATTTGAATGGTTTTAAGATGGTTAACGTAATTTTAAAGTGGTTAAGTTGGTTTATGAATGGTAAATGGCTACTTATGAGAATGTAAAATTATTTTTACTAGATGAAAAGGGTGAGACTTAAGATAATGTCATAATGATATGATATAGATTAAATAATGTGTGTATAATATGAATTAGGTGGGTTTATGAAAAATTTGGTGTCTACATTTGCCCCTTTTTGTCGAGTAGTTTGGGACAATCAAACTGCAAGACAAAAAAAAATGAGATATGCCTAGTTTGAATTTGGAGGGGTGATACCCCCTAAAAGTGGGTGTGATTATGACGTGTTGCAAGGATCAATAGTTTGATTGAGTTGATAGAATAATTTTAATAGGTCTGTTTTGTTCGAGGTTACCCTAAGATGAGGTATCGAAATAAAATGGACATCACCATAGAATCAAGTGATATGGGAACCAAAGGTTCTGTGTCACATAGATGGCTAAAATATCATGTAGCCAAGTGATATGGGAAGTAAAGGGTTTTTCTTCCTACAAACATATGGCTTTACCAATATCGAGGTCACAAAATAAGTCCTGTAAAGGATGACTAGTTTTGGTGTCCTCAAGATGAGGTAAAATTATTTGGAAATGCAATGGTGTAGTTTACAATAGTTATTGGTATTTAAAAATGATGGTTTATGCTAAAAATATATACTATTTCTAGCCATTATAATGGATCATTGGTGATTAAGGTGAATCGTCGGTGATTGCAGGAATCGACGACGATCCCTGCATGAAATAAATGGTGGCTATAAATAGTCTATTGTATTAAGAAATGATTCATTTGGGATTTGTGAGTTTAGAGGATTGATTGAGTGAGTAATGACAACTAGAGGACCATTTGGATGGAAGAGGAGGCCCACCCTAGAAGAGGTATGTACTTCCTTTTATCATTTTTTGTGTTTTAATTAATTAAATAATTTATTGTTTATTCTTTTTTTAGAACCGTACAAGGTTGTGTTTGTGGAATCACCAGAATTGCTGAAAATTTTGGAGGATTATTGGTGATTTGGATAATCTCTAGGTATTTATGATTGATCATTGGTTATTTATGATGGATCGCTTGTGATCGATGTTTTTTTGTGTAAACTTGATAAATTTTTGATGTAAACTTGATTTAATCCATTTTTTGTTTTGAGAATGCATGTGAAGAATAAATTTACCATCAAAGATAGGATTCCAATGATATTTCAGATGATGTTGGTCATATTTAGAGGACATGGGTTTTATGGGAATGCATCGTTATAGATATATCCATAGGAATCAAGGTTTATTATTGGTATTAATGGATAGGTACGATCCTACCACTTGTACTTTATGGTTACCAATGGATGAGATGACCATCACCCTAGAGGATTTTCATAGGATTAGAAGATTTCCTATGCATGGGGAGGGCATATATTGCATTGATGATATGAAGACGGACGATGTTATGAGGAGACTATATGAGGGTGATAACAATGATGTAGGATTTATAGCCGGTGGATTTTATTATCAGACTTTGTATTCTATAGAGAAGGATGTTCATGCTCATATGACTATGATGATGATGGGGATTACATGTTTTTCTATTCCCAAATCTAGTGGCAGTTGGTTTCTCTGAATGGTGATAGACATAGTAGAAGAGATGAGTGAGAATAGGACCATATTTTCATGAGCCCTACTTTACTTGTTCAAACTTATAGGGATTTGTGGGCCTGGATGATCTAGAGGAAATTTGGGGTTGATACTATATTTATTGTTTAGTGTTGGGATTTTAAGTATATTTTTGTGGCTCTTACTTTTAGATTTCTATGGAGAGGTTTTTATATGATTTGGATATCAACTTGTTTTATGAGATGGCATTTGGATACAAAGGAGTCTGGGGCCATATTAAGTGAGGATTATTATAGACAACTCCTTGCAGGGTTACAGGTTGGGGATGTGTTATGGAGGCCCTATATTGATTATCTACTATGGGAGGGATTATAAGTGGATATTTCTACCACTCAATAGGAGTGATGGGTTTAGGGGAGAAATGGAGGAGAGTGATTGCTCATTATATTTAGTCATGTTAGGTGATAGTTTGGTTTGATATAGGATGCACCAAAGGTATCAGTTTTATATAGATGAGATGATGGGGATATGGGCACTCCTAAGGAAATGGTGGGGTTTCATTATTCTATGCCTGATGACGAGGGATCTATTGGTGTTGATGATGATGGATATCTAGTTCCTATATATTATTCTAGTGTGATAGCGACATCTAATGAAAGGTGGCCTAGTGCATTTAATGTGTAGGGGAGAGCTCAACGGGCTCGATGGGCTAGGAAGGTATAAGCCTAAGTAGAGGGAGAACACCAAGAGGGTTATTGGGATGATGGTGAGGGGGATGATAAATATAGAGATAGAGCAGCTCTGGAGACTACTATTGTGTGATTGACAGTCGAGAAGGATGTAGTGGAGGGTGAGTGGGATATAATGGCCACAAAGAGAGATAGTATGACAAAGCAAGATGGCTTGTTCGTGGAGAGGGATGGGCTATAGAGTGATTGTGATAGCCTTTTTTAGAAACTGGCACATGTTATAGCTAATCGGGATAGATATAGAAAGCACCAAGAGATCCTAAAAATAGATCTCAGTATTATAGGGACGTCAACATCAGGTGCTAAGTTGGAAGATTAGGATCGGGCTAGTGGTCATATGGAACCACCTTGTACTTCTTTATTTAGCACATCTATCTCAGTAAGGATTCTTTCTTAGTATCAGTGTGACGAGTATGGTTCATCCAATTCATGGTCTGGATCAAGGAGGGCCAAACATAGGACCCAATGAAGGAAATGGAGCTGCGGAAGCTTAGGGTGCTAGTGATGGAGGGGGTCGTCGAGGGGTTATATTTTTTGGTAGTGATTTATTTTTGGGTGCCCATTTTAGTGGAAAGAGATTATGTATTGTATTTTGATATATACTTCTCTTTATGAAGACTTACTTTTTGGTGTATAGATTTTTATATACGGATTTTTTAAGACTCTAGATGATGTACAAATATATTTTTGATATGTTTATATATATATGATGATTATGGGTTTGAATTATGATACATGTGTTAATTATTGTGTCCATGATGTGATTTTTTTATGGTTATATTTGATATTATGTGGATGTATGTATGTTGATAATAAGTTGCGTTGTTTATGTGTGATGTGTTAGGAATATTGTGACTTTAATGTGATCCAAATGTATGTTATTTTTTGAAATAAGAATAAAATGTGAAATGATTACTTTGTACCATATTTGATACATACATGATGGGAATAGATATGGTGAAGGCACTTGCACTTTTGTCCTTAATTATTACAAATGTCAACATATGACTAACAATGGGTAGTCACATGTAGGATGTTGGATGTAGATGGAAAAGAAATGTGTACCTTCTTAATACATGGGAAGGGTTAACACATGTAGATTGTGTGGAGTGGTAGGTTCTACTATTAACAATTTCATAGAGAGATGCCCTGGCTTTGATTTTTATTTTTGACGTAAAATGATCGATGCAATAAGTCTTCTTTGATGGGAAATTTAATCGATGCAGGAATATTTCCTTGGATGCTTTTTGAAATTTCATTTTTTAAAGGTTGATCAATGTGGGAAACCTTTTTTCATAGGTAGCCATCCTTTGTGGGAGTGTTCTAAAATTTATTTTTATTTTGGAATAGCCATCCTTTCAGGGATCGGTCTATGTTTTTTAACAAGTAGTTGTCCTTCGAGGGACAAGTCTACTTTTCTTCTTGATAATATGATTTTGATTTTTGATAGCTATCCTTTAAGGGATCAGTCTATGTATTTTTTATAAGATGCGTCAATGGATATTTTTGAATTTCTTTGAGCTGAATGAAAACCCTAATAGACCACTTCAAGGAGGGGAATAGATGTGTGCATAAACTACATATGTGTGCCCCATGACATGTATTTGGTTGGTAAATAAGGTAGATGGATGTAATGATTATGGGGTTCCTACTAAGGGGAACTTATTAATGTGAAATATGTGATGAACACATCCATGGTGTCCATATTTAAGGTTTTTTTAGGATAATGATGTAAAACCACATATTTTCAAATCATTACGACAATAAGATGGCTAGTCGGTGATGAAATACGATCTTTTGATATGTATACTGTCATGATGGCCATGATGTTAACAGTATAAGGGCCATAAGTGCAAGGAATTCAAAGGTTCCTTTTTAGGGGTATCATCAAGGGAAGCTAGATGATATGCTCCCAACCCATACTTATGAGTAATGACATATAGAATGATCCAGTTAGGGGAAAACTTTCCATGTTTACTCCTTTCTAGAGTATTGAAATTTTAATTTTCTTTGAGAACAATATCACCTATGTTAAATTCACGTTCATTTACATGTTTTTTTATATGAACGCTTGATGTTCTCTTTATAAACATGATGATGTTTGAGGGTTGTTAAGCCTTTTTCATCTAGAAATTCTAATTGTGTTAGATGATCTTGTTAATTGTCTTCATTAGAAATGAAATCCCTGATGGATATGTAAAGTGATGGTATTTTAACTTCAAGGGGTAAAATTTACTTGAATCCATATAGTAGTGAGAAGGGCATAGAACTTGTAGGAGTTCAGATGTTAGTTAAATAGGCCCATAGGGAAAACAAGATTTGGAGATGCCAATTCCTACCTGCTTTGTCAATGGTTTTCATAATAATTTTTTTAAGTGTTTTTAAGATGCTTCAGCTTGTCCATTTTCTTGAGGATAATATCATGATGAAAATCTTAGTTTAATGTTAAATGTGTCACAAATTTTCTTAAAATCATTTTTTAAAAGGATTTTCCATTATCATTGATGAGTTTATGAGGAATACAAAAGTGACATATCATATGTTGATAAAATAAATTGATGATTTTATTAGCTTTAGTAGAGGTTAAGGGAATGGCCTCCAACCATTTATTGAAGTAGTCAATGGCTTTGATGATAGAATGATGTTTTTATGATGAGTGAGGATTGATCGTGCCAATGAGGTCTAACCCTGATTGCGAGAAAGGCCACATGTCTTGAGTTGTAAATATTTATTTGGAATATGAGTGAGATTGGAGTGTTGTTGAAATTTGACAGAATTCTTAACAAATGGACAACAATATTGATTGATGGTAGGCTAGTAATAGCCTAGTCATAGGAAACACTTAATGACAGTGATAGCATTGAAATTTCCACCACAAATACCATGTTTGACTTCCTAAATGGCTTTAGTAGATTCGTGGGATTTTAGGCATCTTAACAATATTCATTAAATTCATGTTTATATAAGATACCACCTACGATGAAGTATCGAGTATCACGTTGGAGGAATGACTATTTATCATTTCTATATAGATTTGGAGGAATTTTAGATTCCAAAAGATAGTAAGATATTTGAGTGTACCAAAGCTTAGTTGGATTGTTTTCAATGATATTGATAGAAGGGATCTCATTTTTATGTGATGTTTGATAAATTCTATGGAAAATAATAAAATTTTTAGATAGGGGATGAGATATGCTAGAGAAGCCATGGTGTTTGTGAACTTGTTTGAATATCATGCAACAATTTCAATAGTATAATGATCAAAGGATTCTAGGAGGAATTCCACAATGGTTTTATATTTATGTAGGATTTCATTTTCACATTGATAAATTTCTTTAATTTTATTGATGACAAGTTGTGAGTCCCCATAGATGTCTATGATTTGAATACTAACCATGATATTTGTTTGAATACCCATGATTAAAACTTCATATCTAGACACGTTATTAGTACATTTGAAACTATATTTGAATGATAGTTGGATAGGAGTTCCCTAGGGAGGTATAATGACGATAAAAAAAACTCCCCCATGCTGGAATTTGGATCCATCAAAGAAGAGGGTTATTTTGAGAGGGTTGAATTATTGATCAATGATAGTGTTAATAGATTTATAAGGGAATTTTTCATGAGGTGGTTAATTTTCTGGGAGAGGAACCTCGAAAGATGATCTATAATGGTTTGTCTCTTGATATTTTTTTTGGGATAAATTCAAGATCAAAATCAATCATAAGCATAAGCCACTGAGTAATGTGGTTGATGTGATATCAATTAGAGTGCATGGTTTTAAGTGGATAAAAACTAGTAACAACGTCAATCTTGTGATTGAGTAAATAGTGATGTAACTTAGAGGTTGTAAAGTACAAGGCACAACAGAACTTTTTCAAATTCAGTATAATGAGTCTCATTTTCATGGAGGGTGCGACTTATATAGTAAACAACCTACTCATGACCCTAATGATCTCGATGGATGAGCATAACACCTAAGGCATGATTAGTAGTGGATATGTATAGATAGAATAACTCCCCTTCATGTGGAGGTGTAAGTACAGGTGGTGATAAAAGGTACTATTTGAGTCCATCAAAGGCCTTTTGACAATTTTTGTCCCATCTCAAGTTTACATCTTTCCAAAGAAGATGGTGAAAGGGTTGAAAATGATCTGAAATTTGTGATATGAAGTGATAGATAGATTGAATCTTACCTTAAAGGATGTGAATATATTTGAGGTTTGAAGGTTGAGGCATTTCAATGATATTTTTGAATTTAATAGGGTCTACTTCAATACCTTGGATAAACATGATGAACCATAAAATATTACCAGTGAGAACACTAAATACACACTTAGTAGGGTTAAGGTGAAGAAAATATTGAATGAGATGGACAAATATAGCGTCAAGAATAATGAGATGGTCCCTATGTTTTTTTATTTTCCTAAAATATCATCAATGTAGTCTTCTATAGTTTTGTGGATAATATCATGGAATATATATGTCATATTACGTTGATAAGTGCCCCCTATATTCTTAAGTCTAAAGAGCATAACATAGTAACAAAAATCACCAAAAAGAGTGATAAAAAATGGTTTGTGTTGATCGTCGCTAGGGATGAGGATTTGGTTATAACTATAGAATCCATCCATAAGGGAGAGCATCTCATGACCTGTTGTTAGATCGACTAGATGGTTGATGTTTAGAAGAGGAAAGCCATCTTTAAGACATGTGAGATTGAGGTCTTAGACTTCAGTAAAAATGTGTAACTGACCTGAGGCCTTTGTTATGGGTACAATATTAGAGACCCATAAGGGATAGTCAACAGATATGATAAAATTAGTAGAGAGAAAGTGTTGTAACTCTTTCTTGATGAAAAAATATATACAGGGGTGAATCTGACATAGCTTCTATTTGATTGGTTTTGTGTTGGGATAGGTGATGATATTATGAATGACAATGTTGGGATTGATACCTTACATGTCATTATATGACTAGGAAAAGGATTGAATATATCTATATAGGAAGGTAGTGTATTCCTGTAACTCCTATGGATTTAAGGATTAACTGACTTTAAATATATGAGGTTCTTGTGGATTTCCTATATTTACATTAGTAGTGGACTCATTGAGGAGTTTCGAGGTGTTGGGGGTAAGGATTTTTGAAGGAAATGATCCTCTGCCCCCATATGATAAAGGATGGGTTGATCGTCTTGACATTAATGGATGTTGATGGTGGGTGAATCCTCTTTTATCATTTTAGGATAGATGAAAGAAAGGGTTTTAGTACCTTGACTAGTTTGATAAATTATCAATCTCAATGTAATAGTATTGACTAAAAAAATTAGGGGGGATAGGAGAAATTTCATTACTATCCATGGTATTTTCCTATGTGCATGAGGATGAGAGTTTGTGTTTTATGATAGATGTATATGTAGCATTCGTGGAAGATTCGTCTGCCAGATTCTCATAGACTATCCCATCTTTGCCGTGTGATATAAGGGAACGTTGGATGATTAGGTCATGGATATATTATTCATAATTCCATAATCTAAAGCCTTTTTAGGAACATCGGTGGAGATACATTTATGTGAATACTTGATTGTAAAGGAATTTGAAATCTGATATGAATAACATGATATGGAATTGACAAGTGGATAATGTAGAGGGGAGGTCGATACCTCCATAGATGAGATTCATTTTCAGGTGTGGGGGATCATAAGATATGACGTATCTGACATTGGGTTTGTACATGGGTTACATATCAGATCTACCATAAGTCTTAGTTGTGGAGATTGAATTGAGGGTAAGAAGATGATACTCCCCCAATGAGAGGATTTATAAAATTTCCTCAAGGGAAGAATCATCTAGTAGTTTTGATGATGGGATGGATGAACTGGTAGATTCTTTGTTAGAAGAATTTAGGTCTGATCTCATAATAAGTATGTCATTTAGGCGGTATGTCATGTTGCAAGATCTGAAAGGGACTAGGGTCTATAGGAACTATAAAGGTCTTACCTTCATATTCATAGTTAAGGCACGAATGACTCGTCAATGGAATACAACGCATAGCAAATATCTAGGGTTGGCCTAGTAGTGTGTTGTATTGGAACTCTTGTACTAGATAAAATAGTTTATGGAGAGTCTTAATACCAACTTTAAGAGGTAAGATGATTCTACCCAATATGGGGGTGATGGTGTCATTGAATGAATGCAACACAACCAGTTTTTGGGTTATAATGGTGTTCGATAGTTGAATTTTATTGAATGTTTATGATTATATGATATTGATACTAGTTATTTTATTGATCATAACTCTTTTTATAAGGATATCATTGATTTTGAAATTGATGAAGAGGGGAAGATAGTGGTCATCTAGTTGTAATGATGGTATTTATGTACTATCAAAATAGATAAAAATAGATGTTTTAAGGATACCAACTAGATTTGAAAATATTTTTGGACCATCTGAGGGTACCAATATGGATTGAAGAGATTTGATCATGGATTTACTATGTGAAGGTTTTGTTTGCACGAGCTCTTAAAGGGACATCTTGAATAGAGCTTGGTAAAGTTTTTTAACGACAATGTTCTATACCATGGTAGTGGATTGTGTAGGAGGAGTGGAAATGATGGAAACCTTGGCCTTGGTGAGTGTTTTCTGGTTATATTCCTTGGGAATTAGTGGAGCTAGGCTCATGGGCATGTGCTATAGTGGTTATGCATACTACATAGATTTTATGGGGAGGAACCTTATTAGAAGATTTTTCATTTTTAATGATTTTACATTTAGACAAGGATTTAGATGTAGTGGTTGAGGATATCTTGTGGGATTTTTTTTATTTTTGTAAATTCGAGGGAAGAAGACCCTTATTTGCAAAAAAAATTATGGTAGAGTGGAGGTTCTTATAATCTTTTGTATAATGTCCTGATGTATGATGATAGTTGTAAAAGGCTTCATAGTTATACCAAGAAGGCTTCCACCCTTGAGAGTTAGAGGGTTTAAGAGGGGGTAGTTCTATAATAGATTGTTGGAGAAGATTTTCAAGGGTTAATGTATAATATCCTTTTAAGGAGGACATAGAATGAAGTGACGACCCTTTTTTTGTGCAGTCATTGATGGTGCCACTTTTGGTGTGGTTTCTTTAGATGTGTATTAAGGAATAATATTACATTCCATAACAGTGATTAGTAATTTAAATGAAGGATATGACCCCAGATTAGAGGGAAAAGTTTTTTATTTTTACATTAAATGGGTAATAGGATGATGTGTTATGATTCTTTTATTTCTTGATGGAGGGGCACGTGGTTCCATGACAGGTTTTCAAGATGCATGCAAGTGATATTGGGAAACATGGTCATCATACGAGCTTTTCACAATCTATATAATGGGTTTCTTTTTTACGGTTTTTAAAGAGTTTGTCGATGAATTTTATGTAGATAGGATAGATACAGATGAAATTTTTTTCTTCTTGCTGTAGTAATAGAAGATATGCTTGCTTCTGTAGATACTTGGTTTGTTGCATCAATAATAGAGTTACTAGTAAATGCTTGGGATGTGGATTTTGTGACACTATTGATAGTGTGATGGGTTTGAATGGTGTTATAATATAGATGACTGGTAGATGGGGAGTGATTAGGGAAATTTTCTTTGAATAAATCTAGATTTTTATTTTGAGGTACATTTGGGTTGTCTAATAATAATATACCTTTGTTGATAAGATCTTAGAGAGAATTTATGAATGAAAAAAACCTTTTGATGTCATGGCCCTTGACCCTATGGTATTTACAGTAATAATTTTCTATATACCATGATGGATTTGAGATGGACGTATCGATGGAGTGGATATGAGGAAGAGTGATCATGTTGGATACTATGAATTTGTCAAAGAATATACTATAAGAGTCACCGATAGGAGTGTGGTTACGTTGGTGATGAAAGTTCTCATATTTTGAATGTTCTTGGGAGTGGACTTGATAAAAACTATATTGGCTAATGATTTATATTTATCTTAGATGGATGATGGTCTAGATGAACATTCATGATTTTTTTAACTTAAATTTAACTCTATCATCTTCAAGAGTGTAAATATAAAGCTTGCAATCCATGGGGAAGGCTTTGTCAAACATCTAGAATGATTGGATTTGTAATGTAGAGGATATATGTCTAGTATAGGAATAAGAAAATAACTCAATGAACTTGATCTGTGGCAAGAATAATTACAGTTGATTGATAACGCCCCTCTAAGGGGGGACACAATATTCAATGAAATCATCCTTGAATTGTCTGATTGCGTATAATTTGGTGATTGTAATTTTACTTACGATATTGATAGAAAAATGTTTGAGGAATATTTGAGAAAGTTGAGCCAAAGAGAATAGTGAATATTGCACTATGTTGTTATACCAATCTAAAGCAAGGCCTACTAACGAAACGGGAAATTTCCCTAACAGGAGGTCTTGATTATGTACTATGAGGTAACATGCATGATGGAAGGCCCAGATATGTCGTTGATGGTATTTTTTATTTTAGAATTTGAGGAAGTTAGGGAGTTCCCACTGTGGAGGATATGCATTATAAGGTACAGATGGATGAATGGGTTCATTACATATATTTCCATATGGTAATGTGTTCTTAGGACCCATGGAAGTGGCTTCAAGGCTACATATTCTATTCATTAAATATTTTAGTCGGTCTTTGTATGGTTTTTGTTGTGTATTGGATGCGGAGGAACTAGGTTGATTATACAAAAATTGACTTGGTTTTTTATATGATTGTGGTATGTTATACTAGAGAGGGGTACTTGCAGGGATGTTATAAAGGTGTTGTGAAAACAATGGATGTGAAGGTTGGATGTATTGATATTGGAATGGAAAATATATGTTCATAAGAGGTTGTGAAGGTTGTGGCATATATTGAAAAGGAATATAAGAATAAATTAATGGATTTTATTGCTAAGTGATATTATGGATACATGGATGAGATCATTGAGGCACGTTTTGGAAATGAGTGGAAGAATGGATGAGAGGTTGTGATTTTCCAGTGATAGATTGAGAGGAATTAGGGATAGTTGATGAGTGTTGTGAGGATAGATGAACAATGGAAATATAACTTGTGTTAATTAGTGGTATTAATGTGGGAATAGACATAACTATGTTTTCAACTACTCGAGTGGGTTATTGAGATGGGGGAGGTGGATACATATGTATTGGGATATATATTGAACTCAAGGGATTATTTTAGATGGTTAAAGATACCAAAGGGGTTCATGAGGATGAAGATACATTCATGTTATATTGAGATGATGCAAAAATAGATGAGAGGTTTGAATATGATGATGATTGGTTATTATTAGTGTCCTAGGAAGAGACCACATTAAGGTCAAAGGAAATGATGGTAGATGAGGAAACAACATTAGAATATTTTGATTAACTATTAGTAGGATAAGGATGGATTTGATGGATAACTGGATCATAATTAGAATCATTAAGCTGGGAGAAGTCATATGGGGTGTTGGATATAGATGGTTGTGGTCTAGTTGAGGTTGGTTGAAGGTGAACACCCCTAGTAGAAATATATGCATTAAGGGAAACAAGGTTTTAATCAAAGATTTCAGAAAATAATGGATCCCCACTATCAAAGAAATGGGGACTAAGTAAATTAGTTATTTTGGATAAAGCAGATTGACTGCTAGGGGAATGTAAGGGTTATTATTATTTTTTATTTTGGTCAAGGTGAGAGGGATGCTCATTATTGTTCAATCATTCATGAAGAGTCCTCCATGTAGGTTTGAATATTTTTGATAATTTGATGGAGGTTTTCAGTCATGTCATCATAAACTTGGTGATGAGATTTTTTTCCTGTAATAACAATGAAAACAAATAATCATCTAAAATTAAAATTGAATCTATATTTTTTATTACAACTAAGAGATATATCACATCGAAAATTAATTTTTAATTATCTTTCTTGATTAAAAAAGAAACTTGAAATATGAAAAATGGCTAACAAGGTCCTAGGAAATGCTAGTATATATATGGTTTCATATCATGTTAAATTCCAGGGTCATCAATATACCCAAAGGTAGGTGAGGCCCAAATCTATGTTAGTACTGGAATGTGACCTTGTAGTGGGGTCTACCCTCTCACTTCACAGTCCCATAGTGATAATGGAGTTGGGTGTTTAACCAATATATTGACAACCGAATTGATTATACTCAGCCAGAACACCAAGTAGACTTCTCTTCTTAGTGATGAAATCCAAGTAGGTCCACTTGGGTAGGAATGTTCTGATGCAATTTTATGTTTGAAGTGATTTGGTAATGTGTGTGGGAGATTAAGTGAGTGCAATATATTAACCTCCTAATTAAACTATCAGATCAAGTAGAATGAAAGGTTATTTTAAATACCAAAAATAAATGTGTGTTTGATGAGGGAAGAAAACAAAATGAAAAATACTTGAAATTGAAAATAAAGGAAAAGACATACCTATAAATGATTCCTTGTTTTAAGAATTTTTTAGATTTTAGATTTTTAGATTTTGAGCCACAGCTATAATGTAGCAAACATAAGCTCCTAGAGAGGAATCTATAATGGTTAGATGAAAATAGAAAACAAAGAAGATAAATTAAAATTAGAGGTTAACTAAGTAATTAGAAATAATCAAAACAGATTATCGATGATTTACATGAATCACTAGAAATTCATGAAAGTCACTGGTGATTTGAATAGATTGTTAACGATTGAAAAGAAGAGAACCTAAATGTGAAAATTAATAAATTTTAAATGGAAGAAAAGGGACATCGTCCCATAGGGAATGTTAGAATATACTAGAGATTTTTTTCTTTCCAAATTTAACTTAGTAAAAAGAAATAAAAAACAAACAAACTTTTGAAGACGACGGGGTTACAAATAACCACAATGACATATGCTGAGATTGTTTGATAAAGCTCCTTCTTATTTCACAAATGAAGAAATTTATAAGTTAAAGGAAGCTAGAAAAAATAGATTAGATATATTGATAAATGAGCTTCTCAAAAAATTCCAATCCTAGGAATCCAAAAGGGATTCCTTAGAGGATGTCAGATCAGTTTAAAAAAAAGTAGATTGACAAAGATAAACAACAACGATATATAAATGATAATGATAGATAAGAATCTATAGAACTAAAGGTCAAAGGGTTAGTCATGTGTACCTTTGTAGGTGGCTGTATGAAATAAAATCAACACGTGACCTTCACACCCGACTTCTCGAGGTTGTTCTGAGAAATTAAGTGTATAATAGAACTAGATGTGTATGTGTGGTGATGATGGATAAGCTAATAAGGCAACCTTATATCTTTGACATGTAATATCAAGATCTACGAGTCTAAGGAAAAGAATTCTCTCCTAACCTGAAGTGGTGTGATGTATCGATCTGATATAATAGCTTCTCAGAGACTCCATTCAATATTGAGCTCTGTCGATATTCTATTCACTGGTTCTTTAACACACAAAAATTGAATTTCAGGCACCTCATATTGATTTCAAGACAAGGTCATGGAACTGAGAATGAGAAGCATAATGAAACCACATGGATTATGGGTGATTTTATGATCTAGTCCATACATTATTATCCTGATGAGTGCTATGTTCAATAATGAAAGTTGTGCAATGATATCAAGTGGAAGTGGTGATGATAAACATATTGATACATGTGAACCAGTGTCGATATCTAATTGGTTAGAAGGCCCATATGGTTTTGGGACCTGGGTATCATAACTAAAAACTCATTGAGGTTGTGGTCCTATTATGGTCATGTACATAATAAAACCCTATTTCTAGGAGTAGTCCAATAATCATAGGCTTGATTAGCTACAATGTTAAGCATGTTTAGTTGTTCTATTTTCTCATAAAACCTAGTAGGTGTGCATAAAACTTGCAATCGTAAACCCATATCAATGGCATTCAAGAATCCTTTCCCATTGGGTTGTGGGACCAAAGGATCATAGCCATACATATTTTGTTGTTGTGGACCGTTGATGGTCATGTGGAATGAATTGAAATGATTTTGGTAAAAAAAGATTACTATAAAAGGAAATTTAATCTATATTTTTTGTGTTTTTACAATATATTAGAGAAAAATAATAAAAGAAAACTGATCTAACAAAAGTAAATGTATTTGATCTTCTCTAGTTTTTAAGCAATACTTCTAATCAAATAAAAAAATCAAATACAAGTAATTAGATAGATGTAGCTAATTACTTGTGCGAATATGTAAATCTAAATCTAAAATATATAACCTAATTTAATAAAAAAACCTTCAAACCCTACCTCAGAGGTGAAGAACAAATCATAACCCTAGAAGATATATTTTTCCCCACAACTTCCCTCGTAATGTCAAAGAGAAATATTTTTAATGATTTGATCTACTTGTAATTGCCTAATCAATTCAAATGAATAATTTTTCTACTCTATTTGATATGAAATTGAAACTAATGATTTAGATTTGACGGTTTGACAAATGAAGCAAGAAAACAAGTAATTCCAACCTGGATAAGCAAGAGATTTGGAAAATCTGGTGGTATCTGTATCTATCCACTCCATTTTTTCCTTTCTTTCTTTGTGTGTCCATATGAGTCCAAGGGATTGGGAATGAAATAAAAACAACAGAAAAAGATGATTGAGAAAATGTAGCTTGAAGGAGGCTTGGTTGTAATGCAAGTAAAAGAGAGATTGTTGGGACCCTAATGTAGCTACCAAATCTTAAAGGTGCATAGGTGCGAATGGCTGAAGGAAGCACACAAGTTAAGGCACGCAAGGTAGGATTAAAAAAGGGTTCTTAGAGAACCAATGATGCATGCCCACAAAGAACAATCTAGGACTTAGCCATTTTCAGCCTTTTTGACAGAACGCATGAAGAACGTGTTCTATTTGGATAAGGTTTCAACTTAACAACAGGGTGTCCTAGAAGGAATATACCTTGCAATAAGAAGATCTAAAAAGCTAATCATGACATGGAGAGGCATGCACCTGAGGCGATCCACACCTTGACACTTGGGGCTAGATCTAAGGTTACAAAGGAGTTTGTTGGAGATCAGATTCCTATATATATGCATGCCCTTAGAAAAGAAAAAGAGAGAATTGAAGGAAGGAAGCAGAGCTCTACATAATTACTGTGAGAACTATGGGATAAAAGGTGTAGATGATTATAGGAAGGATGTAATAAGGGAATGGGGAATGCAAATTTTGTTTCAAAATTCTTCATGTATGGATCTAGATATAGCGCATGGTTATGGTCTCCCCTTCTGTGATATTCTATAGTAATGCTATGAATGAATATGATAAGTTTACCATGATAATTATATTAAATTATTCTCTCTATATCATATACATATTTCTATTATGTTTTTGTTCTTGTATAATCATGAACCTTATTCGAATGTTAAGTCTATTTGTGGATTTACAACTTCCTAGTTCTATTAATTTTGTTAAGCACTTTTAATTTTGATATGACTGAAAGGGTATAGAAGCCATTCTAAGCTCTATAGCTTTTTCATGTCCTTTAAAATAACTTATTCAAGATCATGAATGATGCCTTCCACTAAACTCACATAAAAGAGAGACTCGGCTCCCTTTCACGTGCCTCAGGTGAGCACCCAGCGCTTTCTAGGTGATAGGCCGACACGTATGAGGTTCCATTGTTCTTGGTGGGTGCAAAAATGACTACATCTTGGTTCCATTGATGGGACCTCTTTTCAAAGTTTTAGTGGAACATGGCATACATCATGGTCTATGTAAAAAGTGATGATGGAGCAGTTAACACTTGAAGGTGTTGAAAATTGATTTAAAAGCATGGAGGACAATTTTTCTTAGAGATTTAGTACTGGACCTAAGTTTGATACGTGAAGATGGGTGGAAGACACTCTCTATCATGAGTTGTACAAAACCTTATTCTGTTGTTTCCTAGTAGAGTTATTTGAGTGGCTCTCAACATATGCATCTAGGTCAGGGTGGTATTATAAATCACACACTTGGACCCAAGAAACATACCAGAACTTACAAGATGTTGATCTAACGTGGACCCATGCTATAGATCATTTGTGGAAGGGAGTATTGGCTAGCTACACTCTGGAATACGTGATTTCCATGTATTCTTATCCAGAAGTTACTAAGTTTAAATTTTTGTGGGAGCCCAGATGATCATTTTTGTGGGATATCCCCCTGGCAATCAAAATCTTGATGGTAACCATGAGTTTAAAGGCATTCCCAATAGATGGCTAAACCACTCTGAGCACTTGGCAAGGAATCCAGGCTGGGGAAAGATGGCTGATATAACGACTAAAAAGGAAAGGGAGGAGAGATGGCTCAAGTATGGTAAAGCACGTGAGAGGGAGATTGCAAGATGGTGAGAGGTTGCATTTATGATGAATTCATGGAGGCAGATGTTTTTGGGAGAAGAGGTTCACATGGAGGATGTACAGCCTGAACAGTCTATGCTACCCCATCTTGGTAAGCACGGAAGAGAGAACCCCTCAGCTTCTGATGAGAGCCCATCATGTGGAGAAATAAGAATAGTTGGCGCACATCTAACCCCACCTAGTGACTAAACCTTGGCACTTGGTTTGTTTGAACGAGGGAAAAGTATAGTTGATCCATTTTATATCAGTGGAAGCAATCGATCAGCGCCTAAAAGATACAACTTCTCATTTGGAATTTTTATGGCTTCACACACTATTCCAGTATTTGGTGGAATGTTTGGAAAAGGCACATATATAGCTGGTTTTGGGAGTGTGTCAGGAAGTGGTGGAGGAAATACGACTGGGAGTGGCACTAGTTCACAAATTTCTGGCACAAAATTTAGTGGGATGATGGGAACATTTGACATGACAAACACAGGCCCTGTGCCTAACACAGGAGGATATGGAGGTGTAAGTGGTGGAGCTGGTGGCTTAGGATCTAGTGGGTCTGGAAGAGGAGGAAACACTGGAGGAAATCAAGGGACTGGGCTAGGAGGAAAAGGGCCTCAACAACCTCCTCAAGCATTTTTTGAGATGTCTCTGCACTTACCATATTATAGTGGGATAGAAGATGCCGCAGGGAATGTGCATAAGTGCAAGATGCTATGGCGCGTGAAGGGGATCATGACCCAGGATCGAAAGGCCATTCAATTTGTAACAACCTTGTAAGGATGCACACATATTTGGTATAGAAAGTATGACCCTCATCAGACTGTCATGGATTATACCACGCTAAAAAATGTGTTCTTAGTAGAATTCCACATATCTGAGTTTGAACAGAAGAGCATCATCTCTCTCAAGGAAATCTAGTAGGGAATGGCAGAGAGCATGTGGGAATATGATGTGTGCTTTAAAACTCTATTTTCTAAACTTTCTTACGATATCCACCCTTCACAACATGCTTAGTGTTTTGTTGGAGGTTTGATCATATCCTTTAGGAGGGATTTGTCTCATAAAACATTCACGGACCCACGCAAACATTGGAAGCTGCTTTACATGCTGAGGTAGTTGGTAGTGTTAACACTGGTGTTAGCCCATTTTTGGAGGCTCGGATCACTACCATGGCTAAGAAGTTGGAGAAATTATCTACCAACACAGTTCCAAAGACTCATGGTGGGATGTGGAGCACAGATTGTGACATAGAAGGGCACACAAAGGATAATGGCAGGATATGTACTTGAAAGGCAGTATGTGCCATAGCAGTAAATTACAATATATGCCATGGGGATCATGATTCAAGTAGGTGCCCCCTTTTATAGTGCATGATCCATAAAAATGTATCTTGTTATTGCAAGATACGTACCTCAACCACACATGACACTAAGGATTGTAGATTGATTGACCAGATTCATGAGGTAATTGATCTTGGTGTGTGTCAGACTGGCATTGCTAGTAGTTTTAAAGGAGATGAGGATTGGTATGAAGAACGTGGAGATGGAGGTGCGCAAGGGAGGGGATTTTGTAGAGTATTTCATGGCTGTGGCAACTGTGGGGGAAGGATATAGTTCCTGCATGAAACATGCTTTAATTGTGGAGCCACAGACCATTATAAGTGTGAATCTCTAGATCTTCTACAATTATCTTGGTGTGGAAAGAAACATAAGTATGAAGATTTCCTAGAGTTATATGAACATATGAGTTAGCAGCACTAGAAGGATAAGGGCGCTGCCATGGTGAGTATTAAGAAAGCTCACGTGCAATGGCTCCTGCAAGTAATACATGAATCAGAACTAGAGCCTGTTATGGTAACAAGAAGGGAGGAGTCCGCGCATGTAAAGGAAGCACCTAAGCAAAGAACTTTGGTTTCAAGGGAAGAGGTAGTACATGGAAAGTATCCAAACCTGACTCACTAGAAAGAATTCTACTAGAAAACCATGAACGTAATTCAAAGCTTACAAGGGGAGATCGAATGCTTAAAATAGAAAACTAGAAAAGATGAGAAAAGAAAACCAATAGAAGCAGCAAAGAATGACTTGGATGAGGTTAAGGAGGTGTGTAAACTACTGAGGCAAGAGAATGTTATTCCCCTGTTAAGAGCATGGTTGAGAGAAAAGGTACCATGCACCGAGGAAGAGCATGAAAGGTAGATCTTGCATGCAAACCTCCCACCTCACAGCCTTGATTATGACAAAGAGATCACCTTGAACCCAGTAGTGGATGTATGGCTACTTAACAACATCCTCATTGACATAGGGGCAGAAGTTAATGTTCTCACTTTGGATGCCTAGCATCAAATGGGAAGACCTACATTACAACCATCTTCAAATGTGTTGTATATGGAAAATAAGACAAAGAAAATGCCCATAGGTGTCTTGAAGGATGCGACCATTACCATTCAAGGGACTAAGTTCACTGGGGATTTATAAGTCTTGGCACTTGTCGAGGCAGATAATTTCCTAGCGTTACTTAGGCACCCATGGTGCTATAAGAATAATGCAGATCTACAGTTTAACAAGGGGTACATAAGCTTTGAAAACAAGGAAGAGAGGGTGATTATATCGCTTGCTGATGGAAATTCCACACCATATACTGAACCCCTTGGAGAGGAAGTCCTAGACAAAATATATGTGCACTCCATAATATATCTAGAGACCATCCACCCTACAGAAGGAGTCATCTAATTTGATGATGCTCAATCTGTCAGTGATACTACCAGTATAGCATGTGATAATTAGGCACATGGGACTTATGAATTGATTGGGAGAAATTTGAAAGGATTGGCAACCAAGGTAACCATGGAATGTACAGTTTCGTGCCTAGGAGGAAAGGCAATAACCAAGTATTTTGAGGATGCATACCCTCAGTTCTTTTTGAGAGAAATGGAAGCTCAACGGAAGGAGGATGAGTGATGAGGTATGTTGGGTTATGTTTTGATAGGAACAATAACAAGGTGGTGGGCCACACATAGTAAAAACTTGGTTGAATGGCGTGAAGTTAGAATTGCACTCACTGTCTGATTCTCAAGGAGTAATATACCCACCATTATCAAGGATTACAATGGCAATGAACCCACCTCTTCCCACATCTAGGCATGTGAGAGGGTCTGGAGAGAAGGAGCAGAAGCTTTACCACCCTCCCTTTGGATGCACAAGTTATATTTGACACTACAAGGTTATGCATGCACTTGGTACATCCATTCTGAAACTCACCGCGAGATGGGAAATCAGCAGGAATCACCAGCTGACTTGGTTCACACATTCAAGTACCGAAGCACCAAACAACCAGTTGATGAGGTGTTATAGGCTATCAAGTTCCTCACTCTGGGGTATTGCACCATGGCAGAAGATAGATTAGTAGACTTACTTGGTGGACCTAGCTTGAAAGTGTGGATTGAAGAGGAGGAACCATAAGACATACAATTTGAGTGCTCATGTGCTGAAAAGGAGAAAGGAAAGATGGTATACATTATTGATAGAGAGGAGATGGAGAGACTAAATTTCAACCATTTGGTTTGGATGCATGAGGTAGTTGACAGTGTGGATGCATGTGTGCGCGTGTATCATGAACCACTCAAAACCAAGAAACCTAACATCAGCTCAGAGAAGGAGCCTAAGGAAGCTATCATTGGGGACTATTGGTTAGACAAGGAATTATAAAATATCATCGATCTCTTGCAAAAATTTCAGGATTTATTCCCACGCAGATACCATGAGTTGAAAGGCATCCACCATTCATTCGGGGAAATGAGGATAAAATTGAAACATGGTGCACGCCCGGTCAGGAAGAGGCCTTACAGGATGAATCCCAACATGCACGTAAGGGATAAAGAAGAGCTAGACAAAATGATAGTATCCAGTATCATTAAGGTTGTGGAGGAATCAGAATGGATAATTCTAATGGTGATCATCATAAAGAAGGATGGGAAGATTAGGATATGTGTGGATTATAGGGAGTTGAATGTTATTTGTATCATAGATCCTTTTCCCACCCCCTTCAATGAAGAGATTTTGGAAGGAGTTACTAGGCGCGAGGTCTTCTCAGGATATCACCAAGTAAGGATTACAAAGGAATACCAAGAAAAGACAAATTTTTCCATCGAGTAGGGAAGCTTTGCATACACGGTCATGCCCTTTGGATTGAGGAATGTGCCCACTATATTTTCACACATAGTGGTACAAGCATTTTAGGACTTCATCCACAACTTCCTTCAAGTATATTTGGATGATTGGATAATGTATGGATTGGTCAGAGACCATTATGATAACTTGAGATTGATGTTTGAAAGATGTCGGCAGTTGAGGATTTCCCTCAACATCAAGAAATGTGTCTTTGTAACTCCTTTTGGAATGTTTTTGGGGCATATCATATGCAAAGAGGGCTTACTGGTGGATCACGTGAAAGTTACATTTATTATGGGATTAGGGGATCCCACCAACCAAAGCACTATACACATATTTCTTGGACACACTGGGTACTACAAAAAGTTCATTAAGGGATATGCCAAGATCACCTTGCCTTTAGAAATAATGCTCAGACATAAGAGTGTCTTTCAGTGGGGAGAGGCGCATCAGAGGGCATTTGACACTCTAAAAGAAAGGCTTGTCACCACACCTATTCTACGATTCCCATCATGGGATAAACCTCTCCATGTCCACATGGATGCCTCTGGTACAGCAATGGTAGCTGTTCTTGCTCAACTAGGAGAGGGGATTTTTGATCATCCCTTTTGTTTTGCAAGTAGAAAGTTGACACCAACACAACAAAATTCTATAATGACCGAGCGCCAGGCATTGTAAATGATCTATGTGCTCCAAAAATTTAGACAATATCTGTTGGTGAATCCCTTCATATTCTACACTAACATTATGGCCTTGAAGTATCTAGTAAACAAAGCAGTGTTACAAGGGTGCATATGTCGTTGGGTACTTTTATTTCAGGAATTTAATTCAGAGTGATGGTAAAACTTGGAAAGAACAATTGTGGGCTCAATCATTTATCAAGGATTTATTTGGGAGAGGACACGTAAAGTATCAAGGAAACCATGTCAAATGCGTAACTATTCAGGTTGTGGTACGCACCCTTGGAGTTAGAAGACATTGTTGTTCTTCTCAAGGAAGGTGTGGCACCTGAAGGGATGAAATCACTAGAAAGGAAAAGGTTAGTAATATGTGCCATGCCCTTCATGTTGATCAATGGGGATTTGTATAAAATGATCCACGATGAGGTTTTACTAGTGTGTATTAGAACATGAATACGTGGCCATAATAGAAGAAGCCCATGGTGGGATTGATGTAGGACACTATGCAGAGAATGCAACTGCGTGCAAAATCCTAGTCACTGAACTATGGTGGGAGATGATTCACTAGGATTGCATTCATTTTTGCAAGTCCTGTGACCATTTCCTGCGCCTTAGAAAACCTGGAAGAAGGGATGAGATGCCCTTGTGCCCCATCACCCACGTGAATCCTTTTGAGAAATTGGCTATAGATTTTGTCAGACCAATCTCACTGGCTGCACGAAGGACTAACTCACTGTATATCATTACCTGTACTGATTATCTGACAAGGTGGGTAGAGGCCGCGCCCACTAAGGATTGCACCATAGCCACAACTGCTAGAATTTTGTGGGAGAACATTATAAACATGTATGGGTGGAAATTAAGTTTAAGAATTGATAGGGGTACTCACTTTTTAAATGAAACCATCAAGATTCTATTGGTAGGATTCATGGTAGCCCATTACAAGAATACCCCTTATCACCCTTAGGGAAATGGGACTATAGAGGAATTCAACAAAATCCTTAGTCACACATTGACTAAAATATGTGATGTGGGTAGGTAGGATTTGGTAGTTCTTTGTGCATATAGAACAACGTATAAAATATTGAACAAGGCCACACAATTTCAATTGGTTTTCGGTGTAGAAGAAGTTTTGTCAGTCGAATTCATGCTACCACCTCTGAGTATAGAATGCATAGGCGGGTTGGATGATGAGCAAGCACTGGAAGAAAGAATATATGAATTGATAAAGTTGGATGAAAGGAATTCACTAGCAAGATGGAGCCAAATAATTGAGAAGGCAAAGCAAAAGGCATGACATGACTGCTATATTAAGAACAAAAAGTTTGAGGTTGGCCAAATGGTATTGCTATATGATTCAAAATTTCCATGTCATCCGGAAAAGTTGAAGGTGCATTGGTTGGGTCCTTATGTAATTTCATACATCCTTGATTTGGGCACATGCTGGTTACAAGTGTTGGATGGAAAAAAATTACCTGGACACTTCAATGGGAGTAGGTTGAAGCCCTACTATAAATAATGCTTCTTGGTGTTTGTAAATAACGTAGTTTTATAGTTAGTTTAGAATTTCCTTTTATGATTTTCCTTTCTTATATTTCCCTTTCGTGTTGTTGTTTTGTTTTGCGCTTTGGGCACTGGTAACCTTATTACTTTTTGACTTATGAATGTGTAGAGGACCATGCATCATTTTAGTGTGGGGTGAGATGATGAAGAGAAACTTTGAGTTATTCTGCTAGGAGGATTTGGGTCAGTGGAAAAATAAGGTTACATTGGAAATCCACGTACAAAGGAGAAAAAGTGCAAAAACATGAGGTAGGTGAAAGAAAGAATCATGAGGATGGAATAAGTGCCTTTAGTTCTGATAACATGACGTAAGAGTCTTCTGTCAAGATGGATTGTTTGCATGTCAGAAGGTTGGAAAAGTTTTCACGCAAGGATTGGGTGCATAAGGAGTAGCACTGAAGTCAGGTTTTGTTTGAAAACACTACATTAAACATTGTTGTATGGTGGTAGGTATCATAGCCTTAAATGCGTAGAAGCAGGAAAATCTATAAATAAAAGAGTGGGCATTTCATTATTTCACTTTGCAAACACAAGAAGAGTGATTTTATTTCAAGAGCTAGGGTTTTGAGAACTAACTCATGTGAAGGAAAATCCCAAGAACTTAAGTGTAATCAGTCTATTGGATCTACAAACTAGAGTAGAAGTGATTTAAGAGTGTGAGGAACATTGTGAAGAAGTGTCGTGATCAAAGGAGAAAAATCTGAAATTAGGGTTTGTGTTTTAGGGCATAGGGTGCACAAGGAAAACTTTCAAACAACTCACAAGTTAACATGAGAATGAAAGAAAAGGGTGTAATGATGTCCACTAAAACAGTTGATAAACTTACAGAACAATCCAAGAAGGGAAAGGGTAAAGGAAAAGGAAAGAAGAAACAAGAAGAAATACCCTTGGATACAAATGAGGAATGGTACTCAGAGATGTAATACCCAAATGGGGTTTTGATAGGGCAAGAGTGGGAGTCCCACATAATAAATATGACCATGATTGACTACAATCACCGGTCAAGTATAATCATGAAGGAAATAGCACTGGAGCTGGTGCACCCCACAAATAAACGAACATCTAACGATTTGTTGATCTACAACAACGGGGTCAAGGTGAAAATGGAGAAGGCAGGGCTTCTCCAATTTTTTGACTTACCATATTTTGGGAAGCCCAAGCACTTGTACCAATGGTTGATGATGCGCATACATGAAGACTTCTTCTACTTCACAGGGCACAAAATGCACATAACTCTCCAACTAATTTCATGCTTTACAAGCCTAAACTATGAAGGGGACGCACTCGAAGATGACCTCCTGGATGAGGATGAAATCAAAGAAACCATAACATCCTAAGAATTGAAGAAGGGATCAAGGTACTACAATGTCTCAGATATCAGTGATCTGGTGATGAAGATGGCCGCACACCTAGTCTCCAAGCTGAATGGACAAGAAAGGTAGACCCATGTGAGTAAGCCTTGGCTGAATGTCTGTAAGAAAGTTGCAAAGGGCACCATATACAACCTCTCGCAATATATTACAGATAGAATCATAAGTAGCATGGAGAAGGGAAGCAATATCTTATTTGGAAACATTCTATTGACAATTGTGTTCTCAGAAGTTGGTGTGCTAGATGCATCTGACAAGTTTGTATGGGAGTACCCTACTGAAGATCCTTCACCTACAGAGAGGTTTAAGAAATACACATGTGAATCAATGATAGGGGTACACAATGTATGCTTATAAAAATGGTAAACACACCTTAGGAATGCATTCGGGGCTGAATGGTGGATCCCTAAACAACTACCCACGACGACCAAAGGAGAAGAAAAGTTTTTAGTCTACTAGCACTTTTGTATTGGTAGGTTAATTTTGGTTGATGGAAGCTAGAATCCATGGTGCAAAACTCCCATTCTTGTTTACTGCCCAATTTTTCTAAGCGGGAGTAAACAGATACAAGGAGTCGAAGAAATTAAACCTTGACTTGTCTACCCTTGACAGAGAGCACGGGGAAATGAGGAAGAATTTTTCTACCCAAAGAAGTGCGTGTACGTTGAAAGGTACGTGTTACATGATGTGCATATTGTAAGGCATTTAACCTTACCTATTACTGGGAGCAATGCCACAAGGATTTACCTATGCATAAGGAAAAAATTTGAAAAGGGTGAATACGTGGAGGATGAGGTATCCATCCCAGATGACCCTACTGCAAGGAAGAAGCCCATGCCAAAGCATAAGGAGAGGGAAGTGAAAGAGGAACAGAGGGTGGTGGAGAAGTAGGATGTAGGTACCATAGGGACAAGTACCTATGTCTAGAAGAAAAAGAGGACAGTGGTCAAGGAGAAGACCCTAGAACCTCTGAAGTCACCATCCCCTAAGGAAACCTCAAATGAAGAGAAGACCACATCTGTGAGTCTAGAGTTTTTAGCAAAGGAAGAAGAAGAGGGGATAGAAGAACCAGAGTTTGAGGATATAGATGACATGAACACCTATATAGGAAAAAAGGATGATGATGAAGAGGAAGAGCTAGAGGTAAATCATGAGCTAATTTATGTCCATGATTCAGAGGAAGAGGAAGCAGAAGATGCAAATGATGCTTTCATATTTGCAAGGAGGAAGGGCGCCCAAGGGGAGGAAGGCACACAAAGTGAAGAAAGGAGTGAGGGGGCAAGTACCAAGGAGCCAGATATGCCTAAGCTCACTCAGGAGGAGGTGGATGAGAAAGTGAAAAGGGATGTGGAGAAGATGATTAATACCTTTTTTGATGAGGAATTGGAGAGCAGCGCGGAGCTCATGCTCGGTGAATTCAAGCAAGAGCAGAGGGAGAAGAGTGTGAGTAGGAAAAAAATCCCAACTCTTACAATGACTATTTTAAAGGGCATGCACACGGGAAGTAAATGCATGGAGGAAGGAAAATCAATGATGGGGTATGTTAATGATCCTAGCAAAGTTTTATGCGCAAGCTTCTAGAGTACCGTGCTCACCAAGGAGATCACCACCATGGATTCCTTTGATCCTAAGGGTGGATAACTGTGCATAAGAAAGTTCCTATCATGCACATTTGACTGCCACCTTGATGAACCTAAGTTTGAGGTTAACCAAGGGGTGATACTAGAGCTATTGGAGACAAAGGGGGTCAACCCCATCATAAATGCACAACAACTGTCAGATGAGCAAGTATGTAATGTACTCAATAAAGTCTCCTTGGAGGTAGAGGTAAGGATATTTTGTAGAAATGATAGGGATAAAGTATTGGAGGACCTGATGGAGAAGAGGAAGGAGGAAATAGTTGAGCTAACAAAGGAAATCAGCCTTGAAAAGCTAATCAGTGCTTAACTACAATGAGAATTACAAGAGGAGAAAGATAAAGTGCGTGAAGTTTCCAAGAAGGTGGAGCTCATCTCCCAGGCTATTTTCATGAAGCATCCAGACCTTAACCCTCCTGCACAAAAATATGGTTCCCCTTAGAGTGTCTTGAGGACTTGACTCGGATCCTCACCATGGAAAGGAAACCTTTGGCCTTGGAGTCAGCAGAGGATGTAGCTGCGTGCTTGGAGTAGGAGGATAAGTTGAAAGTCATCATGATCATAGCTGAATACAACAAGGTGATTTCTGATGTAAAAGTAGCTGCACAAACTGCTAGGGTCACATACAACCATTACACAGATAAAGATAAGGTGACAAGCATGCTGCTTGCCAATGACGAGGCCAATAAGGACTTCAGGGAAAACAATAAAGGAAATAGAGAAGAGAGAGAAAATATTCTAGCTGAAGTAGAAAGAAAATTTGAAGCTATTGAGATCCTTTGGGTCTCAATCAAAACCCACCTTAAAGAGCTCTACAAGGTCATTACGAGTAAGATTGATGCCTTGGAAGATCAAGCTAAGGAACTGGATATGGTGGTAGATACCATAAACACAAAGGGGGAAGGATTAACCTTCGATAAGGTGAGCGCATTGGTTGGTGACCTTTACAAGAGGGTGCAGGATGAAGTTAGTGCTTGGAATACACTATAGGCTGACCTACAGTAGAATTTTCCCCTTCTTCTTCTTTAGTCAGTTTTCCTTCTATTCTCTCTCTTCCCCATTTATTTAATATTTCCCTCCATTCTTTTCCAAGACAAGGCCTTGCAATTTTGTATTGCATTCTTTGCAAAGGTTCCTGAGGGCGGAGAACAGGTGAAGTGTGGGGTAATGTTGGGACCCTAATGTAGCTACCAAATCTTAAAGGTGCGTAGGTGTGCACGGATGGAGGAAGTGCGTAAGTTAAGGCACACAAAACAAGATTCAAAAAGTGTTCTTGGAGAACCAAGGACGTGCACCCATAAAGCACAATTCGGGACTTATCCATTTTTGGCCTTTTTGATAGAAAACATAAAGAACATGTTCCATTTGGATAAGGTTCCATCCTGGCAACAGGGTTTCCTTAAAGGAATACACCTTGCGATAAGAAGATCCAAAAAGATAATCATTACATGGAGAGGCATGCAACTAAGGTGATCCACACCTTGACACTTGGGTCCAAATCTGAGGTTGTAGAGGAGTTTGTTGGAGATCAGATGCCTATATATATACATGCCCTTAGCAAAGAAAAAGAGAGAACTGAAGGAAGGAAGTGGAGCTCTCCAGAATTACTACGAGAACTATGGGATAAAAGGGGCAGATGATTATATGAAGGATGTAATAAGAGAATGGGGAATGTAAATTTTGTTTCGAAAGTCTTCATGTATGGATCTAGATATGACACATGACTATGGTCTCCCCTTATGTGATATTCTATAGTAATGATATGAATGAATATGATAAGGTTACCATGATAATTGTATTAAGATATTCTCTCTGTATTATCTGCATATTTCTATTATGCTTTTTTTCTTGTATAATCATGAACCTTATTCGAATGTTAAGTCTATTTGTGGATTTACAACTTCCTAGTTCTATTAATTTTGTTAAGCACTTTTACTTTTGATATAAATGAAAGGGTATAGAAGTCGTTCTGAGCTCTATAGCTTTTGCATGTCATTTAAAATCACTAATTCAAGATCATGAGTGATTCCTTCCACTAAACTCACATAAAAGAGAGACTCGGCTCCCTCTCGCATGCCTCGGGTGAGTGACTAACTCCTGGTGGGTGATAGGTTACCGCACATGAGGTTCCCTTATTCTTGGTGGGTGTAAAAATGAATACAGAGATAGCATAAGATATCCAAGCTTGGATATGTAATTCCTAGTAGGATTGTGGCAGCAATACTATGCAAGATACACAAAAATTCTCAAGCCTTTTTCTTGAATACAAGGATGGAATATATAGGAATTGGGGCTAGGATGTGCCTTCATGCACGAGGCAAGAAGAGGAAGTTCCAACAAACTAAATCTATTTAAAAATAGAAGAGGGAAGGAGAAACAACCAATAAAAACTATTTATAGATAATTTGGTTCACAAAAACATCCTAAAAGTGGCGTTAAGTGAAGCATCGCATGTCAAAAAAATGCGTCATGGATTTTGGATAAATTGCTCAGGACTGCCGCCCTGCTTGGCCGGCAGTTCTGACACTAAAGGCGAAAACTTGCACAAAATGAAGACAGAAGCTGGAAAAAGCATAGAAAAGCTAAGTATGAAAGTCTAGGCTGAAAATATACACTACATATGGGTTTAGGATCTCAAACATCTTCTGAAAGGACACAAATCATCATTGTGGACTTTTGTAATTTTTTCCTAACAATGTAGCACATGAAATTTTGGGTGCATACATATTTTCACCTTAGAGAAGCGTCTTAGCCATGAAGAGGCATAAAACATAGAGTTCAAGTATGGCATTCCAAAAATGGGGAGTTAGAACCTATACCTGACATTCTTGTGTGTCAAAATGTCATTGTCCAAACTCCCACTGCTTGCAAGAGGAAGAGAAGACTAAAGTACAGATAGATAAAATATCAAAAAATAAACACTAGATCAAAAATACAATAGGACTTACCATTTGTGTGGGGATATAGAGATATACCTACTCTAATGCTCCAACCCTATGAACACATACACTCAAAACGAGGTCAAAACAACATATATATCAAAACAAACTCATTTTCCAATTCATTTGTGCTTATTCAATTTGGTGATTTTGGAGCTCTAGACCCACAGTGACCATTTTTTGTGAGACTACAACTGAAATGACTGTTACAAGATTGTGATCATGCATCCACGAGCAGGAGATCGACGTGTGGGGTCTAAGGTTGGTTTTTTCACTTTTGTATTTTTATACCTAAAATTTAAAAATGTTGAAAAGCTTACCTAGCGGGGATCATTTTCAAAATTTCTTGTCTTAAATGAGTCTCTAGGGGAGGGGACCATAGGGAACTCTTTTATTTTAACCAAAATGGTATTTTTTGTGGTTTTGAGCATTTTATAGGGTTAAAACGCATTGGGAAAATCAGTCCAAGACCACTACTGTAAGCAAGGTTGTGGTCATGAGATCGTCGCCTTGCTAAGGCGGTGGTCCTAGAACTAGCACCCTGCACTGGGTGGAGGTTCTAAACAGAATGACCAAAATGCATGTTTACTTGATTTTTTTATGTTTTGTCATGTTTTTTATGAGATTATCCTTTGATATATGTTACTAAATTACTCTTTTTCTATGTTTTGGTGGATGCAAAAGAAGGAGGAATACATCTACTGGAGTCATGAGAGGGAGTGAGATTGGCTCCCAAAGATTTTAGACCAGTTGACATAGGATGAGACAAATATTCTCTAGAGGGAAGGAATTTTAAGGATTGCATAGGTGCCCCATGTCACTCTTGTCAGTCATATATTGAATTACTTATTTTCTTACTAGGATGAAGACCAAAACACTCTCCGGTTTCCGGTTGCCAAGGGTGAGTGGAATATTACCTTGGAGGATGTATACCCCATTCTCTATCTTCTGATACTCAAGAAGAGGTTGACCTTGAAAACAACAAGTTATAGACCTGAGATGACTTAGTGGGCCACATACATGGGGGATTTTGTTTCTTCATTTGGCTCGAAGAAGCAGATAAAGGTCCGATCTATTTCCGCTCCTCCTATCCCCATGATTTGCAGAGCCATCATGGGAATCTTTTCTTCATGATTGATTGGGGATAAGGGAGGTGATACTCTCCTTTACTATTGGGCTCCCATTATTACATAGATTGAAGGGCATGGCCACATATATGCTTTGAGAGTAGACATCCTGAGGACTACCTATCATGACCTATATAGGGTAGTAAGGTTATAGGGACAATGACTAAGCCACCCACAGTAGTTATTTACTAGGTATATGAACGTGTTACCCCATATGGGAAGGGATTACAAGTACAAGACCCAGGGGCTATTTGGGTAGTGAGGTGGATAGTGATGTCATTTCTTTAGATGCCACATTAGCTAGTGGCTTCTTTGACTATGGTGGGCAAGGTTACCACACTTTATCAGGATAAGGCAGGGTTGTGGGGGAAGGAGGCAACCACAGTTGTAGTTTTCTCTACCATAGGATAGTTATTTGATAGGTTAGCGAGAATTGAGATTCATTCATTTAAATAGGTTCCTCACTAGGTTTTCCTCCCTTATGTAGATATACTTCCTCCAATGGTACCAGTATACAAGACTATTTAGGAGGCCTGAAAGGGCCATAAAGGGGATCCTAGCTAGAATGTGGTTACTATACGCTGGAAAAGCGACAAGCAAGCATGGGAATCTACAGGTAACTCTTCCGTGTACCCGACCTCCCGAGGTCGTGCCGAGACAGCCGGTGGGGATGGAATATTCATGGGATGCAGACAGACTAGTTAGGCAATCTAATGTCTTCGACATGCACTAGTGGAATTTGTGAATCTAAGGCAAAGAAGGCCCTTCTAACTTGGACTGGTGTGATAGATCGATCAGCAAGGATGACTACTCGAAGGCTCCAATCAATATTGAGTTCTGACGTGATTCTATCTATGGGTTGTGGAATACATCGAAAATGACCTAGGATAGTTTCGTGTATGTCTCCAGATAAGGTCATATGGTAGATGGTGAATACAATCGACTCTACAGATGATTCTCTGGCCTAGTCTAGAATTCTCTAGCTTTGTTAGCCACTATATCTAGTAAGGATAATTGTTCCATGATGATGGGTGGAAGTGGAGTGGACTGGAATATTAGTGTGCATAGGCCAGTGTCTATATCTGATTGACTTATGGATTCGTTAGGCTGTGGGATTTTTGGATCACAACCGTAGACTCTTGGTTGTTGCGGTCCTACTATGGTCATGTACGAAATCAAGTCCTAATCCCTAGTATCCAATAATCATATGCTTTCTCATCTTCTATATTTAGGATCAATAACTGTGTGATCTTCTCAGAGTACCTCACAGGTGTTCGTGCAGCCTGAATCCTTAAACTAGTATCTATGTCTGTGAGAGTGTCTCCTGCATCTGGCTGTGGGACCAAAGGATCACAACCAAAGGTTTGTTCTCTTTCGAACCCTTCTATAGTCATGTGAATGTTTGCCTAGGGTAATCTGTAGCTCGGTTGATTTGACCAAAACATGTGTGCTTGGTCGTCTTCTATATTTAATCCTCTCAACTGAGAGCTAATCAGTTGTAAATCTGTTGTTGTTTGGAAGACTTGTATTCTAAGGTTCTGGTCTATGTCAAATATTACTGTGACGAGGTTGGGTTGAGGCACGATTGGCTCAAATACGTATTCCCTGGGCTCCCTAGGTCCCGTGATTATCAAAAAAAACAAAATTTAAATCTAACTGTAACAAAGCAAATTTTAACTACGTGGAATAAATCTAAAACATATATAACTTCTATTTTTCTGAGAAACTTTTTAAGAATTTAAAAAAGCAGCTATTTAAACGTATCTAGAATTTGACAACTAAGATAAAACTTAAAACAAACAAAATAACTGAGTGTAATTTTTTGTCTGTGTAATTTGTAGATCTATTCTAAATAACGAAATAACTTACTTTAATCTATTTGCCAGACTTTCGATCCTACCTCAGAAGTGGGGAATGAATCATAGTTTCTCAAAAACTATCAATCCCCACAGCTTCCCTGGAAATATCAAAAGTAAACTTAACTGAAAAGAAGTGATTATCTACTCTATTTGATATATTTCTAACTTTAGAACTTTGAAAGTTAGAACTTGGATTCCACAGAACAGTGGCGAATCTGATGGTGTGTGTGATCTTGTCCCCTCAGTGTGATCTTCTCGTTCCTTTGTGTTCACATGGATCCAGAAAATCATGTAATGCTAGCATGAACATAAGTAGATATTGGGACAAAGGCAGCTCAGAATGCAGACTGAATATAATACGAGTAGGAGAGGGATAGCGCAAGAGTACAGAGCTTGGCTTATGGAATTCCTAGTTGGATTTATTGCGAGTCATGTAACATAAAGCATCCAGAACCTTAAACTATCCTGTTTGAGGAGCAAAACCTGAAACTTTAATGGCTTCCTAAGGTATTCTATTCCAATGGATTGGGTGAAACAACAGCACTGCTTGCACAAGCTAGATATGTGGCTTACCAACAGCCGAACGATGCAAACTAAGCATACAAAGAATTAAAACTATGGCTTCTAAATAGAATAAAAGACTGAAGTACTGAAAGTGAGAGCATGAAAAGTGAATGAGGGGCCAGACCATTTGTTTGTGCACAAACCATTTATTTATAGCTTTTCATTCACCCAAAGATCAAAACCAAACTGAACTCTAAAACTATAAACAATGGCCAAACACTATTCCAGGGGACCAAAAACATAAATGCAAGCCTAAGTCAGCAAGGATAGCTGGTGAAATGTTGATTTTTACGTGAGTCACATTAAAACACTTCTTGGAAAACATGTAAAGGACCGCAGCTCCGAGTAGGGCGGCGGTTACAGGACCACTGCCCTGATCAGGGCAGCAGTCACGAGACTGCCACCCATGCAGGGTGGTGGTTTCGTCACTGAAGAGCAAAAGGCCAAGAAAAGAGGGGAAAAAGGAAAAACAAAGGATGCGGGGGCTAAGCGGGACATGCGGGATGTTAACGCACACTCAGAGAGATTTTCCAGATCCCGAACACCTTGTGAGGAGACTTGTATCATCATTGGGGCACTTGTTACATTGTTCTGGTAGTACAGTACCTTACAATTTTGGGTACGTACATATTGCCCCCCCATGGAGAAGTGTTTTAGCCATGAAGAGGCGTAAAATGGTGGGTCTGAGTATGGCAGTCCCGAAATGGGAAGTTAGAAGTTATACCTGACACGTCCGTGTGTTGAAATGATGTCATCCAAAATTCTTGCTACCTACAAAATGAAAAGAGAACTCAAGTGTAGATAGATACAATAGTTTGAAAAATAAACGCTAAGAATAACAGGGAATGAGAATGTACCATTTGTGCGGGGATAGGAACTTACCTCCATCAGCGCTCCAAACCTGTGAAAAATTCATTTTTAAAACAAAACAAAGTGTTATATATATGAAAGTGGGCCCATTTTCCTATTCATTTGTGCGAGTTGATTTGATTGATTTTGAGCTCTGGGACCCACGGTGACAATTTCTTACGTGAGTAGAGTCAAAACATTCGCAGCAAGATAGTGATCATGCCTGCACGTGCGGAACATCGACCTCAGCTATCACAGGTTAGTTTTCTTCAGTTTATTGTTTTTACCCCCTTAAATTTGAAATGCTAAATTCTTTGCAATGGGGGGGGTATTTTTGAAAATGCTAGTGCTAACAGGTCCACCTAGGGGAGGCACCTACTGGGTAGGTTCTATTTTTAGGTTAAATGGCCGTTTTTTGCACTTTTTAGGACTTTTTAGGTTAAAAACCCGCGTGGGTTTTTGGACCACGACCGCCGCCCTAGTTAGGGTGGCAGTTACATGACCGCCGCCCTGATCAGGGTGGTGGTTACACGACTGCCACCTTTAAAGCGGCGGTTACAAAACCACCTCCCTGCTCAAGGCGGCGGTTTTGCACAGAATGCAAAAGGAACCTGTTTTTGAGATTGTGTTTGTATTTTTAGCATTTCTATGTGTTTTTATGACTTTCTCAGTATTTCCTAGATGCTAACTTACTTTTTTTTTTGTGTTTTTGGGTCTATGCAGGCTAGAGAGGAGTACATCCAATGGAGTAGAGAGAGGGAGTGTGATTGGCTCCCAGGGGTACTAGATGCCCTCTCACAGGATGAGGAGGACACACTTAAGAGGGCTGGAATATTGTGCATATCACGTGTGCCCCATGTTGCACCATCTAGTCACATCCTTTATGACTTGTTATCTTACTGGGATGTAGATTGGAACACCTTCAGATTGCCAGGGGTCTGTGGCGAGTGGACCATTACATTGGAGGACGTCTACCGCATTCTGGGGGTCTCGATCATTGGGAGGCGACTCACTTTGGAGACAGCAGGCTCACGGGAATAGATTGCACAGTGGGCGACTTATATGGGAGATGCAGCCATCTCCATGGGGTTGAAGAAGGGGGTGAGATTTTGATCCATTCCTTCTTTGGCCATCCCCGTATTTTGACAGGCCATCATGGGGATCCTTGCCTCGAGACTGATCGGGGACAAGGGAGGGGACACATTGTTATACTGCTGGCCCCCCATTATTACATAGATAGAGGGGCACGGTCGGATATACGCTTGGGGAGTAGACATTCTTGGGACCACTTACCATGATCTATATAGGGTGGTCTGTTTACAAGGGCAGTCATTGAGCCACCCGACTCTAGTCATGAGTTGGGTTTATGAGCATTTCATCCCCTATGGTAGGGGTGTGGAGGTGGCAGATCCTGGAGCTGTTAGGGCAGCGAGATGGATAGACATGTCAGTGCTTAGAGCACCTCATCAGCCAGTTTCCTCCCTGACTACTGCCGACATGGAGGTGACATCGTATCAGACCATGGCGGGCATATGGGGCAAGGAGACTCTTACTTTGATCTCCTACTCCACCACAGGGCAGCTCATTGATAGAGTAGGACGAGTGGAGGTGCACCCCTTTGGCTGAGTTCCTCAGTAGTTTGGCCTACCATATACGGGTATGCTTCCCCCAGTGGCGCTAGTATACAGATCAGTTAGCAAGGCTAGAGGGGGGCCTAGAGGCTGAGGTTGGACAGTGGTCACTCCTGGCATTCCCATTACAGCCAGGAGAATAGTTCGTGCTAGAGGGAGAGCCGGTGCACCTCAGGAACCTTTTCTTCAGATTGCTGTGGGTCTTGCTCATAGCAGTGATGACCCTATTAATATTGACTCTGAGTCTGAGGAGTTCACAGAGGGAGGAGCAAAGGAGGAGACCGATGACAATGATCCTGAGTGGCATGACACTCAGGATATCATGTAGGTAGAGAGGGCTGAGCAGAGCACAAAGAGCAATACTCTAGTTTCAGAGGAGCCCCTCTCCCAGGGCCATGGTGGAGAGGATGAGTCTGTTGCGGGGTGACATGTTGCTCCTGCCACAGGAGTAGCCCCTCAGTCGGCAGTGGCATCCGCGGCAGGTGTCAGCCCCAGCGACCCATCCTGGAGGCCTGGTGATCCGAGTAAGTTACCCTTTCTTCCTTTTAATGTTTGCTTGTAGGCTCTCCTTAGTTGCAATCTTGTATTCCTAATTTCATGCTTTGTTTCTAACTTGTTTTCTCCTTTGTTTGCAGAGATTGTTGATGAGTGGTGGGATTTGATCTGCAGGGTATGTATTGATTCCCTGATGATCCCTATAGATAGGACATGTGCAGAGCTATCTGTAGATGCTGGGGAGCCTTCAGCAGCCAGTAGACATACCGACGTCTTTGCTCCAGTTTGGCATGTGGCCAGGATGGTATCGACCCTTTGCACCGAGCTAGCGGGGTACATGACGGCTGAGCGTCTTATGAGGAGGCGTTTTCATGGTGAGACTGTGGCTACTCCTCAGGATCCTGAGCCCTCCATACATTCAGAGCACCGACGTAGCCGGAGTCCTAGGCGCGGGCGTGCACCTTTGGAGGGGTCACATAGGGATTGAGAGGCCACTTGGCTTTCGTGTATTTTGTATTATATATTCTTTGTATATCCCAGGCTCTTTGAGCATTTTAACCATGCTTAGTGCATGATGGCATTATATATAAACATTGATCATTTATATATATGCATTCGTTTTGGATCAAAATCTTGGCACTCATGGTTTCCTTTCTATTTCTAGTTTCCCTATTTATACTACGATGTATGTTTATATACTTTTTAGAATGTATGTAATGGAGAACAAATGATAGAAATGTTTGTTTCCTTTTGTGTATTTCATGATGCTGATATATGTAGATATAATGTGATTTCGAATCTTAACTTCCGTAAGAAATTTTTGATATCTCATGTTTGTTTTGCAAAGTGATGAATATAACCAGTATGATGAATAGATTAACTTGCCCCACTCCTAACTCCACGCAACTAGTAAGATGCGAGGGCTCATCACCGAGAGCTAGAAAGGGCACAAGTTATGAGGTGTAGCTGAAATGATAGTGATGAAAGGCAGACAAAGATTTAGTGGAACCAAATTGGAAGCTACAAGCTTACTCTACCTGAGTGACTTCATAGTTTAGAATGCAACTTACTTTGTGGTTTATCTAGACGTAGATCCGTAGATGGCCACATAGTAGACAAAATCTGGGTTTTTAGGATTTTAACTCTCTTGGAATTTTGAACATCTAATTCATTTGTTTTTGACTCAAAGTTTCAGAGTTTGAATTGTTTGCGTATGATCATTTGCATTTATTTGTCAAGAGGACCCCCACGCTACTAGTAAGAAGCGTGGGTTTATCACCATGGACAAGCTATAGGTGAGTAAGGGCATTTCCATCCCTTCCCAACCCTACGTCACTAGTAAGAGACGCAAGCTCATCACCGAAGGTTAGTGGGGCAAGGAAATGTGTAAAATTAAAATTTTCTGTTTAATCTTTTTTTGACTTGTTTATTTGAGTAAAATGTCAGTATGTGTTTATTTCCAAAGAGATATACATATGGGATAGATGTGACACCATGAAGCATCTAGAATAGACCATAGGCAAGACACCTGCCCTAAGAAGAAATCAAAGCGAGAATAAACTTACAGATCTTGGTATGGTTACCATTAAGACGTTGTCATGTCTGACCTTATTTGATAAAAGATTCTGAGATAATTTGATGATATCATAAAAATGGAGAGGTATGATTAAAGAGTTTATGCCAACAACATCATGAGTTTGCTATGAATTGCTTTGAGAATAGATTCCTTGATCACCATTTATGTAAGAAACAGGTGGACCAAATGATCTTAATCTATATGAAGATGTAATGTAAATATATATAAGTAGTGCTAGCTGCTTATGTGTAGAACCGCTTGAGGTGAAGGGAATTGATTTTTTCGCCAAATTCCTCACCTTCTAGCATACATAAGAGATATGCACCATTTCCATAGTCCTTCATGACTCGGTATGGGCCCATCCATTTGGGCTGGAATTTCCTTTCTTCACCGGTTTTCTTGTCGATCCAGTTGTCTAGTCTTAGAACTAGATCCCCTTCGTATATGTCACATTCATAGACCTTCTTGTTGTACTGCCGGCACATCCGGTCAGCATAGATTCTATGTCGCTGTTCAACATCTAACCTAGTTTCATCTAGGCTTTCTAGTTGAGAAAGATGTGCTTCTCTGTAAGTGTCTTCAACCAGAATCCCTTGTAATGAAATGCAGAGACTGGGTATTTCAACCTCGAGTGGGAGAACTGCCTCTGCCCCGAACACTAGTGAGAAAGGAGTTGCTCCCGTTGGTGTTCTTATTGAGGTTCGGTGGGCCCACAAGGCTGGATATAACTTCAAATGCCAATCTCATTTGTTTTCTTTCACAATTTTAAGGAGAATGGCTTTTAGTGTCTTGTTTGTCACTTCAGCCTGTCCGTTGGCTTGAGGGTAATACAAGGAAGCTGTATGATGGCTTATCTTAAATTTATTGCATAGTTCGCGAACCTCTTCATTCTTAAAAGAAGTTCCATTATTGGATATAATGATTTGTGGGATACCGTATCTACAAATGATTTTTTTTTAAAATGAACTTGGCGATTACAGAACTAGGTACAGTTGTAAGAGGCATAGTCTCTACCCACTTGGTGAAATATTCAGTGGCTGTGATTATAAAATTATGGCCATCTGTAGATGAGGGAGAGAATTTCCCTATCAAATCTAGGCCCCATGTAGAAAAGGGCCATGGAGTAGCGATTGGTTGCAGAGGTTGCGCGGGCATGTGGATCTCATGGGAGAATGCTTGGCACTTATGACACCTGCGTACAAACTCTACTGCGTCGTGTTCTAGAGTGAGCTAGAAATAGCCCATTCGATGTATTTTTCGAGTGTTGGCATGGCCACCAAAGTGGCCTCCACATATTCCATTGTGGGATTCATGGAGAATCTTCTTGGATTCTTCTGTGTCAACACATCTTAGGAGCATTCCATCGAACACTTTTCGATAGAGAACTTTCTCTATAATGACGTATTTGGCTACGATAATATGTAACCACCTTCTTTTTTGCGGTGTAGCTCCTTCTGGGTATGTATGGTCCATGATATAATTAATGATATCAGTGTGCCAGGGACACTCAGAGATAGAAGATCATGTTTCGATGTAGTATACACACTCATCTGGAAAATATAAATCTACTAGATTACCTCCATCTAATGGGTTATCAGCTAACCAATCTACAATGATTTGTCCCTTAACTGACTTCTGATTTACAAACGTTAATTCGAATTCTCCCATTAAGGTTAGAAAACGTCCAGCCTTTTTAGACAATGACTCTTGTGTGAGGAAAGTTTGTAAGTGGTCCATTTTTACAATGATCCTCATTTCTTGATTCAACATATAGTGTCTTAAGCGTTTAGTAGCAAAGACTATAGCAAGGAATTCTCATTCTGCCTATGTATAATGTGTTTCATAGTCAAGTAAAGTTCAACTAATGAAATAAATCACACATTCTCTCTTTTCATTATCCTCTTGGGCCAACATATAAGCTAATGAGACATTGGTAGCTCGTGAATATAGAATTAACGGGTGATCTAGATTAGGTGGCATTAGCGTAGGTGGTGACAACAGGAAACACTTAACTGCATCAACGGCTTCATTTCAGTCTTCGGTCCAATCAATGCTATAGTATTTCTTGAGTAAATTATTGATTGGATGAACGACGAAGCTCAAGTCTGGGATGAATCTTCATATTACACCCAACTTTCCGAGAAATGACCTGATTCCAGATTCATTCGAAGGTGGGACCATTTCAAGGACAGCCTGAATTTTGGCTGGATCAACATCTATCCCTCGTGATGATATGATGTAACCTAGGAGCTTTCCTCCTGTTACGCCAAAGACGCATTTCTTTGGATTTAGTGTGACTCCGTATTCAATTAGGCATGAAAGAATGATGTGGAGTACTTCTGGATGGTCACAACGCTTCTTGGCCTTAGCCAACAAGTCATCAATGTAGGATTCCATGATTTTATGAATTAAATCATGGAATATATATGTCATAGCTCGCTGGTATGTAGCACCAGCGTTCTTGAGGCCAAATGGCATAACATCGTAGCAATAGGTTCCCCAAGGAGTTATAAATGTGGTTTTAGCTTGATCTTGCTCAGATATTTTAATTTGATTATATCTCGAGAATCCATCCATGAGGGACAAATGTTCAAACCTAGCTATTGCATCAACAATGACATCGATAGATGGTAATGGGAAGTCGTCCTTAGGACATGCTTTGTTGATGTCTCGGAAATCTATGTAGATGTGTATCTTTCCATTCTTCTTGAGAACGGGAACAATTTTAGATACCCATTGGGAGTAGTCAACTCGTTTGATGAATCCTACCCGGAGGAGTTTTATTACCTCCTCCTTTACCATGAGAGCTACCTTGAGTTTCATGGGTCTTGATTTTTGTTTAACTGGCTTTGCATCTGATTTAGTGATGAGGTTGTGCACCGAAATGTGGGGTGTGACTCCTGTCATCTCCTTATAATTAAATGCAAATGCCTTCTGATGTTCTTTGAGGATCCGAGTGTGTATTTCTACTTCTTCTGGGGTTAACGAGGATCCTAGTTTCAAAATCCTTGGTTCATCTTCTGTTTCGATGTTGACATCGATTGTTTCTTCAATTAAAGAGGTGTTACCTTCTTCAAACTCAGGTGGTGCTAGAGGAAAATCCAAATCATCCCCATTTTCTACTGCGTATATGCTAGGTTCCATTTGTGAGGGGAGATCCATCATGGGATTTCTGAAATAGGAAGACGAATGTGGAATTAAGGACAAATCTAGCACATGATATGAGAGATGTAGTGTTGCATAGGTGTTTAAGTAATCCAAAGTGGCCATATCACTATCAACATGGTCTAGGATGGTACATTCACTTCCGCTTGAAAGGGGATTTGTCATTGTTTTTATCAATGGCTCATCACGAATGGACACCATGAAATGGGTATCTTCTAACTCATTGCTTGGAGTAAAACGCGATGCTGAAGTTGCTATTGAATTGGCGAGAAGATTTTTCTCTCGTGGGATTACTTCAATGGATATGAAGTTAAACGCCTTGATTAAATCTAATATGACTTCTTTGTAAAGTTGCAAGTGTTTGGCTATGGTTTCGTATACTTCAGAAACCTGGTTTGTCACTAATTGCAAGTCTCCTAAGACTCTGATGTCATCAACACCAATTCTTTTGGCTAAGGTGAGGCCAAGGAGGAGGGCTTCGTACTCAGTGCCATTGTTTGTTCATTGAAAATTTAGCTTAAAGGAAAATGGCAGGACTTTCTCTTCAGGCGAAGTAAGAATTATACCTGCCCCCGCTCCATAACGACATTTAGCTCCATCAAAATGGAGAGTCCAATACTTAGTTGGGAGTATAGATGTTGGGGTATCTGCTACATTTGCGCACTCCACTTCTACCATGCAGAGATCCTTTGATGGAAGGGAACCAACACCTAGTGAATATCCTATGCCTACTAAATCAAATGGTAAGAACATTAGTAAATCTTGTTCTATTAACTCAACGATTTTTGTAGTAGTCCCTAATGATACTATTTCTTTAGCCTTATCTTTGGGGTTTGGGGTTGTTTTGGCTATGCTGATAGTTTCAAGATCCATTGTAGGTACCAACTTCTCCTCTGGTTTTGCGTCAGTGGGTTTATTAAGTTGGTTTATTGGAAGTTCAAATTCCGAGTGCACACCTGGTCTTTTCTTTAAGTCGGCTAGGTGTATATCGAAAGGTTTTGGATCGCCTTTGGCTACAAATACCTTTCCTAGATGCAGGAATCTTACTTCTTGGAATAACATAGAAGGGATTGCCTTCATTTGGTGTATCCATGGCTAGCCGAGGATCATATTATAACTAGTTTCCCGATCTATAATATAAAAATCAGTCAAAATGGTTTTGGGTCCTAAGGTGACTGGTAGTATTATCATTCTTATGGAAGTGGCTTTAAGGCTATCATAGCCTCTCAATGTATTTTGAGTGGCGGAACAGTTTGTTTCCCCATATCCTAGTTTCTGGAGGAAAGAGAAGGGGACTATGTTAACTGCGGCCCCATCGTCAACCATTTCCCATTTTACGTAGTTATTATAAACCCATACTTGTAAGTGTAAGGCTGGATAGCCTTAGCGTGCGATCTCAGCATTTATAGGCATTTTACTTATTTCGAATATGAATTCGACATCCTTGTCTGGCTGCCCCGGAGGGTGGATATCAAAATCTACGTGGTTTACTTGTGTTTCAGGAGGTGGAGTGATTTTAATTAGATGACCTAAACCTAATGCTTCTAAAAGAGCAGCTCTGTGAGCAGGAGAGTTCTTTAGTAAGTCCAAAAATGAAATGTGTGAGAAGGTCTTTGTTAGGTCACTAATTAAATCATAGGCACCCATGGGTTTTCCTACTATTTGTTGACTCTTATCTGTTTCTGGTAGATGACTTGGGCTTGGTTGAGAGAAATATTCTCGTGTTCTTGTTATAGCTTCAATAGGTAGTTCAGCGTCTAGTTCTACTAAGCTGACTATCTTGGGTCTCAGCTGATTTCCTAATTGTGGTGCAGTTGATGGATTTAGTGAAGTAGAGGCTTCATGATCATTGTTTCCCGTCATTGCACCCTTGTTCATCCTAGTTGGATTTAATCTATTATTATCATGATTTGGGAGTTGATCGTTAAAGATCTTGAGGGGAGCATTCTGAGGGGAAACTACCCCTGCGAGCGTGTTTGGTGGTGGTGACACGGGATCTGCCAAAAACAAATCTGTGAAGAACTATCTTTGTTCCTCTGAAAAATGTTGCATGAATTTATTGTAGTCACGGCATGTTCTAGTATCATGACCTCGAATCTTTTGGAAACCACAATATGAATTGGGATTATAATTCCTGGTTTTTTGGTTTGGTGTATATTGTGGCCTAAAACTCTGATCAAACTGTTGCCTATTAGGATTAAAGTTTTGTATTTGTTGTTCCTAGCTTTGGTTTTGATAACCAAATGAGTTTTGGCTTGGCCCTTGTATGGGATTTCACCGTTGTTGTTTTTGTTGTTGTGGATGGTTAAAATCCACTGTATTGATTGTCGGGGTAAAGTTGTTGTTTCGTTGGTTGTTTGTTTGTGATGGAGTATTGACAACATTTACCTTCTTGGGCTGGTCGGTTACACCATCCGTTGTTACACCCTGATTTTTGTTAAGGATTTTAGGTCATTGATTGAAATTTGTGGTAGTGGGATAATTTGTAGTGTTCTGATTAGGGGTGATTAACCTCCCGTTTGCTCCATATGTTTTACGGCCACTATCTGTCGCTGCTTGATCTATTCGAAGAGTGCTTTCAAATACTTCATTGTAAGTGTCAGTGGGAACTTCTGGACTTCTTCCTTCACCTCTTTCCTGATAGAATGAAGGAATAAATCACATAGTTCCATCTGATCCATATTTGGAGCAATTGCCGAGGAATAAATGACTGTACGCCACCTTTGGATGAATTGAGCGACATATTCATTGTGTTCTTGTTTGATGTGTAAGAACTCCTTGATTTCTATTCTTAACAGCTTGTTCATGTTGAATGCCTTAATGAACTCTGATACGAGTTATTTAAATGAATGGATGGAAGCCTCAGGTATTCTATAATACCAGTCAAGAGAAATGCCTTCCAAGGTTTTGGGGAATATTTTAGCAACAACCCCATCCCAAGGGAGTAGTTCACGTATGGCTGTAGCGTAAGCTTTGATATGTGCGTTTGGATATCCCTCACCTTTGTACTTGGGTAAATCGGGAAGGGGTCTTGGAAGCATGACTCTTCATATGGAAAAGTCTAAGGGTTCTTTCAGATATTCTGAATAAGTCCCTATTGCATAGGTTTTGACCATTGATGGTGGTTGCTGAGGGAGTGGTGGTGGGACGGGTTGTTGATATGGCGCAACGTATGCATTGGCAGCGGCATAGGGAAGTCCTTGCGTTTGAGAAAACATGCCGGGAGAGGAGAACATATCTCTTTGTGGTGATTTGGAGTACATGTTTAAGTATGACGGGGTATTATCTAGGAATGGATTGTTTGATACTAGACCGGGAGGAATGGTGTTAGAGATGATGGGCCTAGTTGGCATTTGTTGTGGATACTGAGGAGGCATGCCTAACGTGCCTACTCCTGTAACGAGATCTACTTGGCTAGGATAGTGTGGAGGATTGGAACTTCCTACTTGCATGAATTGAGGATTTTGACTTGCTTGAGCAAGTTCTAACCCTCTCACTTTTTCTACTAGTGTTGAAATGACTTCATTTGGTGAAGTCATAGTGCTTTGCCTTAGTGGCGTTTGTTGTATACCCTGGTGTTGTATGGGCATGTGATATCCTGATATGAATTGATTGCTATCTTGCCAAGTTTCTCTGAGATTATTTCCTATATGTAATGTTATAGAGGTATTTTCTTGAAAAGAGACCTCGGGTTGCGTTTGTAAACCTCCTACAGGTGGGTATATACCCTGAGAGTGCTATTCACTCCTAGGATAACGTATTGACTGTTAATCATTTAAGACCAGGTATGAGTCTAATTGTCTACTAATTTGTGGTCTAAGTACCATCTGAGGAGATGATCTAGACTCTTTAGTGAACATCATATTATTCGAGCCTGAAAGCTCTATTTGTTGTTTTTGAGGGGGTTGATCTAACTCCCCAGTTTGAAAAGATGAATTATATATAACTCTTGGAGTTTGTGTTGACAAATGATTAGTTGAGTAGTTGTCCCCCCATACTGAGAGTGAGGGTGATGACTACCTATTTTGCTGGGTGTAGTACACCTCAAGACCTAAGAGGGGTCTGCCATATGCATCGAATCCTGACATATTCAGGGGTATATGAATACCCGCAGATTAATGGGAACAAGCGAAGGTGGATGAGATAAGATGAAACTTCTCAAAGAGAAGGTGAAATAGTTGTTAGTTCACATCGGGTTCGCCAATTTTGTATGCTGGAAAAGCAACAAGTGAGCATGGGAATCTACAGGTAACTCTTCTATGTACCCGACCTCCCGAGGTCGTTCCGAGACAGCTGGTGGGGATGGAATATTCATGGGATGCAGACAGACTAGTTAGGCAATCTAATGTCTTCGACACGCACTAGTGGAATTTGTGAATCTAAGGCAAAGAAGGCCCTTCTAACCTAGACTGGTGTGATAGATCGATCAGCAAAGATGACTGCTCGAAGGCTCCAATTAATATCGAGTTCTAACGTGATTCGATCTATGGGTTGTGGAATACGTGGAAAATGACCTGGGATAGTTTCGTGTATGTCTCCAGATAAGGTCATATGGTGGATGGTGAATACAATCGACTCTATGGATGATTCTCTGGCCTAGTCCAAAATTCTCTAGCTTTGTTAGCCACTATATCTAGTAAGGATAATTGTTTGATGATGATGGGTGGAATTGGAGTGGAGTGGAATATTAGTGTGCGTAGGCCAGTGTCTATATCTGGTTGACTTATGGATTCGTTAGGCTGTGGGATTTGTGGATCACAACCGTAGACTCTTGGTTGTTGCAGTCCTGCTATGGTCATGTACGAAATCAAGTCCTAATCCCTAGTATCTAATAATCATATGCTTTCTCAGATTCTATATTTAGGATCAATAACTGTACGATCTTCTCAGAGTACTTCACAGGCGTTCGTGTAACCTGGATCCTTAAACTAGTATCTATGTCTGTGAGAGTGTCTCCTGCATCTGGCTGTGGGACCAAAGAATCACAACCAAAGGTTTGTTCTCTTTTGAACCCTTCTACACTCATGTGAATGTTTTCCTAGGGTAATCTGTAGTTTGGTTGATTTGACCAAAACGTGTGTGCTTGGTCATCTTCTATATTTAATCCTCTCAACTGAGAGCTTATCAGTTGTAAATCTGTTGTTGTTTGGAAGACTTGTATTCTAAGGTTCTAGTCTATGTCAACTATTGCTGTGACGAGGTTGGGTTGAGGCATGATTTGCTCAAATACGTATTCCCTAGGCTCCCTAGGTCCCATGATTGTCATATAAAACAAAATGTAAATCTAACTGTAATAAAGCAAATTTTAACTATGTGGAATAAATCTAAAACATATATAACTTCTATTTTTCTGAGAAACTTTTTAAGAATTTGAAAAAGAAGCTATTTAAACGTATCTAGAATTTGACAACTAAGATAAAACTTAAAACAAACAAAATAATTGAGTGTAATTATTTGTTTATGTAATTTGTAGATCTATTCTAAATAATGAACTAACTTGCTTTAATCTATTTGCCAGACTTTCGATCCTACCTCAGAAGTGAGGAATGAATCATAGTTTCTCAGAAACTATCAATCCCCACAGCTTCCCTGGCAATATCGAAAGTAAACTTAACTGAAAAGAAGTGATTATCTACTCTATTTGATATATTTCTAACTTTAGAACTTTGAAAGCTAGAACCTGGATTCCGTATAACAGTGGCGAATCCGATGGTGTGTGTGATCTTGTCCCCTCAGTGTGATCTTCTCGTTCCTTTGTGTTCACATGAATCCAAAAAAGTGTGTAATGCTAGCATCAACAAAAGTAGATATTGGGACAAAGGCATCTCAGAATGCAGACTGAATATAATGTGAGTAGGAGAGGGATAGCGCAAGAGTACAGAGCTTGGCTTATGCAATTCCTAGCGGGATTTATTGCGAGTCATGTAACATAAACCATCCAGAACCTGAAACTATCTTGTTTGAGGAGAAAAACCTGCAACTTTAATGGTTTCCTAAGCTATTCTATTCCAATGGATTGGGTGAAACAACAGCACTGCTTGCACAAGCTAGATATGTAGCTTACCAATAGCTGAACGATGCAAACTAAGCATACAAAGAATTAAAAATATGGCTTCTAAATAGAATAAAAGACTAAAGTATTCAAAGTGAGAGCATGAAAAGTGAATGAGGGGCCAAACCATTTGTTTGTGCATAAACCATTTATTTATAGCTTTTCATTCACCTAAAGATCAAACCCAAACTGAACTCTAAAACTATAAATAATGGCCAAACACTATTCCAGGGGACCAAAAACATAAATGCAAGCCTAAGTTGGCAAGGAAAGCTGGTGAAACGTTGATTTTTACGTGAGTCATGTTAAAACACTTTTTGGAAAATGTGTAAAGGACCACCACTCTGAGTAGGGCGGCAGTTACAAGACCGCCGCCTTGATCAGGGCGGTGGTCATGAGACCACCGCCCATGCAGGGCGGCGGTTTCGTCACTGAAGAGTAAAAGGCCAAGAAAAGAGGGGAAAAAGGAAAAACAAAGGATGCGGGGGCTAAGCGGGACATGTGGGATGTTAACACACACTCGGAGAGCTTTTTCGGATCCTGAACACCTTGCAAGGAGACTTGTATCATCATTGGGGCACTTGTTACACTATTCCGGCAGTACAATACCTTACAATTTTTGGTACACACAGCTTCCCCAGGAGTTCTCATTATAGTTAGGTGGGTTTCTCATGCCTGATGAGTAGCTAATGCCCCTCGAGCACCCCTAATTCACATTGAGGTTTCTCTTGCTCCTAGTGGAGAGGATGATGAGCTTATTGATGTAGACTCCGACTATGAGGAGTACAAAGGAGACAAGACTGAGGAGGAGTCAGTTGGAGAGGGGTAAAGTGATGAGGTGTTAGATGTTGGGGGTGGTAGCATAGATCACATGGAGGTGGAGGAGAGTGACCTCGAGTGGCATGACAAACAAGATATGCTGAGAGCGAAGTGAGAGGAGGCAAGCACGGAGAGAGAGATCTTAGTCTTGAATGGACCACTTCCTCGAGAAAGAGAGGGAGATGATAAGTCCATGATAGGAAAACATCTCACCTCTTGATTTGGTGAGGCCCCACATCCACCACAAACATCCATAGCAGCCACTGACTCTACTTGGATGCCTGGAGATCCAATTACATTGATACTCTTCCCTTAACTTTGTTAGCTAGAAATGTTAGGTTGTATTTCTTTTTGTTTTGTTTTTTTGTAATTTTCTAACTCGCAGTTTCTTCTTCTTTTCTTTCTTACAGCTACTACATAGGAGTGGTGAGAGATTATTCTATGGGTGTGCATGGATACCCTATTGATCCCCTCTAGGAAGACCCGAGATAAGTTGACTGAGGACTCAGGCTAGCCTCTAGCAACTGAAAGACACATTGATGTATTTGTACATCTCTGGAGAGTAGCAGAGGTGATGACCTCTCTTCATACTTAGGTGGTTAGGTCTTAGGTAGTCAAGATATTGATGAGGTGGAGTCACTTTTTTTGTGAGACCATGGCCAGTAACCACCACCATGAGCAATTACACCATTTAGTTTGTTCTCATCACCGTAGCCGCAGTAGGAGTTTCGGACGTGGTCGTGCACCATCTGAGGGTTCACATAGGGACTAACATGTCATTGGGTATTTTATTTCTTTGTTTCCATTTTATCAGGCTTATATGATTTTTTTTATATTTCAAGCTCATTGCAAGCATTTTTCTCACGCTTATCATGTGATGGAATTGTAAACAAAACTCGATTTATTATGATATATACATACTCTTCTTTTTGGTTTGGTAATTATTTGTATCTGAGTTGATTTTATCTTGGCTCAATTTGCATGTGTACGCTAGATGTTTATAAATTTCATTTTTATATGCTTTTCAAAATGTATTCAGTGGATATGAATGCTAATAGAATGATTTATTTTTGTATTTTATAATGCTGATATATAATAATGCAAACACATTGTAATGTTGAACTTTAGTTTCTTTAATAATCTTTTGGTACTTCGTATTATTTTGAAAAAACATGGTGATACAGTCATATGATAAGTGAATTAACTTTCCCCACTCCTACATCCATGTAACCAATAATATGCAAGGGCTCAACACTGAGATCAAGAAAGAGAACAAGTTATGGAAACTTGTTGAATGGAAGTGATGAGATAAAGACAAGGATTTGACAAAACTAGATGGAGACACTACAATCTCACTCTAATCAAGTTACTTCATACTTTAGAATATGAATTGATTTCCATTTTATCTAGACTTAGATTTGTAGATGGCCACTTGGTTGAAAAAATATGGTGTTGAGGTTTTAAGCTCTTTCAGAATTTTGGACATCTAACTCACTTTGTATTGATTTATGATTTCACAATATTTTAATGAACTATTTCTAACCTTTAAGTTTGTAAAAGATACCCCCTAAACCTTTCCTCATGCTACCAGTGGGAAGTATGGGCTCATCACCATGGACAAGGAATAGGAAAGTAAGGGCATCTCTCTACTTTCCCAACCATATTGCACTAGTAAGAGACGTAGGCTCAACACCGAAGGTTGGTAGGGTAGAGAAATGTGTAAAATATAATTTTTATGTGGATTTTCATTTGACTTATTTATTTAGGAAAAATATTTAGAATATTCTTAGTTCCAAAGATATGTGTATGGGATATATGCGATACCATGAAGCTTTGAGAATATACTATAGGCAAAGAAACCTAATCTAGAAGGAGACTATAAGTAGAACCAAGTATGCAAGCCTTGTTATGGTTACTGTCAAAACTTTGTCTTATCATGTTTGGATTGATGAAATGATTTGGACATAATTGATGATATTGTGAATATTTGTAGAGGCATGATTTGAATGTTTTGCCAACATTTTCAAAAGTTTTTAGGAATTGCTATAAGAATAAGTCCCTTGATCAAAAATTTAACAGAATGAACTGGCAGATGAAAATGCAATGAAGAGGTAGTAATGTACATATGAAAATGTTTATGGATAATGCATAGTACCTCTTAAGATAAAGAGAGTTCACAGATTTGTTAAAATCCTCAACCTCTAGTGTACATTAGAGAAATTCCCCGATTTTGTAGCCTTCTATTACTCGATATAGACCCAATCACCTATGTTTGAATTTCCTTCCTTCATTGGTATTTTTTTCTATACAGTTGTCAAGTCTTAAAACTAAATCTCCCTCATATATTTCATGCTTTTATAATTTTTTGTTGTATTTTTGATCCATCCGGTCGGCGTAAATGTTATGCCATTGTTTAGCGTTGAGTCTAGCTTCATCAATACTTTCTAATTGAGAGATTCATGCCTCTTGATAGACTTCCTCTCCCATAATTCCTTGTAATGACATTTGGAGACTAGGTATTTTGAATTCAAGTGGCAAACCCACTTTTGCACTAAGTACCAAATAAAAGGGGGTTGTCCCCATCGGTGTTATTACTAATGTCCAATAGGCCCATAAGGCCAGAAAAAATCTTTAAATGCTAATCTCATTTGTTCTCTTTGATGGTATTAAGGAAAATGGATTTTAATGTCTTATTCATAGCCTCAGCCTATCTATTGGCTTGAGGGTAATAAAGAGAAGTCCTATGGTGAATTATTTTGATTTTTTCACATAGTTCACGTACTTCCTCATTCTTGAAATATGTGCCATTATCCAAGATAATGACTTGTGGGACCCCGTACGTATAAATGATTTGGTTCAAAATGATCTTTATAATTACATATCTGGACACGGTGGTTGGAGGCATGGCCACTTAGTAAAGTATTATGTTGCCATGATTATGAAGCTATGACCATCCGTTGATTAAGGAAATAATTTCCATATCAAATATAGGCCCCAAGTGGAAAAGGTCCATGGCATTGCAATTGGTTATAGAGCCTGAGTCGGTATGAGGATCTCATGGGAGAACTCTTAAAATTTATGGAACTTGCACACAAACTCTACCACATCATCTTCTAGTGTGGGACAAAAGTATCCCATCTGATGTATCTTATGAGTAGTGGCATGGCTGCCAAAGTGACCTCCACATGCTCCATTATGTAATTCATAAAGAATTTTTTTGGATTCTTCTTCGTCAACACATCTTAACAACATTTCATCAAAGGCTCTATGATAGAGAACCTGTTCCAATATGGAATACTTGGTGGTTATAATGTGCAACCATCTTCTTTGGTGTGATGTTTCCCCTTCTAGATATGTATGGTCCACTATGAAGTTAATGATGTCAGTGAACCATGACACACTAAAATGTGAGGCTTGGTTTCAGGAAATACACACACTCAGTAGGTAAGTTTATATTTACTAGATCACCTCCATCCAACAGGTTATCAACCAATGAGTCTATAATGATTTTTCCTTTGACAAATTTCTAATTAAAAAATGTTAACTCAAAATCTCCCATCAGAGTTATGAAGTGTCCAAATTTATTAGATAAGGACCCTTGCGTGAGAAATGTCCATAGGTGATCTCATTTAACAATAACCCTTGTTTCTTAGTTTAGCATGTAATGTCTCAAGTGCTTTTTCGTGAATACTATAGCAAGGCATTCCTTCTCTGCTTGTGTATAACATGTCTCATAATCAAGAAATTTCTAACTAATGAAATAGACTGTATGTTCTTGTTTCTCATCATCTTCTTGAGCTAACATGTAGGCCAACGAGACATCCGTAGCTCATAAATACAAGATTAAGGAATGATCTAACCTAGGTAGCATGAGTGTGGGAGGAGACATTAAGAACCTTTTAACCAAATCAAATTCCATATTGCATTCTTCCATATAATCAATACAACAATAATTTTTCAACAAATTGTTGATTGGGTGAATAGAAAAGGTCAAATCAGGGATAAAATTTTGGATTTCACTAATTTTTCCAAGAAAATATATGATAAAAAACTCATCTGACAGTGGACTCATTTCTAGTACAACTAATATTTTGGCTGGTTCTACATCAATCCCTTACGAAGATATGATGTATCCCAAAATATTTCTTCTCGTTACACCGAACATGCATTTTTATTGATTCAACATGATTCTGTATTCAATTAAGCAATAAAATATGATAAGAAGCACCTATGGGTGATCGCAGCATTTTCTATTCTTATCCAGAAGGTCATCTAGGTAGGATTCCATAATATTATGCATAAATTCATGAAATATGTAATTAATCACTTGTTGGTACATGGTACCAGCATTCTTAATCTCAAATAATGTGACAACATAATAGTAGGCTCCCCAAGGAGTTATGAATGTAGTTTTTTCCTTATCCTCCTCAGAGATCCTAATTTGATTGTACCCAGAAAACCCATCCATGAGAGATGAAAACTAAAAACCAGTTGTTGTGTTGACAATAACATCAATGGATAGTAATGAGAAATCATCTTTAGGACAAGCCTTGGTGATATCCAAAAATTCTATGTAAATACGGATATTTCCATTCTTCTTGAGAACATGGACGATATTAGACACCCATTTTGAGGAGTCAATTGGCTTGATGAACCCTACATGGAGGAGTTTCATCACTTTTCCTTCACCGTGAGGGCCACCTTTGGCTTCATGGGCCTTGACTTTTTCTTTATTGGCTTAACATTTGGCTTCGTGATGAGGTTGTAAACTACAATGTGTGGTGCAATTCTTGTCATTTCCTTGTAACTAAATGTGAAATATTTTTGATGATCCTTGAGGATATGGGTATGTACTTCAACCTCCTTAGGAGTTAGAGAGGATACCAGTTTCAAGAGTTTTTGTTCCTCCTTCATCCCAATGTTTATATCAATTGTTCCCTTGATTAAGGAGGCATTTCCTTTCTCAAACTTGGGCGGGGATGGAGGTAACTCTAAATCCTAGAGGAAGATTCTATCATGGAATTTCCAAAATAGGAAGAAGAGTGTGGGATTAGGTAAAGATCAACCTCGTGATGAGTAAGATGAAATTCTACAAAAGAGTTTAGATATCCCAGAGTTTCTTTATCAGTCTCAACGTGATATGAGATAACAGCCTCTCTCTCAGTTTTTATGTATGTCAACATTGGGGTTATCAGTTTTTTATGAACCAAAGGTTTAGCATGAAATAAAACCATGAAGTTTTTATCCTCCAACTCATTGTTCTGAGTGAAGTGGGAAGCAGAAGTTTCTATAGAGTCTGCGAGGAGGTTTTTTTGTCATGGAATTGCTTCAATCGATATGAAGTCAAACCCCTTTGTTATATTTAGCATTATTGTTTTGTAGATTTGTAGATGTTCAGATCTAGTCTCATATACCTCAGATATTTGATTTATGACTAGTTGTGAATCACCCAACACCCTAATATTAAGAGCACCCATTATTTTGGCTACAATGAGACCAAGTAGGAGGGCTTCATATTCAGGCCCGTTATTTGTACATTCAAAGTTTAACTGGAATGCAAAAGGTAGAATCCTTCCCTCAAGAGAGGTAAGGATCACACTTGCCCTGGTGCCCAAATGACACTTGGATCCATAAAAATGAAGATTCCAATAATTACTTCAAAAAATGGATGTTGGATCACCCTTTGTATCTTCTTATTTTACCTCCATTACCTCAACCATAGATACTTCATCTTCCAGAAGAGAACTGAGTCCCAGGGTATGTTCAATACCCATAACATCAAATGGAAGGAGAATAGATAAATTCTTCTCTAATAGCTTGGAAATATTTTTGTGGTTCCTAACGACATTGTCTCTAAGATGAAGGATTCATCCTTGACTATTGGAATGCCTTCGATCAAACCCGTGACTTCTAACTCCATTATAGGAACCACCTTTTCTTCTGGCACTGATCTTGTAGGTTTATTTAACTAATTTGTAGGAAGCTAAAACTTAGAGTGGACCCCTGGCCTCTTCTTTAAATTAGTTAGATGTATTTCTAAGGGTTTTGGATCACCCTATGCCACAAATACCTTCCCTAAATGTAGGAACCTGACTTCCTGAAATAAAATTGATGGAATCTCCTTCATGCAATGAATCCAACAAGGACCAAGGATCATAGTATAGTTGGTTTCTTGATCTATAATATAAAACTCAATTAGAACCATCTTAGGTCTGAGAGTGAAAGGAAACACTATAGTCCTGATTGACATCACTTTGAGGCTATCATAGCCTCTCATCACATTTCACTTTCAGGAGAAATTGGTCTCTCCATAACCTAAATTTTGAAGGAAAGAGAAGGGGACTATGTTAACCGCTTCCCGGCTATCAATCATCAAACATTTTACATAGTTGTTGTAGATCCAAACTTGTAAAAAAAATCCAGATCACCTCTACGAGTTATTTCAACGTCTATGGGCATCTTGTAGATGTCAAATACGAATCCAACATATATTTTAGGATGCCTTGGAGGATAGAAATAAAATTCCACATTGTTTATATACACTTCTAGAGGAGGGGTGACATTAATAAAATGGCCAAGGCCTAGTGCTTCTAATAGATTGGCTTTGTGAGAAGGGGAATTCTTTAATAGATCCAAGAAGGAAATGAGAGAGAAGGTCTTGGTTAGGTCACTAATCAAGTCATAAGATCGTACTAGCTTACCTAGTGTATAACGAATGTCATCTGATATAGGTGGGTAGATTAGGATAGGCTATGAGGAATAATCTTTGGTTCTAATGGAAGTGCTAATATGAGATTCAGTGTCCAATTATACCAATCCCACAATTTTTGTTTGTTGGTGGCCATCCAAAGGAGGTGCCACCTGTGGGTTTGATTAAGTTGAGGCTTCACGATCATTGGTTCCTATTACAATACCCTTGTTTGAGCCATTGGGATCTATTCTACCATATTTTTTTCATGTGGGGAGAGGATCATTAAAGATTCCAAGTGGTGTGTTCTGTGGGGATACCAGTCCCATGTAAGTGTTCTGAGTTGATGTGGTTGGGTTTTTATGAAACATGTCAACGAATAACTATTTTAGATCCTCTGACATGCACTGTATAAACTTGTTGAAATTGTGGCATGTTCTTTTGTCATGACTGGTAACCCTATGGAAACCACAATACAAATTAGGATCATAATCTTGAGGCCTTTGGTTTGTACCTTGTTGTGGCCTGAAATTATGATTATTATTTGGTTGTTGGTTGTTACAGTTAAAATTTGGGAACCCTTTCCCTTGGTTTTAAAATTGGTTTGGATACCCACGTGGGTATTGGTTAGGGCATTGGGTCTTCATTTGTCTTGGTTGTTGAGGTTGTTTTTGTTGTTATTATTGATGCTACTGCTAAGGATGATTAAAATATAAAGCATTGACTGAGGGTGAGATGTTATTGTTTCTCTTATTATTGCCATTTTTGTTGTCATTGGTAGTATTTGTATTGGGATAACTAACAATATTAGGTTTCTTGGGCTGATTAGTAACACCATCAGTTGTGACCCCACGGTTCTTCATAATGACTTTGGTCCTTTATTATTGCTCGTGTTGTTGGAGTAATCAAGGTTATTTTGGTTAGGAGTGACTAACCTTCCATTTTCTCCATAATTCTTACGACCAATATCAATGGCTACTTCATCAATCCAAAGAGCACCCTCTAACACCTCTTTATAGCTCCTTAGCAGGAATTTTCAAACTTCTTCCTTCATCTCTATTAAGAGAGTGGAGGAACAAATCACAAAGCATTTTTTGATCCATATTTGGAGTGCTTGCAGATGAGTAGAGAACCTATCATCACCTTTAACTGAAGTAGGTTACAGACTCATTGTGCTCTTGTTTGATATGAAGGAATTTTCTGATTTATGTTCTTAAAAAAAAATTCATATCAAAGCCTTAATAAATTCTGACATGAGTTGCTTGAAGGATTGTATTAAATCCTCTGGTATCCTATAGAACTAATCAAGAGCAATACCTTCTAGCGTCTTAGGGAAAATATTTGCAACAACTACATCCCATAGGAGCAGCTCTCAAATGGCTGTTGCATAATATTTTATGTGAGCATTACGATCTCCCTCCCCTTTGAACTTAATAAGATTGGGAAATGGTCTTGGGAGCATGATTGTTTAGATGGAAAAGTCTAGAGGCTCGTTAAGATATTCATAATAGGTCCGTATTCCGTACGTTTCAACCATTAAAGATCCATGTTAGGGAGTTGGAGGTTGCATTGATTACTGAAATGGCACATTATAAACATTTTTTGGGGCATATGACTTCCCTTGTGGATGACCATAAGGACTTGGGTAAGTGTACATATCCCCCTGTGGTGATTTAGAGTACATGTGTACGTAAGGGGGTTAACTACTTTGATATGGAGTCGAAGGCACAAAATCAGGGAAAATTGTATTTCCAACTAGCATGGTGTTTGATAACACACTTTTGGATGGTGCCTATTGTATATTTCCATATGTAGCCCAAGGTTCCCATCCCAGTCTGTAAATGTATAGGGTTTTGAGCACCCATATAAAATGAAGGATTCTGCACAGTAGGTACTTGTCCATAAGTTTGTGGATAATGGCAAGTTTTTACTTTCCCTACGTATGAAATTTGAGAATTTTCAGAAAGATATAACTATCTGGATTTGTCCACTAATGCTAAGATGATGTCACCTATTGATGTGATGGCGTATTTTTTAGGTGCTTGTTGTTGAACATTTGAAGGTTGTTAAGGAGTGTGGTATCCTGCTATGAATTATTCACTATGCTGCCACCCCTTGTTAGCAATGTTTTTTGTTGTTGGAGGGGTAGTGTTATTATTTTGAAGTGGGACATCACCATTTCCTTGCAACCTATCAAAATCTTGGCTCATATTTTGGAAGTTTTGTTCACTCTTGGTGTATCGTAATAAGTACTCCTCATCTAGATGTGAGAGCTGGTCTGATTCCAAGCTGATGGGTTCTCGAAACAATACCTGAGGAGATGAACTTACTTCCCCAGTGAAAGTTATGTTTTTAGAACTTTATTTTTCGTGAGGATATGTCTTTGTAATTTGGTCATGCTCCTCGATACATATAGAGGAACCAACATTGGTTCCCTGAAGAAGAGGATTTTGAGCACTTGAGTGGTTATCTTCCCATGTTGCGAGTTAATGTGATTATTGTGGTATACCTATTTGATACTTTTACATGTCATAACCTAGGATGGGTTGATCGTACTCATCATATCATAAAATATTCAGGGCGTATAAAAATACACGTAGAATAAAGGATGGATGAAGAAAGTGGAAACACTTAGAGACTAGCTCTTCACGTCGGGTTCACCAATTTGTACAAAAGAAAATCAACACGTGACCTTATTCACACCTGACTCCCTGAGGTTGTGCCAAGACAACCGACGTAGAATAGAAATGGAAGTATATCTATGGTGATGATGGATAAGATAATAAGGCAACCTTATATCTTCGACATGAAATATCAGGATCTACGAGTTTATGCAAAGAATTATCTCCTAACCTGAAGTGGTGTGATAGATCGATCTGATATAATAGCTACTCGGAGACTCCAGTAAATATTGAACTTTGTCGATATTATATTCATGGGTTTTTTAGCACGCATGAAGTTACCTGTGGGTTCCTCGTATAGATTTCCAGAAGAGGACATGGAAGTGATAACGAGATGCGTAATGAAACCACAAGGACTATGGGGGATTTTTTGGTCTAGTATAGAAAGTATTAGCATTATCAGTTGATATGTTCAATAATGAAAGTTGTGTGATGATATCAGGTGGAAGTGGTGATGATATAAATACTGATACATGGAAACAAATTTCAATATCTAATTGGTTAGCAAGCCTGTTAGGTTACGGGACCTAGGGATGACAACCAAAAATTCATGGAGGTTGTGTTCCTATTATGGTCATGCACATAATCAAACCCTATTTCCAGGATTAGTCCAATAATCATAGGCTTGATTAGCTATGGTTTTTAGCATGTTTATTTCTATTTTCTAAAAAAAAAATATAGCAGTTGTGCGTTAAACTTGCAACCGTAAATCCGTATCAATGTTGGTCAAGAATTCTGGCTCATTGGGTTGTGGTACTAAAGGATCACAACCATACATCTTTTCTTGTTGTGGAACATTCATTGTCATGCAGAATGAATTGAAATGATTTTGGTAAAAAAGATAACTATCAAAGGAAATTTAATCTATGTTTTTGGTGTTTTCACAGTATATTAGAGAAAAACATTAAAAGAAAACTAATCTAACAAAAGTAAATTTTTTTGATCTTTTCTAGTTTTTAAACAATACTTCTAATCTAATAAACAAACTAGATACAAGTAATTAGTTGGATGTAACTAATTAATTATGTGAATATGTAAATATAAATCTAAGAAAGATAAACTAATTTAATCAAAAACCTTTCAAACCCTATCTCAGAGGTGAAGAACAAATCATAACCCTAGAAAAGCTATTGCTCCCCACAACTTCCTCGGTAATATCAAAGAGAAAGATTTTTAATTATTTGATCTACTTGTAATATCCTAATCAATTGAAATGAATAATTTTTCTACTCTATTTGATATGCAATTGAAACTAATGATTCATAATTGACAATTTGATAAATGAAGTAAACAAACAAGTAATTCCGGCTTGGATAAGCAAGAGCTTTGGAAAATCTAGTTGTATTTGTATCTATCCCCTCAGTTTGTTCATTTCTTTCTTCGTGTGTCCATATGAGTCCAAGGGATTGGGAATGCAAGAACAATAGTAGAAGAATATGCTTGAGCAATGGTAGCTTGAAGGCAGTTTGGTTACAATGCAAATAGAAGAGAGATGGCATAGGAAATCTCATCTTGGCTATGTAAATCCTAATAGGATTGTGGAATCAATAATATGCAAGATACACAAACATTATTAGGTGTTTTTCTTGAATAAAAGCATGGAATATATAGGAATTGGGGCTAGGATGTGCCTTCATGCACAAGGAAAGAAGAGGTTGTTCCAACTAACTAAATATATTTAAAAATAGAAGAGGGAAGGATAACCAAGAAATCAAAATTATGTTTGGACAATTTAGATCACAAACACATCCTAAAAGTGAAGTTAAGTGAAGCGTCACATGTCAAAAACATGCATCACAGATTCTAGAAAAATCATTTAGGACCATCACCCTGCCTGGGTGGTGGTTTCAGAATCGATGCCTAAGCAGGGTGGCGATCCTAAAACTGAAGGAAAAATCATACACATAATGAAATATGAAGCTATAAAAAGCATGGAAAAGATAAGTAAGAAAGTATAGTCTACAAATATAAATTGCAGATGGGTTTAGTAGCTTGAAATTCTTTTAAAAGAACATGAATCATCAGTATGGACTTTTGTGATTGTTTTCCAACAATGTAGAACATGTAATTTTTGGTGCATACAATGGTACATGTAAAGGTAGATACGATTAGGATGGATTCGAATTAATCATAGTAATAGTTGTCATTTTATTGTTAGAACTCATGGAGGAAATTGATATGATCCTCAGTTTCATCAATGTTGGTGGCAAAGTGAATTTCACATAATTTCAACTCATGAAGGATGTTGAATTGTTTCTAAAATAAGGGCTATTGAAAAATTTGGAGGTTGTAGATGCTGGTAATAGGAAAAGACTATTTGCGTACTACCATTTAAAGAAAATCCTTGCTTACATAGGACATGTTAAATAAAAAATATTGATGAAAACTAAAAATAAATTGATGAATTTATTGTAAAATGTAAATTGACAGGGATCATTGGTGATTCAAGGGGAATCTCATGTGATTAGACAGAATTATTGGTGATTAATGTAAAAATGACAATTTTGATCAAAATGATTAAAAAAATTCTAAAATGATGAGTTTTAGTTATTTTTGATGTTTCTATGAAATTTAAATGATGAAATAAAACAAATAAATAATTTTTATGTGAAAAAAAAGTCTTAAATACACCTCCAAACATCATATGGAGTTAACAAGAGTTGATGACCAATTGTTGGGCTTTCTAATGTATGATTGATGAATTTTTTTTCAAAATGATGTGGTTGAAAATGCTTGAAGTTGATACAGGTCCTTAATGATATATGGAAATGGTGTAGATTTTTTTTTTATTTAAAAACCAAGATCAACCATGAGGAAAAGGTTTCTGAAGATCCCTGAGAAATGAGAAAAAACTCATATTTATAATTGCTAGTGATCGGTTATGATCACCGATGATCCATGATTTTCAGGGAAAATGTGTAGGAAATGTTTGAAACCACTTCCTAAATTGGGTTTTTAGGTAGATGATGAGGGAAATCAGTTAGGAGGAGGTTGTGGACAATTTTGGGAGGTTAGGATGCTAATATAAAATGGTTTTGAGTGGTTTAAAGATGGTTAATGTAATTTTAAAGTGGTTAAGGTGGTTTAGGGTGGGTAAATGTTTACTTATGAGAGTGTAAATTTTTTTTCACTAGATGAAGAGGGTGAAACTTAGGATAATTTCATAATTATAGGATGTGGATTAAATAATGTGTGTATAATATAAAGTAGGTGCGTTGACGAAAACCTAGTGTCTATGGAAAGGTCTTCGAAAAATCTAGTTTCATTAAAACTAGTTTTTGCAATATGAAGATGTTGATTTTTTGAAATATGAAGGACTAGATTTTTCTCTATATTCTTCTCCCTCTGCTAAAAAAATAATTTTCCCACTTGTTCGGATGAAGGAATCATCCAAAATTTGGAACAGGAAGATGTGGAATAAAACCTAGAATTTCAAGACCCTTTTCATCGTATTCCAACACCTAAAATGCACTTACTAAAAATATAAAGTGGAAAAATAATGTAAATTCTCTACATTCGTTGTCCTCCAGATAGGAAAGAAGCATTAGGGAATGTAAACAAGGTACAATTACTAAAAATAGTTATCATGGCTCTGATCAGCCAAAAATAGAAAATCTCCTTTTTAGATGCAAAAAGTTGCAGTATGCTCCAATTTCACTCATATTTCCTATTTTTGACATCCTCACAATGTCTTAAGTTTGTTTCATATCTCAAAAAAGGAAATTTTTCTCTTCACAAGACTCTTAAAGTATCATCCTAATCAAATGTATGTCTAAGAACAAGGAAAAACATCACATGACATAACAGGTAAAACCTAGGGACTTTATTTAGTTATAATAGATTCAAAAAGAATAAAATATTATTTAAAATTAAAGATAAGAGGTCATCATAACTCATTGGTCAATTTGGACCCATCATCATATCTTAGTGAGCTAGTTGAGGTGAGTTAGGTGATTTGGGTGAGTCAAGTGAGCTCGGTGAGCTTGTTTGATTGAGATTAGTGAGATAATTGATTTGAGCTAGGTGGAATAAGAGATTTGGTTGGGTAATTCAAATTAGTTTGGTGATTTAGGTAATACATTCAAGAGCTCATCCTTCTTCCTTCAGGAGATCACATCTCACAGGTTAGTATAGGTAGAGTTTGTAATGTGATGCTATAATGTGTGAGATGGGAACACAAGCATCAATATGTTTGATCATCATGAAAGACAATTAAAAAATCCAAAGGAACAAAAGAGTGATCCCCACTCAAATTGTGAGATCAAGAATGAATCATCATATGTGATTTTCATGTTTAATGTAGTAGCCCATACACCTTTAGTGTATATTCAAGAATTCATCATAATAGAGACCATTTTATCCATTTGTTTTCCAGATTCTAGGATTTTTCTTGTTGATCAAGATACTCTAAATTTTCAAAAATTGTTTTACTCTTCCTTAATTACCTTTTCCTTTTCTCCAATCTATTTTGAAATAACAAATTAATTAGTATAATGAATACAATTCAAGAACTCAAACTTGTCCTACTGTTCTCATCTTTCCCTTCACCATTCCTCTTGGCCTAATCATGCAAACATATAGCTTTTTGGGTTTACTAGTCACCATTGACAGTTTTCATTCTCTTTGATACTTCACTCCACTGTTAGTACCATCATTAAAATGCTACAAAAACTTCAAAATACCTCATTCTGCTAAACTTTGCAAATTGTCACCTAGGCTCCCAAAAAACAAGCAATATGGTAATTTCATAACTTAGAATGTGCCTTACCTTTTTGTCTTCCTCAACTTGACCTTCCAAATTTTAATTTCTCATAGGTTCCAATTGAATCTTATTCTTATATTTCACATGGAAATTCTTGATTGGGTCCTTTGATCTAGGTTTCTTAATTATTACGTTTTGTGAAGATAGATTAATCTAGGATTTGAAAATTGCTTCACTATAGCTCCTTATAGTACTAGATTCACCTTTATCAATTTGCTATAATTTTCATTAAATAGTCAAATATCCACCCTTCTTACAAAGTAATCAAACTTCTCGAATTGGTATTTCCCTAGGTTACCATGTAATATAGTCTCCTATGATGAATATTGTCATGAATATCTTACAGTAGGTTTTGGATTAGCACTTAATCTTGGAGAATATGTTAAAGGAAACTCTTAAGGTCTCTGTGTCAATATTTCCTACCTTATCCCTTATATTTAATCCATCAAATATCATACTTTCACCAATTTTGGGTTCTAACTGGATTTTATTATACTATGTTGATTAACTATGAAGAAATTCTTGAGCCATACTATATAATTCAAGCTAACCTCTTCACTAACATCTAGCCAATACCCCTACAGGAATCCTTAACAATTTTCAAGGGGTTTTAATGGTTCATCTTCGAGTAAATAAGTCTTTTGGTTAGTAAACCTTATTTTAGGTTTTTCCTCTCTGTGTGATCCTGAGAGAAAAACTATGGGTTTATTTTCTATTTATATCACCTCTAAACCATTAAAAGCTTAAACAAAAATAGGATGTTCTATAGAAACTTTAAATATGTATAAAAATTATTGAACTCTCCTCCTTATTCAATTGCAATATTGTTTCAATCATTATCTGTTATTTTTAATGCTTAGGAACATGACATTGACACTTTAAGGTATTTCATTCATTTATTTTATTCTCTCCTTTAATATAATTAAATTTTCAAGAACTTCACATGCCATACAATCTTAAATCAGTCTTCTACCATATATGTATGCCCACACTTGCTAGGAAATCTTACACATGCACCATATTGGAATGAAGGCTTTGTGATATAGGTTCATTGGAATTACTGGGAATAAGATGCAACTTAGATAATCAATTGAAATTACTAGTGATACATTAAAAATGTTTTCTCACCATTATGTGGTCCCTATACCAAGGTCTCAAATCACTTTCTTTCTCAAATTTCACTCACTACAGGATTCCTATCACTATCATTAAACTTCCCAGTATTCTCAAACATACCTAGTCACTCAAAAAAAAATATTACTCAAAATAAAATCATAGAAAAACCTCATATATTACCAACTATCCATGACCCCTTATCTATCATAACATGCTCAGATTGACTCTTGACACGCTCATGATTCTTTGTTACAGGATTTCATAATTCTTATCAATATACATTAAATCATCAATAATGAAATAAAACCAAGTTCCCACTCAATAGAGTTCCAAAGGCTCATATAAAATATCCACAATCTCTTTGACTCAAATTTGAGATCAAAATGCACAATAATCAATACAAGATCATACAAGAAATTTTTACACAACTGAATTAGTACAGAAAACTAGAAAACCCATCAAAACTAGAATTCTTCCTTTTTTATCCTTCTTGAAACATGTATCTAATTCATGTCTAGGTAGGAATGGTTGAAATAAGTTACATTTGGCCATTTAATATCCTCCTATTCGATGTTCTTCTTCATTATACAGTTACAATTAGTTTCATTGTGAAAGTACATTCAAGGAAAGGGGAGTTACTTTGTCTAAGAAGGAATTAATTTTAATATGCCTAACTCACCTTATGACACATGACCTAAAAGGTCCTAATTACACCCATTATTTCTCATTCCAACCTTATACATAAATTCCAAGGTTCAAGAATACCTTACAATGCTTCAACTAAGCCAAAGACGATTAAAAATTCAAATTTTACAAAAATGGAGGGGAAAACTCCATTTGAATTTTTAAAGGGTCTAGATACTAACTAGCACTCCAAAATGACTTAAATGCAGCCCTATGACCTAAATCCACACCTACTAACCAAAATTGATGATAAATTTATCTATTTATAGAGATGGAGTTGATGATCCTGCATCAATGTTCATCCTAGGATCACATCAGGAGGTCTTGCAAAAGTGTTTCTAAACACTCATTTAGTGGTCCAAGTTGTCTGTGAATTTGGAAAATTGAAGATATTATGACCACCATGCCTCAGATCATCAAATTCCACATCAAAACTATCTTCTTCAATAGATCATTCAATCACCTTCTCTTCTCCTCTTATTTCCCTTTCTTCTAATTCTTCATTGTACGCAGTAATGATATGTTTTCTTATTTACATAAGTGATGATATTTAAAAATTGTATTCTCTCAAAATTATAAGAGATGTACTTAATTTTTCTCTTATAAGGGAAAATTAAAGGTCACAAGTGGAATAGGAACATGAAGAGTCATGTGGGAGGTAGGCGAAATGTTAATACATAATGTTGTAAATTGGAATGGATTCTCAAATCCAAAGAATCCTGAAATCCTTAAAGTTTTAGTTCTTGGTAGAGATTGTGAATTGTTTTAGATTGATTGAGATTTGTTTTCATCACTACACAAGAAATGAAATATACATTCATCCTTTTCCTTTTCTCATTTTCCCTCTATTCTCTCTTTTCTACAACTTTGTAAGTATGGTAATCAAGAAGGAACTTGATGTCCTTGATATATGAACCTAATGAAATATGTGTTTTCAATTTATTAGTATCACTAGATGTTTCATTATTTATTTCCACCAATTGATTAATAAAATAATCTAGTTATTAGGTGTGAAATTTTTCATTTCCCACTCACAACAATAACCTTAGCTTTCCTAAATTCTCTCTGTTATCCCTCATTTCTATAATTTTCTTCCCTTGTACCATGTACAAGAAATTTTCCATAGGTTTATTGAAGTGTTCCTATGTGATCCATGCCCTTTTTATCCACCCCACAAAATTTAGATAGAATTAAGATAGTTACACTCAAGAATGAGAGCTTCCCCTTACATAAGAAGGATAGGTGTAGCCCCATGAGCATTGGTGGAAACACATACTTTGCAACATAAAAATGTATTTCAGAAACATATTTTAGTGACTCCTCTAGGGATAGATATGCCCTTGTACACCCATATAGATCTCTAAAATTACAAAAAAAAAATAATTAAAAAATACTTAAAATACCTTTCAAATAATAAAAATCCTCTTTGCATTACTTTTGAGAAATATGAACTTTTTTAGGTTTCCTTCCTTCCTAAACACTTGAGGAAAGTTGGTAGAAATAAGGTACACTCAGGATGATCGTGCATGTTGTGTTTTTGACCCTACATGTAAATAATAATAAATATTTTATGTCAAACTTCCCCTTGTCCCAGCAAGAAGATAAGTTCCTAAAAATCCTCTTGAAGGTCATAATAAATATCCAATTGTGTAACCACTCATCCTCATTCCTCCTAAAGGAAAAAGAGAAGAATAAATGGAAACACAAGCACTATTTCCATGTAGAAAGAACACAGGTCCATTGGATTTGTCTCTACCACTCCATAAGCTTACATAAGGATCAAGAGAGATAATTACAAAATTCTATGGACGTGGAAAAAAACATCTTGATGATCATATCATAGCCTTCATCACATCCTACAGCATCCTTGGAGTACAAAAAGAATATTTTACAGTGTGGTTATTCATGGAAACATTGTAAGATCCTATGGTGGAATGGTTCTACTATTTTCCTTCACACTTAGTTGTTTATTGGATTACTTTAAAAGAGAAGTTTGAAGAAATATTCAATAATACACAAGATTCTCATGCACTCCTTTTTCAACTTACTCAGATGAAGAAATATCTGCAAGAGTGCATGAGAGATGTCATGGAAAATTTAAACAATTTTAACAACAAAATTCCTTCCATTTCACTTCCTACTGAAGATAATCTGAACTTGTTCTTTTTGAATGCTCAATTTCCTTAAGTTATTTTCATACTATGGATAATTCAATCACAGTATTTTGATAATTCTCAAGATAGATATGTTGAGGTACAAGATGACCTCATCTTGTCAGGTAAGCTAAAGAACCATTTAATGGAGGATAAGGAACATGGTTCCAAAGATAAGATAGATGATCAATTATTGTAAAGGTTGGTAAATGAATTGATAATGTTAAAAAAGGGAGTTTCTTAATGAGAATCTCATCTAAACTAGAATAGGAACCAAATTATAGGAGCACCTCGAAGGTTTTCCTTGGAGGCTTCACCAGTCAATGTAATATGTGAGATCAATAAAGATGAAGAAATAAAAACTTTTAAATCTGCAGTTTAAAATGATGGAGAAGAAGAATGTTCTCAGATTCTTTTTTTTGAATGCACACTTGATAATGAATAATCCACATATATTTACTCATATACGGTGTTTAACTCATTGCAAAATTAGAAAGAAGGATCTTCCTTTTTCTCCCAAGATAATAAATTGAACCCTCAAATGGTGAATCCACATAAAACAATAATAAAAGGAGTATCATTGAATTCCACTTCCATAAGCTCAGATGAAAAAAAACATGAGAATTCGCTAACCAAGAATCCTTCCGCCTCCTCGGGTAAGCCTCCTTCACATTTCATAGAAAAATCATTTTCTATAGATCATAAGAACATCCATGTCAAATCTACAACAATCCTTGATGTTCTTACCACCTTTTCTCCTTTTTATATCATTGAACAATTTAAAAATTCCAAAGTCCAAATTTTTGAATATGAATACTTGAGAACTCATCCTAAACAACTTGAGAATCTTGTTTAGCATATCAAAGGAAGTAGTTAGGTTTCACATCCTAGAGATGTCACCACCAAATACCTTGTGCATCCAAATATACTCCATCTCTGAACTTTCTCACTTCCACACCCTCAACCTCTAGGAAGGTAGAACCTTTCTATATAGCCTTGTTGTTCAATGGGTACAAATTAAATAATTGCATCATTGAATTTGGTTCTTCAAACAATGTTATGCCTTCAAAAGTTGTTAAATATCTTAGACTCTCTCTCTCTCTCTCTCTCTCTCTCTCTCTCTCTCTCTCTCTCGTACCCTTGATCATATCCTCTCCATGGAAATGAAAGATGTTCCCCTTAGATCATAGATGTTAAGGCAATATTGGTGAGCTTCCTTGATAAAAAAATTTCAATGAGAATACTTGTAGTAGACATTCCTACCTCATATGGTATGTTGTTGGGCCGAAGTTTTTTTTGAGATGTCAGAAGAGATATGCAATGTGATTGGTCACATGCCACCATTCCGGTCAATAGTAAATAAAATAAAATTATTCCCATTAGGAAAATGAAGTATAATGTTAAAATACCAAAATAACAAACAACATACATCCTGTGTTAAAATTAATAATATTGTAAATTTTTCATGACCTTTGGATTATCTTGAATTTCCCATGTTGCTGCAATAATTTCCAAGCCTTACGGAGCCAATAAAAAAAAATCGTGATGATTTTATGAAATCATAGTTTGAGAGTTTTTACTTTCCATGGGATGAAAACATAAATGAATTCACTCCACTAGATGCTAATGATTGTGATGATAGCATCAACTTTTAACAAATAAATATTTAAGTGAAGATCAATGCAGATCAAGAACTAGTGATACTTAGGAACTTCTAGATAGGTAAGCTTAATGTTTCTAATCATGTTCTTGATTCTTGGTATGAGGTTCTATGTGAAAATTATTCTTGTGAGTATGAATACTTATGATTCTCATTGAAATAAGGTGACAAGAAAAAAGAGAATTACAACATGTTTTTACGTCTCAAACAGGAACCTATTCAAGGAGATGATGATTTCATTGCAGAAATGGAGTAATGGGTTATTGGTGATCAAGATTAGGAAAATGATACTGAAGAAATTTCAAATCCAATGCTGTGCTCATTTCCTTTTCATGAGGATGAAAACATTCTCAAGAAAAAATGGATAATTGAAATGTTTTTTGATCTTAAGGTTTATTTTGTTCAAAATTGAAACATTCTCAATAGAATTCAACCTTTGAGTACAAATTTTTCCCAAGAGAAGGATGCACTCAAAAAATTCATGACAAATCCCAAGATGTACAAGGTGAAGAAGGTGAAATTTTCCATGTTTTATTCCCAATATTAAGCTCATTATCTTTCCAAGAGGATGATGCAATACACATGCCACACTTTATAAGGAAGCATATGGAGAAATATCTAGAGAATGAGAAGGATGATTTCTTGGAACGAATGAAAAACAAAGAACATCAAGAGGTTGGTGATAATGGCGAGGTTTCAAAAACCTTTTTTGAGAATAAACCCATGGAAGTGTGGGCATGAATTAGATATATGATAAAGAACAAAATCCTTGTAATTAAAATGATAAGTCAAGTGTAATCAAGAATCATATTCATGGAAAGATGAAAAATTAGCAAATGGAATGAACCTAAGAATCAAGGAGAGGCTGCAAAGAATATGTCAAAGAAATAAATATGAAGGAATAAATGACTGGATCATCAATTTCACTAGAAATCATGCTAGATTTTTGAAGAATTTGAGGATGGATTCATACTTCAGTGAAGATATCAATGGATTTGTGCAAGAATTGAATTTGGTGATACATGTTTATGGGTAAACACTCAATCCAAGTTCATGCTTCATTAAAAGTGTTTTCCCCACATTTACATATATTATTTAGGATGTTTCCCTTTTGTTTTTATGAGTTTCCTTTCCTATTTTTTATTTCCCTTGTGTTGTGTCTTTCCCTTTAACTATATGTGTTTCTTTTTATTTATGTGTGTTTAATAAAGGAAGTTTTGTTGCTTATCTTTGTGGTGACTCTTTATAGCCCAATAGATAAGGGAATGGTCCACATGGTGTCATGAGATTATGGAGTTATTATTTATCTTGTCCTCATTACAATTAGTCTAGGACAATTCCCTAAGCTAGAGTCAGTTATTGTCATGCAAGTGTGTAACATAAAAATTAAAATTTCCAAGTATGACTACTAGACCCACATTTAAAATTTCACTCTAGAGTCTTCATGAAACCCTCTCCTGGTCAGTTAATTTTTTGTGTCATGTCCATTTTTATCTTGTAGGCACCTAAAATATGATGAAAAATAAAATGCATTTGTTTAGAATAGCGTGAAAATGTTGTTCACCTCACTTGGTGAAGTACTTCCAACGGTTATTTTCTCGGTAGGCCTAGAAAGGCTAATTTTTCCCATTTAAAGGGATGTAATCATCCTTTGAGATTTTTAAGATGATTCTGAGAGATCTATAAGGATTTAAAAATCCTTCTTCATTATGGAATAAAAAAATTATTTTCAAGACATGGTTTCCTATCTGGGAAGATCAGTTTGTGTAAACTTGCCTTGTCATCTTGAATGAAAATGTTGTTTTTTAAGAGAAGGATGCATAATCAAGTCTTGAAAACTATAACATTGATATTGAAATGATCTTGGGATTTAAATTATATAAAAAAATTCATGAAAATAACTCTTAGAGACCCAAGAAAAGTGCTCTCAACTTTTTAGGACTTAGTCATTTTATTAGTTAGTTTAGTGGTGGGTTTTACTATCCTAACTGTCTCAAATGTCCCAACTTTCCAGCTGTCCTTAGGATAATGGGGAAAATAAAATTTTCCCCTCCCCTTCCTTATCTTATAGTTGAATTCATCCTCACAAGGCCCAATGATTATTCAAGACATCTTGATTTTCACAGATATACCCTGCAGTACCAAATGAAAAATGGTCTTTTTATTATGAGGAAAATAATAATCTAGGAAACCATCCCATTGATATTAGAATGATATTTAGAGTGAAAATTATATACAAGTTTTCATAAAAATACCTCTTGGATCTTCGGGAAATTTGTTATTAACTTATTCATTTTCTCATTTAGATGGGTGGAGGATTTTACTATCTTGATTATCCCAACTGTCCCTGGGATAGTGGGGAAAATAAAATTCACCCCAATATTAATCCCCTCTTAAATATTTTTCATGTGAAAAAATATTTATCTCCCAAGCCATTGAAACCCTACTTCGTTCCCTATTTATTGTTGCTTTAAATTTGAGTACCAGATGTTTGTTAAAGCGTGTAATTGCATAATTGTCAAGTGTTTTTCATAGCAGACCACATGCTAAGATGTTAAAAGATTCAAGCCACCATTAATTACTGCCATGAAACAATAGAAAATAAAAATTGAGATAACTCTTCACTTCTTGAGGATCCAACAGGTGAAATCATCCAAAAATTGGAGGAAAGAATCCCTGCAAAATCTAGTTTCACGTGACCTAGTTTTCATGCCATGATGAACCTATTTTCTAGGGATATGGAGGACTATTTTATTCATTTCTATTCTTCCCTCCTATAAGAAAATTTAGAATTCCTGAATATCCAGTAGGTGAAATCATCATAAAATTAGAGGGAAGGGCCTTCAAAAAATTAAGTTTCGTTGAAACAAGTTTTTACACGATTAAGATGTTGATTTTTTGAGATATGGATGTAGACACTAAATCAATCAATTTGGATATATTTCTAATCATGATCACATAGCACTAATCATATGATTCCAAAGTGAGAAAAGTAATAATTGATCATTGTATTTGGTCTCTTTTCTTTCTTTTAGATTTCTTTCTTGGTCATACACACCTTCTTGCCCAGTCTGAATTTCAATACTTCAATTTTCTGAGTCTGGACACCATTTCCCAATCAGAATGCTAGTGGATAAGAGCCCTCGTCCCCTCTTAGCACCCCGGATATATTTTTATCTTATTATCATTTTTTAGCTCTTTTATTGTAGTTTAGGAATCTTATTTCTTACAAGTCTTCCTTTTAGTGGTTAATTATGAAATAAAACCAAGGGAGTCATATAAAAATAAAGCTATGTGATCATAATAAGGTGTAGACACAAAAATTAGATCATACTGCCCTTATAACCCTATTAATCAAATTAACCTTACCTTACCTATTAATATCCCATAGTGTACATGATTAATTGAATTAATTACTTTAATTAATTTAATTAACATCCTCGCTTAACCACCTCACCTAGCTGACTCACCTAGCCACCTCACCCCATGACCCACTCAAACCCCATTAATGACCTAAGACCAAGTCTAAGTCTATCCTAACTAACTAGGACTTAGCTTAAACCTAGACTTAACTCCTATTAACAAACCTAAGAGGACTCTTACTCATTCCTCCATGATTTATCACTTGAGACTCGGATGAATATTGAAGACCACACCTAAAATAGAAACAATTAGGCTATTTTTGGCCAACCTAGATGTTCTTTCCTTAACCGACGTCGGTTATACCTCAACCAATGTCGGTCGCCTAACCATCGTTGGTTAGGTTAAATACATTTCTAAAATCCTTTTCTTAGGTTGGTCATTCGATTTAGGAACTCATACAAATAGAAAATTGGAGCACTCATATTTTTTGAAGCACTCAAGAAAAGGAAAACACATGGGAACACTACCAACAACCATTAACATCCATCATCTTCTTCACGATCACAAATACAAACAGAGAAGCATAGAGGTTCAAATGGCTGAGGCATGAATGCAACTTCTCTTCTCTCTGGATCTCTACCATCACTGTCCTCATCACCTACACTCTCTAGACCCATTCTTTAGTAAGTACCTAATATCTCTTAATTTATCTATATTTTCTCTCAGTAGGATTTATTATTCATCTCTATAATTTGTCCTTCTGCACATCCATACATCTCCCTTCCTCCACTAACTTATCACCTTACTATACCAAGAACTTACACCTATCTTCCCCGTATCCTAATCATATTTGAACCTTTTAGACCATTCCATAACCTCACCCCCACCATTTCAAGCCTTTATGTAATCACTGAGAGTCTGAAGACCATTTCTAAGATATTTTTATTAACTTCCCCTATCGACACCAGTTAGCCAACCGATGTTGGTCATTCTGAAAAACTGGCATTGGTCACATAGTTGGCATTAGTTATTGTGTATGGCAACATACCTCAGACTAACAAGCTCATACCAATTCCCTAATAACCTAGAATCACCCCTAATCTTGACTAGACCTTACCTAGATCATGTACTTGACCTTCAACCCAATATCAATCCATCACCTGACCCTTTTTGACCTCAATCACCTTTTATCCGACCTTTCTTATTTTTATTAAGATACCTAAATGTTTCAATTCCAATATGATTGTTAGTTCACATTTATTTTGGATAGCATTAATACTATTATTTAGAAATTGGATTGACAACCTATTTAGGAAGCATCATGCTTCCTGGATCTAGATTTTGTTAGGTAGTCCACTTGTTTTATTTAACTCTACCTAGTGGTATTGTTCTACATTTTATAGGTATTTCCTCCTATCCAAAAGGGGGTATTCACAATCAGCACTAAATCAGAAAATCAGAACACATGCACAACCTTCAACCGACATCACAAATAGGTATTCCTCCTTGTCCTATCGCCCTCTATCTATTTCATTAATTTATCAATATTTCGGTGAAACATAAGGGAAAAATAACTAAATGTCTACTATCACCAACTAATGTTGCATCCAAAGGTCACTACAAGAGCACCAAGTCATCCATCTAACATCCATTCAAGGGAAAAGGGACTGCATTCTTCTAAATACACTTCAAAGGAGGGGAAGTTCATTTTTATATGCACACAACTATCTACATTTTCTACATCTAGATATTTCTCACTATCAATTCCAACTTGTGAAAGACCCACCTAGGGAACGCCTTTTTACACACACACACAAATAAATACATGGATTTTGAAATGTAGTGTAGCATTGGGATCGTAAGGTGACTTAGTGTGGTAACTGTTAAGGTCAGTCTAACTCCCCATTTACATCTTTTTACTTTTTAGGATTTGATGTATTTTGGGGTATTGTAGGTTCTCTTTCTTCTTGTACGTTTCATGAAAACTCAGTGATCTTCCAGCGAAGTATAGGTGAGTAAAGGAGACATCCAACGAACATCCTGCTACACTGTGAAACTAAGTTTTTAAAGTTCTGTGTAGTCACAAGTGCCTACAAAAGGTCCCTAACACCCCTAACCCTGTCTAGGCACCTTGTTCCCATTATTTCATTCTCTCACACATTTTTATGGGTTTGGTTGCAACACTATGATATTTTATTTCATTATTTTTCCAGCTATTCACAACTTCAGAATTATTGTGAATCAACTAAGTATCTTACCTTCTCTCTTGAAAATAGGGTTTCATATTTTTCTATCTTATTTTCTTGAGTCAAATTTGTAATCTATTGTATATATCAAATTTGTTAGATAATTTATATTTAGCATCTATATATTTTCTATAATTGGTTAATCATTTGGTGAACTTGAATTTTTTGAACACTCTTAGGTTCCTCATACTTTTATTTCTTTAATTTTTCTATGATCATTTCATCATGGTTGTTTCTATTCATCATTTCTTGCTAGATAATCCTTATTTTCATGCTCAAATTATTACTCTCTTTTCTAACACTTGCATCCCTTCTACTGTTGATCCAAACATACTTTATCATACATTTATTGATGCATATTATCTGCACCTTGCTTTCCATCTACTGTAAATGATAATCTTTCAGTTTATGACATTGATCCTCTTCTTTATGTCTACATATGCATCAGAAACAATAGTGTTAAATGAATTTTACTCAACAATTGATATGAACTTAACTTGTGTTCTTTTTAATTCATTCATGATATAGGCATTTCAGTAGCTAATCTCAATGCAACTACTATTTATATTCAACCATATGATTCTACTATGCATCCATGCCTTGGAACTATTGCTTTCCCTATTAATGTTTGTCCAAAAATAGTTCTTACATCCTTCTTTTCATTGATTTTGTAGTCACATATAATTGCTTACTAGGTAGGCCATTACTTTACAAAATGGAAGTAGTACCTTCTAAAGTTCATCGTTGTGTGAAATTCTTACATGAGGGAAATTAATATTCCATTCCCCTTGATAGTATCCCATTCCAGTATTGCAACTTAGATATAACCACTACATTACATGTTCCAAATTTTACTACTATCCACCCATCTCTTGATTCGTGACCGATGGAATATCTAGAAAATTTCCCTTGGCTTGAGGGAAACATTTGTATAGTAGATGTTGTTCCATCTTCTTTGTAATACCCCTCCTTATACTAATGTTATGGTACTTTATCGGGGGTTTTTCCAAATATCGAATGTCATACCACCTTCATTGTCTCCTTAAGAGAAACTTGTGTCTATGAAACATCCATTCCCATGCACTCTTTTTATGAACAATTATTTCTGGTCACACATTCCATTTGATCCCAATTTCTTTGACACTATTTGATGCTTGATGGCTTCACTCAGATTGGTTTTATACTCAATGATATATTACCTCCACCACATTCACCACATCTATATCATGGATACGATTGTATTACTATTGATTATGGCCTCTGATTATTTCATCTATTAGTCTTTGTTTCACACACTCTGCTCATTTCACCACTTACTCTAGGGGAATCTTGGCTTGACTTTATTGGGGGAAATTTGGGCCCTAATCATAGTAGTATCACGTTCCCTATGCATTTTGGTTTTGTTTCTATTCGCAATGATTAATTTATCATCTATTCACAATAACGTATTCATTGTTATGCACATGGATGTCCATTACCACCTTTCACTATTGAGCAATATGAAATGTGCATATACAATCTATGTCACAACGGCTATCTATGGGATCAACCACATACTATTGCTTATCGAGTCTAATTTGTATCTCCATTCAGTTTTGACCATGAAAATAGTGATATTTTAGATGATTTAACTTGATCAATCTTCATAAACCTGGGGGGGTCATACTTATTCTTTCCCCCTCCTAGAATTCTAAAGTCTTACATACTTTGTACTTTACATCTAGTCTCCAACACATGTTCTACACATCCTGATACTCTTGTATCGTCATTAACCCATGACCCACTCTTGTGTTATGGTTCACACTTGAATTTTCAGGGCTCACTACATTCATGAACCTCACATCATCACATTACACACTACACACTTGACACATTCACAACACATCTCTTTTACGCACACTTGACACAACACACTACCCTATGACACACACTATTTACATGGTTCATAATCAACTATTAAGGGTCTACATCTAATATGAACCTAACAACACTCACACTCATGCACTCTCTACACTATATTCTTTGATCATCATATATTTCTAGTGCACAACTCAAACCATTTCCCGATGATGCACTCTTTTTCTATGGTTCATTCTCATCGTATGGGGTGGAATTTTTACATGAACCTCATGTCATGTATACTCATTCAAAATCACTTAGGGGGAATCTAGATCCTATCACATTCACTTTACATTCCATTCCATCTCATATATAACATGTTGCATATCTTGGTTACACATTGTTCTCACTTACTTATACTCACATAGTACACTTTGTTTACTATGTTAGATGGATATTTAATTTGGGATTATCTTTTCTATATGCACATGCGTGTTTACTTTCCTTTTATTTGTGATCACAGACTCTACATAGATAATTACACACAACATGGATACTTGGAACTATACGTCTTACCAGTCTCGTAACAGGATCTTGGGGGCATCCACTTTTATGCAATTCAGAGGTGCTACTATTTCATTTTATACTACTTATTCATATTAGCACACTACTAAATCATATTATACACATTTTGACATACCTTTTTATCTACCTAACGTGTTAATGGGTGCTTCATGTCAAAATTTTGTCTTGCAGGAACTCCTTGTTACCATGGTTGTCTGATATCTTGCTTGTCATTATTTATCATTGATTGTCATTGTTTTCCATTATTTGTAGGATATGCATGCCCCTTTGTCTTATGTGCACATTGTATTATTTTGGATACTTCAGCCTTGATTTTCTTGTAACAACATGAGTGATGTCCTATGTTTTAACCCACTTTTTGTGGTCTACATTGTTTTCCTACTTGATATCTTACATCTTGTCTTCTACATGCATGTTTACTGTGTTTACACTAACTCCTTTTTTCAGCCACTTTGTTTGTGTGTACCTTATTTTATACCAAGCATACTCTTTCCTCCATGTAGTGCATCATTTTTAGCATAGCGTCTAGTCCTCCTTTAGGCCACATACTTATTTTGATGTTTCATGTACCCCAAATGATGGGGGAATCCATTGGGTGAATCAGCTACCACATACAATGGATTATAGTCACAGTACAACATGATTTAGTACAGAAACATCACAACATTCAGTCTAAGTAATGGATTAGAACCTGACTTGGGTCCTTAACATGACAAAAACACCATTGCCTAGATAAAAATAGTAATTTCGAGTCATCCCTGAAACTTCTTGGGTTTTTATGACTAGGGGGTAGCTAAACATTTATTCTTAGATCAACACAACTTTCAATAGTTTACACATCGGCTTTTACAAAATAGGAACAATCCTTCAACACTCTGCATACATGCATTATACCTTTTTTTCTATTTTCCCATTGGATCAAACTATATTGAAATGTATTGTATTTTAACACACCATCTACAATGGTTTTCACACTTTGGGAATCAATCAAAGGTTGTAGAATAAGACTAGACCTTTCTCCCTACACTTATTTTGCACTGGGTGTGAGATCACCCAAAAAACTCATACTTCGTGCAACTATCATGAAATCACCTGAAAAAAATCATGTTTTGTTTGAGGTTACCCAAAAAAATAATTCTTCTATAACATCTTTAGGATACTTTGTATCTCTCTCACTCATCATGGATCAGGTGTACATGTTCCTTTCACATTTTACATACTTACGCATATTGATTAAATACATGAATTTGACTTCTCTTTTGCTCTTCTCTTTTGCAAGTGCATCCTTATGAGAAGAAGAAATTCACACATCATGAATCATTAATAAAAATAAATAACATGTACAATGCAACATCTTTGCATACACTCTCACCCCTAGGGTCATTTTTACTTCCCCTTCTCTAGCTTCAACACTTCAATTTTTATCACCCCACGCTTTTTCTTATCTCCTCAGCATGATTTTACCCATAAATCTACATGTTTATAAAGTATGCATCTCTTATCTACTTTATGTTATCAAAATTTCATTTCAAAACATAAATTGGGGGCAAATGTAGACATTAAATCACACAGTTTGGGTATATTTCTAGTCCGGATCACATACCACTATTCATATGATTCCAAAGTGATAAAAGTACTAATTAATCCATTTATTTGGTCTTTTTGCTTTCTTTATGATTTCCTTCTTGGTCTTACACACCATATTTCATAGTCTAACTTTTTATACTTCTGTTTTTCTGAGTCTGGTCACCAGTACCCAGTCAGGATGTCAGCAGCTAGGAGCGCATGTCCCCTCTTAGCACCCCCAAGATTTTTGTATCTTGCTCACATATTTTGGGTCTGTTATAGTCATTTGGGCATCTTATTTCTTACTATTCTACCTTTTAAATCTTAATTATAAAATTCATTTGAGGGAATCATATAAATATAAAGCTATGTGATCATAATAAAGGACCAAGAACTAAACATATAATATTGCCACCTAAGGTTGTATTCAAATGCTATTACAAGAGCATCAACACTTTAATATAACATTCATTCAAGGTAAAAGGGGCTGCATTATTCTACATACACTTCATAGGATGGGAGTTTCATTTTTCCATGCACACATCTATCTACATTTTCTACATGTATCTATTACTTGCTAGCAAGTACAACTTGCACAAGAGCCACCTAGGGCACAATTCTGAACACACACATGCAGAAATACATATATTCTAAAATTTCTTACATTTCTTGGATCATAATTTAACTTAGTTGGGTGACCATCAAGGTCAATCTAACTCCCCATTTGCATCTTTTTATTTTTAGGATTTGATGTGTTTTGGGAAATTGCAGGTGCTCTTTCTTCTTGTAGGTTTCAGGAGAACTCATTGATCTTCTATAAAAGTACACTAAACTAAGGGTGACATACAATGAACATAACTCTACCCTTGAAATTTATTTTTTGAAATTTTACACAGTCACAAGCACCTACAAAACGTGTCTGGCACCCTAGGCATCCCTGACCCTGGTAAGATGCCCTTGACCCTGTCCAGGTACCCTAGTCAAAATATTTCAAGTGCTCACACATTTTTCTCAGTTTGGTTGTGACACTATAATATTTTGTTTCATTAGTTTTCAATCTTGTCACAACTTCATAATTATTGTGAATAAGCTAAGTATCTTACCCTCTCTTGTGCAACTAGGGTTTCATATTTTTCTAGCTTATTTGCTTGAGTCAAATCTATACTCTATTGTCTATATATGTGATGTCACATAATTTATATTTAACATCTATATATTTATATATTTTTTAATCAGTGGAGGATTGATTTTTTCTCATTATTCTACCCCCTCTGATAAAAAATTCATTTTCCCTCTTATTCAGATGAAGGAATCATGCAAAATTTGGAGTGGGGAATCCTAGAATAAAACCTAAAATTTCAATACCTTTTTCATTGCATTTTGAAACATGTAGTGCATTTACTAAAAATAGAATGTTTATGTTCTAGGGCATGTATAAAAATATCAAGTGGCTAAATAATTTAAATTCTCCAAATTTTTGGTCCTTCAAAGAGGAAAGAAACATTAAGAAAAAATTGCCAAAATAGTAGTCTTGGCTCTGACCTAAAAAAATAGAAAGTCTCTGTTTTGGATGAAGAGAATTATAGTTTTCTCTAATTTCACTCATCTTTGAACTTTTTGACATCCTCACGAGGTTTTAAGGTAGTTTCATATCTCAAAAAAGGAAATCTATCTCTGTAAATGAATATTGAAGCATCATCTTGATCAAGTTTGTGTCCAAGAGAAAGGTAAAACATCACATGGCGCAGTAGGTAAAAACTAAGGAAATTGTGTATTTAAAAGAGATTTAAAAACATTGAACTATAAGTTAAAATCCAAGATAAATAGGTCATCATATCTCATTGGTAAATTTCAACCCATTATCATTTCTCTATGAGCTGGTTGAGGTGAGATGGGTGAGTTGAGTGAGATTAGTGAGCTAGTTAGATTGAGCTAAGTGAACTGATTGATTTGAGCTATTTGAAATGAGAGATTTTTTTGTGTAATTCAAATGATTTTGGTAAGTCAAGTAATCCAGTTATGAGCCCATCCTTATTCCTTGAGGATCTCACATCTCACAGGTTAGTAAAAGTAGATTTTGTAATGTCATTATGTAGTTTGTGATATAGGAATGTAAGCATCAAGAGGTTTGAGCATCATGAATGACAATTTTGAAAGCCTAAGTAGAATAATAGAGATCCTCACTCTCATTTTGAGATCAATAATGCATCATCATGAGTGATTTTTATGTTCATCCTAGGATCACATCAAGAGGCCTTGTAATAGTGTTTCTAAACACTCATTCTGTGCTCCAAGGTGTATGTGCATCTGGAAGAAGGAAGATATTGTGACCACCATGACTTAGATAAGAAATTTATAAATTATAAGGACCTTATTCAATAGATTAGTAAATCCCCTTACCTTCTTCTATTCTTTCCCTTTCTTCTAATTCTTTGTTGTACGCAATCATGGTATTTTGCTCTATTTACTTAAGTGAAAATATTTTAAAATTATAAAAGTATTCTCTCAAAATTATAAGAGAGATACTTAATTTTTCTCTTCTAAGGGAAAATTAAAGGTCACAAGTGGAATAGGAACATCAAGAGTCATGTGGGGGATAGGTCAAAGATTAATTCAAAATGCTACAAAGGAATGACTTCTCCATTCCAAGGGATCCTGAAATCTAGAAAGTTTTAGTTCTTGGTAGAAATTATGAATTGTTGTAGATTGATTAAGCTTTGTATTAATCACTAAAAAATAAATGAAATATGCATTCTTCCTTTTCCTTTGCTCATATTTCCTCTATTCTCTCTTTAATGTAACTTTTCAAGTATGGTGATCAGGAAGGGGTTTGGTGTCCTTGATAGATGAACATAAGGAACCACATGTCTTTAATTTATTATTCTCACTAGATGCTTCATTATTTCTTTCCTATAATTTAATGTTAAACTAATCTAGTAATTGGGTGTGAACTATGAAATTTCCCACTCACAATGATAACCTTATCTTTCCTAATTTCTTTCCTTTATCCCTCTTCATTGTAATTTTCTTCCCTTGTAACATATACAAGTAATTTTCCACAGGTTCAATGAAGTGTGCATGTGTGATACCTAGATTTTTTGGCCACCCCATAACCTTTAGATAGAATTAGTATAGTTACATTCAATAATTGGAGCCTCCCCATACACAAAAAGGAGGGGCATAACATAGTGAGAATTGCTAGAAACACATAATTTGTAACATGGAAAATTATTTTACCAAAAAAAATAATATTTATTACTTGAATCTTAACACAATTATTGTGAAGAGAGGAGACTTATGAAAATGAAAATGAAATACTCTACTCTTAACAAATTGAATGCTAAGATAACAGAGTGTAGAAATGAGAGTGCCTAAAGTTTAACAAAGTGAATATCAAACTATTACATGTAGAATAAGAAATTTATTATATTCTAAAAAAGTGAATTTTTATACTAAAATTCCTAAGAAAAGAAATCACAATTAGTCAAGACTTAAATTGAAATAAATGTGCTTAAGTTAGACTTTCGGTGTTAAAAACTTGAGACTTAAAATTTGATGTGAATTTTAAAAAGTTTCTCTTAAACCTTAGAATAATGAATCCGAGGATTGATATGAAAGTTGGGTAAAATCAATCTGAAATAGCTTTCCAAAATAAGATATTATTTTGGAAACTATGAAAAGAGATTAATAATAATAATGGTGTATGGTAATCGTGTGAAACAAAAACTTAAAATATGTAATGTAGGTGATAGTAAAATTGTTAAGGAAGGCCTCTAAGCTTACTTTGGCTTAGTCAAGTAGGGATTCCTATAAAATATATCTCTCCCTAAGTAATAAAAAATAACCCAAGAAATATTTGTATACTGTTGCTATTTATCGGATTTATTTGACCCCCTTGATTGAGTAAGTTGGATTTTACTTCTCTCACAGGATAAACTATGGCCACCACTAAAGATAATTTTGGCTCTAATATCTCACAAGGTTCACTAGTCAGATACGTGGGGGTACCCATTTCCTATTCCAAATTCCTCAAGGTACCAACTACTTTGTGCTTCCTTACTCCTTATAATGAGTTTTTGTCCCCTATATACATACGTCCCATAGTTACAACAGATCGGGGAATAAACATGACTTTAAAAATTTAATTAAGAGTGTTTTATAAAGTATAATAAAATAGGTGTGATAAGGTTTTCTTGATTTCATGAGAAAGGAAACCTACAATTAGTAGTTTATTTCAATGACAATATTCATAGAGATAGTCTTGCAAACAGTAAGTTAGAAGTTTTCTTAAAGAAAAATCATGATAGAAAACACAATGGAAAAATCATATTTTTCATTTTTAATATCACCCAAAAGGGTGTGAAAAAAGTGAATACGTGGGATTTTTCCAATATTAAATTAATTATTAAATAGTAATAAATTAGTACTTAAATTTATTAGTAATAAGATACCTCTAAGGAAAAGAGGTTAAAACAGTGCTAAACAAATATTAAAGTGATTTAACTATCTAGAAAATATAGAAATCGGTAAAAACACACTGACATTCACTATACCACATAAAATAGGGTGTGCTAGCATGATAGGATACGTTAGCGTGTGTAATTAATCATGCGTATGTAACAAATAGTGTAGGAAAAACATAGTAGAAAACTAGTTTAACGTTAGCATGTATAGTAGTAGCCAGTATTTGCAAGTGACATGAAAGGCCTACATAATATTATGCTAGCATAATTTCTAGGTTACACTATCACATACAATCGCATGAGGCCACATGTTTTCTATAGGTTCTCAAAATTTAATAGATAATACGATGATTTGATTGGTTTTTTTAATGATTTTTTCTTAGTTCTCTCCACCAAAATCTTTCAAATTTGGAAAGTGGGTCTGAAATAACATAGAGAACACACAAGTGAAGTTAGTTTAATAAAAAATAAAATAAAAATAATAAAAAATTTGTGGGATATCCCACATGGCGTGTTAGAAGGTGTACAAGGAAAAACTCAAGCAAATGAAAGACAAGAAAACAAAATATTGCAAACCTTTCACCAAGATCTTCTCACAACCTCAAGATGAGATATTTGAAGTCCAAAAATATTATTTTAATCTCTTTAATTGGTTTATTTTTGGTTGCTCTAAGTTTTCTGCCAAATGGATTAATAATGCTATCAGCAAACTGGTGAAAATAAAGACAACCTGTCAGTATGAGAATTTAAATGGAAAAAGAATAGATGTTTGTTACAGTTACTTAAAATTTCCATAGATTTTTTTTAAGGATATAACCTATCATTTATAGTTGAAGGAGAGGCCATGAATAATGTATTAATGTTTTAATGGGTTATAGGTTCATAATTGTAATTTCCTAAAATATCGATTGGATTTGGTCTGTGCAGTTACGACTTTATAGGGGAAATGAATATTTGGTTAGTAATAATATTTTATTTGATAAGGTGGTTGTACATACATTATTGTTTCTTCCACCTTTATAGGGTTATAGAAGTGGAGTGAAGTGAGGTAGTTTGACTTAAGTGCATGGAAAATTTTAGTGGATAATATTTGTAATTTGGCTATAAGTAGGAATTTTGGAATATTATTTTGGTTATTTTTACGACCATAGCACTTCCCACGTTTCAACCAAAATTTCCAAAAACATTAATTTTTCCCATGCAACTAGCTAACATATATCCAATCTGAACGTATATTTTTTATTCAATCACCACGTGATTAACGGGTCCGGATTTTAAAAATTCTTGGATCACCAAGAAATCTATGAAACCTTCTTGGTCATTAGGTCTCATTCACTAACATTTTTGGGAATGTTTTTAATATTTGATTAAAATTTCCATATGTATACATATATAAATATATATTTACATAGATCTAAATTGTAGAAACTAATCACTAATTAGAACCCAATCATTTCAAAGAGGTTAGAATGTTGACACGTCCCTTTTGATGTTCTTGATCTGGACCTATATCTCCTTCTTTGGCCATCGCGTGTCCTCCATGGATCACTAACCCAAGCCCTGACCGCAACTTTAGACCCAAAAGCTATATTAATTATGGCTTATTCTGTGAGATTCAAGTCCGCCACAAGCGTTTGGTTAGGAGATCACTAGAATGGTGACATGTGTCATGTCTTTGGCAAGATTTTAAATGTTTGGTGGAGTCTCTATAACTAGTGGGTATTTTAAATTTGGTGTCTTTTCAAATATAAAGTAGTCCTCTGATTGCAAAGAATGGCTATGTCCATACTATGATAAGTTATTCTTCATTTGCCACTCCATCTAAAATTTCCTTCAAAAAATGCATCGTATTTTTCCAATACCACGAATGTTGATTTTAAATAATTCACCAACCCAGTGAATCTAGTTTTGGCCATATTCGCCATGATTTTAATAAGTTTTTTCACGCAGTTGCCTTAAACGTTTCACTACTTGTGTGACTAAGATAGTGAAATGGAATGTGAGTAGATAAATATATTTATTTCCATTTAAATAACTGATTAAATTAAGGGTTTGAGTGGGTAAATATTTAATTAAATTATCCAAGGGATGTTGGAGTATGATCGGCTTAATTTAATTAATTCTAAAGGGATGTATATTTACACATTATGAAAAGGATATATATATTCAAGGATAGGCTAGAACTAAGTATGTATTTTTAGGGTGTTTATATATAAAACACCATTTTACATTTTAGTTGAAAATATAATTTGTTTTCCACAAATAGAATTCCAATCCCATTGAGATCGAAAACTAGTCTTTCTAAAATTCAAATCCACTTAATCATAGAACTTATGTTCTATAAAATCAACATAATCCAATCTACTAGACTCAAAATAAAATTATCCAAATCTATATAAAGATCTTATTCCTAGGAAACAAAAAATTGAAATCCAATCCAAATCAAAGTCTAATATTTTGGATACCCACGTCCAAATATAAGCATATCCAATCCAAATCACAATCTTATATTTTTGTTACATACACCAAAAACTAAGTAAATCAATCAAATCAAATTTGAACCCAAATCAAAGCAATCAAATAAATTCCACTCACATTTATCAATATTATAAACCACATTTCACTTTACGCTCTTACCATTTTAATGAAAATTGGTGTAAACTTGAAACAAAACCTATAAAATCTATGACAATTATGAAAAAAATCCCCTTAGAAAAGGTAGGTCTAATGAAAATAAAGAAGTTGGAAAACTATAAATTATAGAAGAAAAATATATATATAAGGAAATCTAAGAAAAAATAAACGTCAATGTATTCTTTGTATCCTAGAAATGAGAGCCAAATTACCTTTAGATTTTGGTGATGAGAAATTGAGACATCTTTTAAGCAAATCAAAAAAAGAAATTAGCGCTTTAATGAACACATCAAATGAATCCTGACTAGCCAAAATTAAGGACATGACAAGAGAACTTTCTAATATGGTTTCTAAGGTTTCCAAAATAATGAATAAAATGCCTAACCTAATCACAAAAGTGAAATAACCATGGAAATTCCATAAAAAATATCTCCATTTTCCCAATAATGAAAAAATCATGAAATAAACGTTAATGGGAATGCAAACATTAGAAAAATAGTTTAACTTTGAATAACTTTGTCCATATCCATTTAACAAAGAAATTTTACACATACAATTTCATAAATCCTTAAAAACCCATAAATTTGACAAGTATAAAGGTAAGTATGACCCAAGATAAAAAGTTTAATAATTATTCATGTTGTTCTAATAATCAACCCTCAATGGAATCTATCTCTTGCTTCTTTTCCCAAAACATTTAGGATGGAAATCACTATATTGGTTGTTACACCTTCTAAAAGGATAAATCACAAATTTTGTTGACTTATTAGAAAAAAAATTAAACACTTCTCCTTCAACCTAGATTTTGAAGTCATTATGATGGACCTTTAAAATACCAAGTAAAGGAATAATGAAACATTTTCATCATTTCTTCAGCAATGGATAGGGATCGCAAGATGATTTCCTTGTTCTATCATACCAAGTCTTAATTTGGAATTATAATTCCAAATGAAAATATATTTCTCAACAAACTTAAAGGAAGTAATTAAAAAAGGAAAAAAAATGAAAGTGCTCTTATTTATAAGGGCCCAATCAAAACTCCTTTAATTAAAATATCACTCTAATAAGGACAATCACCAACATCATGATAAATAAAATATTCAATCAAAACCAAAATGTTGTAAATGACGGGGTCACTGATGCTTCTCAAGTTCAAAATGTACAAAATCCTCAATCAAAGAAAAATTAATCAAACAATAAACCAATAATAATCTCTAGTAAAGAAACTACTCCACATGAAATCCAACAAAGGCAATTCACACCTCTCATAAAAATTCTTTCTAGTGTACTCCATAAATTGGAAAGTGCTAATATGGTAACCTATCCAATCACAAGACCCTTTGAAGAAGGGAAACTAAAACCAACGTGGTACAAAGAAAATTAATATTGTGAGTACCATTATATGAACAGTCATCACACAGATGCTTGTATAAAACTATGTCATTACATATGATATTTAATTGGCCATAGAGATATTGAAATTCAAAACATGTCAAATATTAAAAAACCAAATGAGAAAAGAAAGGTGTTTAAGGACCCATTACCAAAACATGTTACGAATGGAAAAACCAAAGATAAGGGTCAATCCTCTAACAATGTTGAGTTCAATTACATCATTTCATTCATAGATAACACATCTAATTCTGTGTCCACCATTAAAATTAATACTCCTACTTATGTGGTGATAACATGGTAGAAAAAAATTTAGGTACTTGCAGCCCAACATCCCTCCGCGTTAGCTATACCTCAAATTCCTAATCCCCAACCTACAGCTGATAAAAAAATATCCAATTCTAAATCTTCTTTTGATTCTTATACTATTATCAAGAAATAGGAGAAGTCATCCACACAAATATCCCTCATGGACTTAATTAATGCATCATCTACACTTCAAGACATCCTTACTCATGTACTTCATGATGCACATTTTATTAAGGATATCAGTAGTTAGTAATTTCAATACAAAAATTTATCACCTAACAGTATAATCCTTTTTTTGGTCCTTATGACCTTTTTAATCCTAACATTTAAAATAATAAATTTTTATCTATCAAATTATTCATAACATGTCATAAAATCATAGGGGTACTTATAGATAATCGATTTGCATTGAATATTTTCCACATGAAATTGTTAAAATTCCTTATTCATGATGAGGAAAGTATAGGAACTAACATCATCACTATTTGTGGTTATGATAATAGTGAAAGACAATCCCTATGTGTGATCACATTATCGATAAAGGTTAGGCCTGAAATGTTACACAATTTTTATCATGTTTTGGATGTTGAGACCTCCTACAACATTTTGTTGTTCATCCATACATTCATGTTATGCAAGTTATACCTTATACCTTAAATCAAAGTATAAAGTTATCTTACGAAGGTAAATATTTTACCCTACTTGCTGATAGTAAAACATTTAAATATTGTAAGCTCTTAAAGAGGAGATATAAGATTACAAAATATTGAAATTCTGCGGATATATCTACATCTCCTTGTAACATTCCTTTCATAGATGAAAACCACATTGATCCATAAATCCTTTTGAAACTTTAACATTCTACATCCACTTCTCCACCCGAGCATAATATCTTTGACAAGGGTATTGGAGAATATGAATTCCAAAATATGTTTCATATTAGAAAACTACCATTATCCCCAAGAATTTATGGTAATCCCAATGCTCTCCAACTCAACAAAGCTCCCATCTACAATATTGGTATAAATCATAACAAATGGTTTGGATATCTAAAGGATGAACACATTTATTATCTATGGGCTACTATTTATATGATAATTAGCTAGCTACATGTTGCGAGTTTGCTGACTACATTAAAGTACATAAAATTATTAAAAATATGTAGTATAAGGGTAAAGGACTAAGAAAAACTGAACAAGGTATTTTAGATCCTATTATGTACATAGAAAATATATATCGCAATGGCTTGGGTTTCAAAACACTTGATAAAATGCCTACATTACATGATATATTGACTAGTGGTGAGGATACTAAATGAGATATTGAGACAGGTTCCAGACATAGCCTCTTTGATGAATTAGCTGAAAATATTTAATTTGACGACCTTTCCATCGATATCATTAACTTTGACCTGATACATCCTCATCTCATAAGTCAGGATCAAAAAATCAAATATATGGATCTCTTTCAAAATGATGAGGCTATCAAAGATCTTCATAGGACTTGGGACCCTTTACCCCTTTCCGATCACAATAAGGGATATTATATAGACCTAAATGCAAAAAATAATTATGGTGAAGAAGAGAAAAAATAATAATTGAAAAACAAAATCTCTCATAGTGAAAACCTCGTTGAGGTACTATCTAAGAAACAAAAAAGGAAAAATGATAAAAATAAAAAGGACTTATCTCCTAGTGAAAACCTTTCCAAGGTGCTAGAGAGAGGGGAATATTTTTCAAGTCAAACAAAAATTCTACATAAACCTACAACATTTTTTCAAAAAAGATTCATGTCAAATATCCTAGTAGATGATACCATTAACATCAATATTAGTACAAGTTAACATCCTAATCTCTTATAACTTGGTGCAAGCCTCAAAGAAATATAAATATAAGAATTTAAAACACTCCTTGTTGAGTTCTAAGATGTATTTTCATGGACATACAAATATATGTCAGGGATGGATTCTTCCCTTGTGGTACACCATCTTGTGGTTTGTCTGAAGGCTAAGTCAGTTGAACAAAAAATCAGAAAAGTGCATCCCAAAGTTACATTACTAATAAAAAAGAACTTAAGAAACTCTTAGAATCAAGTTTTATCATACAAATTCAATATTCGTAGTGGATATAAAGTATTGTATTGGTTACTAAGAAAACCTTAGGAATTAAAATATGTACAAACATCCATGATATAAACAAAGAATGTCTAAAAGATAACTTTATGTTACCAAATATTGACATGATCGTAGACTCTATGATAGGCCATGAAATTCTCTCCCTAATGGATGAATTTTATGTTTATAATAAAATATGCATTGCTAAATAAGGTCATGCCTTTTACCTTTAAAATGTATGTGCCACTTATCAAAGAGAAATGATAGTCATCTTCCATGACATGTTACATGATATTATGGAATATTATGTATATAATATCTTGATAAAATAAAAATCAAGAGTTGATCATCTAGAAGGTTTAAGGAAAAACTCTGAAATATTGTGTGAATACAAAGTTAAGGACTCAATCCCAAGAAATGTATGTTTAGTGTATCTTTAGGAAAACGCTTGGGGTTCATTGTTTCATGGTGAGGTATTGAATTTGATCTAATGAAGGTCAAATATATCATGGAAATTCCTCCTCTACACAATATTAGACATGTAATAGGTCTTCAAGGAAAATCCTAGTCCATCAAACATTTCATCTTGCAACTAGTAGACAAGCTCCATCACTTTAATTAACTTCTCAAAAAGTATGTATAGTTAAAATGGAATCAAAAATGCCAAGATTCTTTCTCCAAACTAATTTTATATCTCTCAAATCCTCCACTGCTCATGCCACATATTCTAGAAAAATCATTGTTTCTTTATATGTATTCCATAGAGGACATAATAGGGTCATTACTAGCACAACATAATGATTAGGGGAAATAACATGTTGTTTACTACCTCATTAGGACCTTCATAGATCATCAAATTAACTATTTCCAATTTTAGAAATCATGCATAGCAGTGGTATTCACATTTCACAAGCTATGTCATTATTTTCTCAATCATACAACTAATCTTAATGTAAAATTACATCCACTCGAGTATCTACTATCCATATATGTTACAATAGGAAGGATTTCGAGCTAGGTTGTTCTACTTAGTGAATTTTATATAGAATTTTTCAATAAAAATACATCAAAGGAAAAATCCTTACAGATCAACTTGTTGCAGTACCTCTACTAGGATCAAAATCTCTTCACTTTGAAATTTTTATCCATAACTCTTGTATGTTGATGTAATTCCCTATTGTACTTTATTTTTGATGGATCTTGTAATATTCCTAGGTCAAGAGTTGGAACCCTACTACTCACATTACATGGTGATGTCATTCCAAAATATTTTCATATTAACTATAGCAATAACATTATTGATTATGAAGCTCTCATAGTTGGATTGAAGTTCACTATATCATATAATCTAAAGGAGTTGGTAGTTTACATTGATTCCCTCTTGATCATCAATCAATTCACCAGTGAATATCAAGTCAAAGATGACAAATTGGACCCCTATAATATTATGGTTGATTACTTGAAAGGTTATTTTCACCTAATCACTTTTATAGAGATTCCTCACATATAAAAAATATCAGCAGATACCATGAAAACTATTGGACCCCTTCTTGAGTTTAGTCCAAATCAAACACATAATGAGTTTCTAGTAGAATATTTTTTGAATTCAACCTACAATTTTCCTGAGTCAACCATCATATGTGAGATAGTTGATCCTAACAACCCTTGGTATCATGATATTTACACCTTCATCCATGATAAAACTTTCCCTGACAATATAACATACTAAAATAAACAAAGTCTAGCACAATGTGCTTCATGATACATTATCTTTGCTGACACCATATATCAAAGAGATTTTTATGGAACTCTCCTCAAATATATTAATCAAGATGAATAAAACCAAACTCTAATAAAATTAAATGCTAGTACTTGTGCTGAACATACAAGTTCTCCTTCGTAATCTCTTCACAACATTGAAATCCCATTCATGCTCCTTCACAAGATCTTAAACCCATCACCACACATTATCCTTTCTCCTAATGGGTGCTCAACATTATAGGTAAAATCAAACCCATATCCTTTGATGGCCATACATTCTTTATCATTGCAACCAAATATTTTACCGAATGGGTAGAGGTCAAACCTTTCACTTATGTTACTAGTATTGATATTTCCAAGTTCATATTCAAGCATCTCATTTGTCATTTTGGCGTAACTTCCTTGATTTTTATAGATAATGGTACATATTTTAAAAATAAAATCATTAAAAATATCACCAAAGGATTTCACATCCACCTAAAATGGTTTACTCCATAGTATCCACAGTGTAATGGACAAGATGAAGCATCCAATAAAATTCTAAAATCCATCTTGGAAAATATTATCAATAAACATGGTAACAATTGTCATATGTAAGTTTATCCATCCCTCTAGGCCTATCACACATCTTACCATACTCTAATAGGAGATGCACTATTTTTACTCACATATGGAACTAAATTTGTGTTACCCATAGAGGTGAAGCTCCCATCACTCTGTATATCCCTTAAATATTTTGATCAATGAAGAAAAATATAGATAGGTTCCTCTTACATAACTTCACCTCCTAGATGGGAAGAGGATTAATTCCTTTTATTATTTAAAATTTTCTAAAATTTGAATTCATTTTAGCAACAATAAATGGATAAAACCAAGACATATTGAAATTAGTGACCTTGTACTAAAGGAAAATATAAAAAACAAAACAAAAGATATGGAAAATCAAGGAAAATTTGAACCTAAATGGTTAGGTCCCATATGTTATCACTGCAAAATATGGGTCTAGTGTATACAAGATATCCACTAAATATGTCTAATACCTTAAAGATCCAATAAATTTGGTTCATATGAGAATATTGTATTCATAAATCATCAACCAGTACATTTTGTGTTGGGTGAATTTAGGGACAACCATCTTACCACTCTTTCACCCTATTTCTCTTATCACATCATCCCAAACCACTTTATGTAACTAGTTCCTTATAGTTCATATGTTTACCATTCATTTATCATCCATATTTTATCATCTCCATTATCATTTATACCTTAGTATCATAGATCACTTGTGTATTTTTGAATGCTTAAATGGGTCCTAGATCACCTAGAGTTTCTCATTTTTCAGTAGACATGAAAATAAATTAAAAAGATCCTAAAACATTCATATATTTAAAAAACTCACCAAAAAAACTACAAATTTCTACCAAAACTACCAAAAAATATAAAAATTAAAAAACTAATCTAAAATCAAAATATCAAACATGACAATAAGGACTTCCAGCTCCCAAAACTCTAGGGGTAATCCTAGAAGGTTGACCCAGATAGGGAACTCAAAAATAGACGTCACATAAGGGTTAAAAGTGGGTTCCCATTTCTTAACAACCACATGAGATTTTCCAATAAACCAAGGACCTCCAGCCATAATCTTCGCCACGTGATGTTTACTAGGAAAAGAGACTAAGAAAAAACCATTGGCATATGCTGAAACTTCAACAGATCCATTAGTCACCAAACACATGTTGGCCCATCCTCTAAAGTAGTCAATATTTGGTCTAGAGCCAAGGTATTTAGAAAAAGGAGCACCTTTCATGGAGGATTTTTTTCTAGCCAAAAGAATCTTAGGAACTTTAAGGGATAAGTTACCTTTCTCTTTAGACAAATCTAGTCCCTCCAAAATCACGTTTTCCAAGCTTTTATCGACCAAAGGTTTCACCCACGTGCTTGCAGCCCCATCCTTATCCTTGTTTTCCTTAGACTAAACAATCACGTGATATTTTACTAGGTTCAATCCGTTCATCCTGCTCCTCCATCTAACCCACTGGAGATTCCCACTCATTTCCTTCATTTGAAATTTCTAGCAAATCTTGCTCCCACTCCATGATTATTTTTGTTCCTCCTTTTTTAAGGCCCCTGGGAGCTGATCCCTATTTTTACCTTATCTAATAAAAACAATTATCAAACATGAAACTGTGCAAAAATAAACAACATTTCTAATAAACAAAAAATTCAAATCTCAACACATTGAATCTTCTCCTAATGTCATTTCCAATATCAATAAATTAAAACAATCTGAATCCCTTGCGTGCATCCTCACTTGGGGAAATATCAACTCTCATTTACTCCCTTGCAAGTATCCTTGTTTTGGGGAAATGAACCAATAAATCGGAAATCATATTACCCCTAACATGCATCCTTTCTGGTAGAATTAAGTTTCTTTATATGTTGATACTTTTTTCAGTTAGTTGTTTAACCAATCAAAAATTTATTGATTATCATCTTGCTTAATTTATAGCCATGATGAAAACATCTATTGTGGATATTGGGTTTGTTTTTCCCTTTTTTGTTGGTTGTGTGTATGTGTATGCAAATATTAGTTTACTCATCATGGTTCTTTAATAATCATGGTGTTGACTCTATTGTGCAAAAGCAAATTAGGTTACTCCAAAATACAAAATTTGAATGGAAGTTCAAGCTACGAGTAATGTTAGTTGTATTATCATTATATGCATTCATACATCTCATTCAAAATTACAAAAATTATAAAAACAATTTTTTTTAACAATGTGTAAATCGTCATCTATATACATCCTCATATATAATGTCTAACGTATTAAAAATATCATAAAAATATATACATCATCTTGCCACAATGGGAATCTATACAATGAAAGTTCCTTCATAAAGAAGCATATACAAAACAAATAAGAGTCTACCATACAATATCAACCATGCTTCTTGCAAATCCTCAGACTGCTTTCTCTATCATATTTCCTTAGATATATTATATAGACTAATATAGCTGATCTTGATGGAACATACGATCTCATTGATCACCTTGACCTTGTCATTTTCCTCTAGTTGTATCTTGTAGCTCTGTGAATCTTGAGAAAGTTGCCTCATATAAAAATTTGTAATAACCCAAATCATTGGTCATTATCAATAACTCATATAAAATATGCCCCCATCCCACTTTCCTCTACAAAATGATGCACCGCATCCCTCTTGTATATTACTTGTCATAATTAGGGTTCATTTTAAGACCCCTCTTCTTAAAAACATTTATTGAATGGGTGGATAATCTAACGAAAAGTAAATTCACATTGTTGGTGAATGTAAGAAATGAGGGTTTCAGGAAGATTGTGAATAGAGGTATTTTTCAAGTCACCATTCGCGGATGCCCTTTTTTGGTTTGTTCCTAGATGAAAAGTATGAAATGTTACCAAATGACAAGTATGAAATATTACTGAACGACAACAAAAAAATTGACATACATTAAGATTTTTTTTTTCATCTGATAATAGATTTTACTTACCACCTGACATTAGTAATGTGATCCTAGATGGTAGCTTGTCAGCTAAGTTTTGTTATTTGGGAACATTTTTTGTTATCATTTGACACTGCTAATGTGTTCTTAGATGTAAACTGGCCACACAATGTTTTGTTATCATTTGGTGTCTAGGATTTATAAATGATATCTGAAAATGATTTCACTTATCGTTTGACATCACCAACGTGTTTCTGTGCATTTCAGTTCACTTAAACACAAGGTTCTATTTTCATCTTGTATTACGAAGTTTGTTGACATGCAAGAACTTAATTACGTTGTCGAACGTCTTGACTTATATCACTATTTGTATTGTCACAAGTCAATATCCTTATGTTTTCTCTTGTTATAACTCCCCATACCACGTTTCTTGTAGCCTCAACCTATAGGCATTGGCTCATAGCCATTTCCTCTATTATATATACACCCATTCCCATTCATTTTGTCCCATTTTAAGATTCAAGTCTCTCTAAGATAGAGTTTTTCAAAGCTTCCAGCATTCCACCACTATTGAAAATGGTTTTTTTCTATGCTTCTCATCCACTTCTAATATTATCCATTAGCCACATGATTTTTTATATGATCCTCATATATAGGTATCTACCATTTACCAACACCTCTTTTTTTCAAATAATAAAAACATCAAGATTCAATAATAATGGAACCAAGAAAAAATTCCATCACCACACCTTCCTATGTTTACCAAAACATATTGTCTCTATAGTTACTATAACTACTAGAAGCCCCTCACATAATCAGTCAATCCAATTTGATTAGTAACTCAAGATTCTATGGACTTATTTATATGCCTTAGTATTAAACAGAACATAAGTTAAATAATTTAATGTAAATGTATAATAGTTCTGATGGCACTTTCACTAATGCATTACCATCCCAATAATTTGTCACTAGAATAAAACTTGATGATATTCATTATCCAATAGGCCTACCCCATCAAACCACATTGCCTGTATTAACAAAACCCATTCTACCTGATGAGAAAAATAAATTTTTAGAGTCTCATTATGATTTTTGAGATGAATATGAGGTTAATAATCCCTTAAAAAGAGGGATTAACACAAAATATAATGTAGTCATTTTTACTCCTATCACAAAAGAAAGGAAACCCATGTGCACGCCGGACTATCACCCAGCAGAAGCTAAGTGCTCACCCGAGGCACATGCGGGTACCGAGTCTCTATTTTATGTGATTTTAGTGGGAAAAATCATCTATGATTAGTGTAAGAGTTCTTAGGAGGGAATTTTAAGACAAGAAAGAACCATAGGGCTCAGAACAACCTCTAGATCCTTGCAGTTGCTTCAGACCGAGTGCTTTAATAGAATCCAAAACATATATTATAACAGAAAGAATAATACAAGAATTCATACATAGCATGAAAGGAAAGGGAACCCATATGATATAAAAGTACATTAAAACCATTGATATCCATGTCTATATATAACAAGTAACCTCATTATATTCATTTATTCATTACAGAGAGTCACATAGAGTAGACCGCAATCATGCATATCTCTGGATGTATGTAGTTAAGCTAACAGAAAAATAAAAATTACAACTCCATGCTTAGTGCATTCTTTTCTGAATACAAATATCCACTCACAGTAATTCTGGAGAGATCTACTCACTCTCTAACCCGCTATACCTCGTACTTATAGATATATCTTTTACTTCGTAGGTAGTTGTATTTATAATTTTCCTACACTGCCAACTCACCTTCCAACATCCTCAAATCTGATGGCAAGTGTTGAATGTGGTCTATGCGAGCATGCTTCTTCAAGCCTGAGCTTTCCACTTTACCTCATGATGTTCTTATAGAAGATTCTATCTGGGGCATGCTCTTTCATGGGGTAGCCTATCACTAGGTTGACATCTTATCCATGTGCAACTGATCATGCTTTTCATGTGTTCTTCCCTAGGTGCTCAAATTGACTAAGTCCTGAGCCTCCTTTTGCATGTCGCGTATGCTATGTGCTTCCCTAAACCTTTCTCTCATGCACTTTTTCCTTGTGCACCTTTTCATAATGGGGACCCTACGCGCCCAGGCACGCCTTCATACCTTATTAAGATTATAGGGGTCCAACATCACCCCACACTATGCCTATTCTCCATCCTTGGAAACATTTCATTTGACCAAGATGCATGTTGTCCAGGGAACCAATGAATCATCTTACACTTTACAAAAAGAATAAGGAATGAAAAAATTGGGTAAAAGAATGAAGAATGGGGGGTAGCATCAACTCACCAAGCTAGGAAAATCTTTTTGGAGGTCTGCCTCTAGCTTATTCCATATTTCGACCTCAGCCTTGTGCCTTATGGCAGAACTCTCCCACCATAGGGTGCTCACTTCATCAAAACTCAGGCCAACTCCCTGGGTGCCCAAAACATCCACAATCTGTTCCATCTCTTTACCCAGGTCCTCAAGTTTATCCATCCTTCTAGTGATCTGAGGGTATAATTCCTTTAGCTAGGCCTTAATTGAGCTCCGTAAAGCTTCAATTGCCTTTGATTTCTTCTCTACTTTTTCCAGAACCTTGTCTCTCTCCACCCTATTCCCCTTGTTCTTTTCTTGGAACTCTTTTAGCTCTGCTTCAAGCATGGTGACCAAGGATCTTTCCACCTTATCTCTATCTGTGCATGTATCATATGTGGCTTCTACAGACTGGGTAGATGACCTTAACCTCCGCATTAGTACTTGGCTGTACTCTATAATGAGTGCTACCCAAATTCAATCGGTCCTCCTCTTTCAAGAATGTGGCCAATTCTTTAGTAGACTCTAGGGCCAAGGGTTCGTCTCTCTCATAGTGAGGATGCACTGTAAGGTCTTCCATACACTCCAAGAGGGATGAGTACTTTTGTGTAGGTGGTGCTAAGTCCAGGTGCTTCAGGAGGATGGTACCCTTGATAGACTCCATTTTCTTGTATACTTCCTGTACCTTTAACTTTCTCTTCCTTAAACTCGCACCTTAATTGTGCGCTGATTAATTCTTCCTGTTTCAAGCTCTTGGCCTTCTCCACTAGTTCTTCTTCCTTCTTCCCTAACTTCACTTCAATCATTCTAATCTTGTTGTTACGCGTAAATAATCTAGCCTCAGTCTCGACTGCATGACCTTATTTAGTGCATTACAGACCTGCTCATCTGAGATCTCCCCAGCATTCACTAAGGGATTGATCCCCTTAGAATCTAGAAATTTGATGAGTGCTCTTTGGCAGACTTTGGAGTCTGGCTTATCAACGTGGGACTTGAATGCCCAAGAGAGCATCTTCTTGGTTCTGGGGTATGCACCATCCTTCTTAAAAGACCCCATGGCTATGAGCCTTTCTGTGGGTATGGTGCTCTGGAATCATGTGCATAACACCTTCCTTGTGTCATCAACATATCCCATTACTTGTCTTTGTTCTTCATCCATATTTCTTCTACCCGAGAGCACACCTACGGGGAAGCTTACTATCAGAGTGGGGCCTCCTACGTTTTCATGTTCCTTTTCAATGTTCTCCTCCTTCCCCTCCTTCAGCACTATGTTTGCGCTACGCTCCAACTCTTGGTCTACCAAGACCTTGAACATTCTTTGTGCTTCTCTCTTTGCCACCTTCGTGATCTGCTCTTTTGTAAAACTTATGGCTTCCTCCTTTTCCCTAGAAACCTCCTCATCCTCCATGTCTTTGGCATCTTCCTCATCCTATACACCCTTGTGCACTGTGTGAATATAAAATATTGCTTCTCATCTCCACTCTCCTCTCCCAAGTTGTAGATGCTAAACACACATGGATCTTGGCCTTTCTCTATCTCTTCTTCCTTTCCACCATATTCTTCACTTTCATCCCCTGTTCCGCCCATGTATTTCTCTAAGCTGTCAGTTTCCTTCGAGTCATCTTCTTCATAAACCCTCTGACTTTCTTCCTAAGAGGTAGCTCCTGATTAGGGGATTGGGCCTTATCTTCTTCCTCAGGCAATTCTTCCTTGGAGATGGGTTGCCTAGGTGCCTCTATCTTCTAGTGCATCTTCTCCTTCACCAGGAGATTTACTTTCTTCACATGTAAGTGTTTGGCTTAGCACTCGTGGATGGCATGCTCACTGTTTGAGCAGTTTGCACAGCTGGTGATTCTTATTATCCTCGCCCTCTTTTCTTAGACATTGGATTCTTCTTCCCTAAGGGGTCTTCAGGTATGGAGACTTCATTCACCAGATACACACCCTTCTTGAACTTCATGGCCTTATGCATAAGCACACGCGCGTCACTGATCCTCCAGTGATGGGTAGCATCATTGGTCTTGTCATTTGAATCTCATGTGACACATAATTTTCCATGTATGCACACTTGCTATCGAGGTAATTCAACTTCTTTCTCATCTCCATGTGTTCCTCAGTCCAGCCTACTGAGTTCCAGTCTTAGCTTCTTTGACTCTTTAAACCTATTCACTCCTTCTTGGAAGTATTGGGTAGTAAATATGAAGGGGAGCTTGCAGCAAGGGCTCCATGATTCATCTATCAGCTTGAATCTACCTAGGCAGTAGTGTTGGTAGACCACAAATTCAGCTTCTACCTTAGTGGCTACTAGGAGTTGTTAGGGGATTCTCCACTCTGGCCCAAATGCATTCCTCAGGCACGTGTACCATTTTGCCAGCTGCACCTTGTGGGGTGTTGTCATTGTATTGCAAGCATATTTTTCAAACCTCTTTACGGGTGAGGGATCCTCAGCAGGGTACTCCCATACAAATTTTTTTGGTGCGTCAGGAACCAATCTCCATAAATATAATAGTGAGAAATATGTTTCCGAAGAGGATCATGTCCCCTTCCTTCGTGCAACTAACAATTTCCTATTTGCAATGTTTACGTGGATAGGTTATATGTAGTTCCCTCTATAATATTTCTGTAGACATGTAGCCAAGGTTTTTTGACCTATTTCCATCTTTCCTGGCCATTCAGCTTAGTCACCAGATGCATGGCCATTTTCATTACAGAGCCCTTGATGTCTAAAATGTCATAGTACCGTGACCCTTTCTTACAAGCATACTCAGTGATGGTGTCTTGAATAGCTTCCTTATCACCAAGGTCATCTTCTAGGCTATCTCCCTCACATATGAGGCCTGTAAATTATGAAATCAACTGGGGAGTCATGCACATCTTATGCCCTGTAAAGTAGAAGTAGTCTTCATGCACCTGTGACATCAACCACTAGTACAGGCACTCTGGCTTTCCAAAATAAGGCAACTTATAGAGTTGTAACATCCCTGCCTTCTCCATTTTAACCTTAATATCATCATCATATATAGGAAAACCCTCAGGTGTTTGTTTTTTGGTGGGGTGTACTAATTCCAATGCCATTTCCTTTTCTATTTTGTTTGTACGGTGATTATATTCACTAATAGGTATACTTCTCAAGTGGTATTTCCATTCCTTCCCCATCATCACCCCATCTGGGTATTGCATTTTTGCATACCATTCTTCATTTGTGTCTACCACAAGTTTTGGTTTTTTAGCCTTGGCTTTGCCCTGTCTTTTCTTGGGTGCCATGGTCAAGGTATTTTTATCACTCCTACCCTCTCCTTGTTATTTTGTCTTACTTCTTCCAATCCTCTAATCTCATATTCATGATACAACTCTTCTAAACTATGCCCTAGTTTGTCAAACCCTAACTGGGATAAAATCTTCACAAGATAGTGTTTCTTCACTCTCTCCATGAACATGTAACCCCTTCTGGTTCACAAATTCAAACAGGCTACTTCAATCTCATAGATCTTCCTTCACTTGATCAAATCTGAAAGCCCTAGTTTATGAAAATCGCTTATATCTCAAACTCTTCTATTTCGCAAAGTAAAAATGAGAGTGCCCCAACCCTTTACTTATAGTTTTTCTCTATTTTGAACATTAAATGCTACTTCACCTACCACCATAATTTGTTCATTTAATGTGTATTTTTCAAACAAATGTCATCTTTGACACCTTCCCTTACACGCCCAACCTACGCAAAAACTCCTCCAACCTTCTAGACACACAACCAATGCAACCTGATAGGAGACTCTTGTGCACGTGTAACCTACATCGAAGGAACTTCTTCTATCCTGATCATTTCTCTTGCCTACCTGGTGTTGCTTTCAAATGTACTTTCTCCTCCTTAGTACGTGGGATCTACAAGTAGCTTTACCCTAGCACTAACTGTTTTTCCATCTTCCTCTTTATATATCTCTTTCAACCTGGCTACTCAACAAGGCTTTTCAACACAAATTCCTTGGTACTTTGATCACATGCTTCTTCACCTTTCTCCACCCCACACTTAAAGCAATGCACGGTCCTCTACACACTCACAAATTCTCCAAAAATAGCAATAAGGTTACTATGGCCCAAGGCACAAAATGAAACAACAACGCGAAAGGGAAACACAAGAAAAGGAAAATGCATAAAGGAAACTTCTAAACTAACTAGCAAAACTACCTTATTTACAAACACCAAGAAGACTTATTTATAGTAGGGCTTCAGCCTAATGCCATTTAAGTGTCTAGGCAACTTCATCCCACCTAGTGCTTGTAACTGGCATGCGCCTGAATCAAGGATGTATGAGATTGTGTAAGGACCCAACCAATGGACTTTCAACTTCCCAGGATGGCGAAAAAACTTAGAATAATATAATAACACCATCTACCCAACCTCAAAATTCTTATTTCTAATATGGCGATCATGGCAAGCATTTTGTGTGCCTTTTCCACTATTTGGATTTATTAGGTAAGTGATCATCTCTCATCCTGTTTCATTAGATCATCAATTCTTTCTTCCAGTGTTTGTTCATTAGCTAAACCTATTACATGAGCTATTTGCAGAGAAGGCAACATGAATTCAACCAGCAAAAAAGCTTCTGTACCAAACACCAATTGAAAAGGTGTGGATATTTTTAGTCTTTTATACATTATCCTGTAAGCCCATAGTACTGCTGATACCTTTTCATCTTAGTCAAATCTTCCAACATCACATATCTTGGTGAAGGTATGACTCAATATCTTGTTAAATGCTTCCATGATTGCATTTGCTTGTGGTTGATAGGGTGTAGTCTTGTGATGAGCTACCATGAACTCTGATAACAGGATCCTGATGGTGTCATTCAAGAAATGTGTACCCCTATCACTGGTCAAACTCAATGGACATCCATAACTAGTGATAATGTTTTCCCATAAGAACCTTGCCACTATTTTTTCCGTACAATCTTTACTTGGGGCTGCCTCTGCCCACCTTGTGAGATAATCTGTGTAAGTGATGACATAACGTGACTGAGTCCTATGTACTACTAGTGTAATAGGTCCTACAAAGTCTGTCACCCATTTTCCAAAAGGCTCCACATTAGGAATAGGGTGAAAAGGCATTTCATCTCTCCTTCTTGGTTTGCCAATGAGCTGACAATAGTCACATGGTTTACAATAATCTCTGAAATCCTTGTACAAGGTTTCCCAAAATAAATCTGTCATTATTATCTTGCACATGGTGGCATCACTTGCATAATGTCCACCCACACTTCCTCCGTGTGCTTCCTCCATGATGGACAGGCGCTCATGCTTTAAGAAATACCTACAAAAAACTTCATCATGTCCTAATTTGTATAAGTCTCCACTGATTAACATGTAGGGCGCGATGCGTATGGCCAACTACTTCTTTTCCAATGTCTTCATTCCATCTAGCGCCACACCTTCCTTTAAGAATAGTACAATATCCTCTAAATCCAAGGGTGTGTGCCACAACCTAAATAGTTACGTGTCTAGCATTGCTTCCTTAATACTCTACGCATCCTCCCCTGAATCAATTCTTGACAGATGATCAATTCCACAGTTGTGTTTTCTAGGTTTTACTATAACAGTGAATTCAAAATCTTGAAACAACAACACCCATCGACATACGCATCCTTGTAGAATAGGCTTGTTCACTAAGTAATTCAATGCCATGTGGCCAGTGTAGAACATAAAGGGTGCTGCCAACAAATACTACCTAAAATTGAAGAGTGCATAGATCATTGACAATGCCTCATGCTCGGTTTTGGTATAGTTCTGCTCTGCTAGTGTCAACTTCTTGCTTGCAAAATAGAGAAGATTATCTACAATCCCTTCACCTAGATGTGCAAGCATTTCCCCAATGGTAGTCCCTGAGGCATCTACATGAACATGAAAGGGCTTATCCCAAGAGGGAAACCATAAAATAGGTGCGGTAATAAGCCCATCTTTTAATGTATCAAGCCCCCTCTATTGCACCTCTATCCAATGGAAGGCACTTTTATGTCTAAGTAACTCCTCTAACAGCATGATGATATTAGCATATCCCTTAATCAATATTCTATAATAGCCTGCATGCCCAAGGAATCCACGTACTGTGCTCTGGCTAGTAGGTTCCCTTAATCCCACAATAACTACAACTTTAGCGGGATCTACTAGCAAACCCTCCTTACATATGATATACCACAATAAAGTCACAAAGGGTGTAGAAAACACACACTTCTTAATGTTGAGGGATATCCTCAACTACCTACACCTCTCAAACATTCACCTCAAATTGTCACAATGGTCTTTAACCAGACCATATATTTTCCAGTCATCCAAAAAGACCTAAAGAAATTTATTGATGAAATCCTAGAATGCTTGCACCACTATGCATGAAAATATAGATGGCACATTCTTCAACCCAAAGGACATGACCGTATATGTAAAACTTCCCCACTCGGTGGTGAAAGTTGTCTTTTCTTGGTCTTCCTTTGTAATCCAGACTTGGTGGTACCCTGAAAATCCATCTGTAAAGGAATATATTTTGCACCCAGCGACTCCTAAAATTTATTCAGTGAAGGGGGTTGGAAATGGATCAATGACACAAACTACATTCAATTCCCTATAATCCACAAAAATTATAATCTGCACATCCTTCTTGATGTTGATTAGCATTGGACTTATCCAGTCTGATTCTTCCACTACCTCAATGATCCTAGAAGCTATCATTTTTTCTATCTCCTCCTTGAGCTTTATGCGCAAGTTGGGATTTATTCGGTAGGGCTTTTTCCTAATCAGGCATGCACCATCCTTTAGTTTTTTCTTCATCTCCCCTAAGGAATGGTAAATTCCTTTGAGCTCATGATACCCACGTGGAAATAAATCCTCAAATTTACGCAACAGATCAATGATTTTTGATACTTCCTTCTCTGTCTAGTAATCCCTAATAATAGCTTCCTTTGGTTCTTCTTCTAAACTGATGTTAACTTTATTCTTCTTTAAAGCCTTGTAGTAGGCACGTGTGTGAGCATCTGCACTATCCACTACCTCACGTGTCCCTATATAATGTCTAACATCTAAGCTTTCTAATTCCTCTCCATTAATCACATATACCAACTTTCCCTTTTCTTATTCTAAACACGCGAACTCAAACTGTAACTCTTTTGTTTCCTTTTCTTCTTCAAAACGTTCCTCCAATCCTAGTTCACCTAGTAATTCCAATAGCCTATCTTCCATCTTGGTACTATGCCCCATGGTAAGGAACTTGATACCCTACAAGGCCTTATCAACCGATGGCTTAGTACTCCAATATTCAAAGGTTTGAATAAGGTCAGCCGTGAGTTCTTGCCAATTCCTTGTCTGGCAACGTGTCTCCAAATGAATGTACCACGCATGCGCATAACCCTATACTGTAGAATACAACTTATGCACCTAGAGGGATGGTGGTAAAGCTTCCACGCCTTCTCTCTAGACACATTCACACTCCTAGATATTGAAAGAGGTAGGCTCCTTCCCATGGTACTCATTGATGATGGCGGGTACATTGCTCCTAGAAAAACTAATAGAGAGAGCAATTCTTACCTCACGCCAATCTAAAAGGCTCTCCTGATGTGTGGCCCACCACCAAGCTGCTATGCCAAGTAAGACATAACTTAACATCTCCCTTCATTCCTTCACATCCTTCCACTGAGCTTCTACCTACTGTAGATAGATCTCAGGGAAGGATCCTCCTGAATACTTGGGCAATTCTTTACCTCCAAGGTGTCTAATTGTGTGTGCCTTTGTTACCTTGGTCACCAACCCTCTTAACTATCGTCCCATTAATTTATAAGTTCCATGCACCCAATTGTCACATGCCAGACTAGTGGTATCACTCACTGACGGAGAATATTCAAACTGGATAACCCCATTAGTAGGGTGTATAATCTCAGGGTCTTTGATTGAGTGCACATAAATCTTGTCTAGAACTTCTTCCCCCAACGGTTCAATATAGGGTGTCGACTTCCCATCAACAAGGGGTATAATGACTTATTCCTTCTTGTTCTCAAAGTTGATGTACTCTTTTTTGAACCAAAGGTCAACATTGTTTTTGTAACACCAAGGATGCCCAAGTAGTGCTGGGAAATTGTCCTCCTTGGCGAGCGCCAAGACTTCGAAGTCCCCAGTAAACTTGGCTCCCTAGATAGTAATAGCCACATCCTTCAAGACACCGATGGGAATTGCTTTTGTCTTTTTTGCCATATACAACACATTCAAAGATGGCTGTAATGCAGGTCTTCCCATCTAATGCCATGTATTCAAAGTTAGAAAATTAACCTCCACACTTGTGTTAATGAGGATATTGATGAGGAGCCACCCATCTACAATTGCATTCAATGTAATCTCCTTGTCATAGTCAAGGCTGTGAGGGGGAAGGTTCACATTCAAGACATGTCTCTTGTGCTCTTCTCTGGTGCATGGTACCTTATCTCTCAACCAGGATCCTAGCAAGTGAATGATATTCTCCTACCTTATCATTTTACAAACCTCCTTAACCTCATCCAGGTCATCCTTTTGTGCCTCAACTCTCCTTCCTTGTTCGTCCCTCCTGGATTTCTCCTTTAGACACTAGATCTCCCCTTGTAAGCTCTAAATAACATCCATGGTGTCCTAATATATCTCATTTTGATGTGTGGGGTCAAGATACTTTCCATGAATGACCTCCTCCCTTGAAACCAGGGTTTTTTCTCTTGGTACCTCTCTTGCGTGCATGGCTTCTGACCTTATTGTTCCCAAGATAGGCTCCAAATCTTCATCCTATGTTACCTAGGGAATCCACTGTATGTCTTCCTTCTTAATACTGATCATTGCAGTGCGCTTGTCCTTCTGTGCTTCTGATTCATATTCTCAAATAATTCTGAGCTCTCCTCATACTTATGCTTCTTTCCACACCATGAGAATTGCAATAGTTCTGGGCACTTATGCTTGTAATGTTCTATAGATCCATAGTTGAAACATGTTCCATGTGGAAACTCACTCCTTCCTCCTCTGTGGTTACATCAACCATGAAATTATCCTTAAAAACCTCTTCCACACATGCCTCCATCTACGTAGTCCTCATAATGGTGATTCCTTAGAAACACTGGCAACGCTGGTTTGGCGCACCCCATGATCAATGGCCTCATATATCTAATCAATGACCCTATAGTCCTTGTTGTCATGGGTTCTAGAGGTGTAAAATTTGTAGCAACAAGATACATTCTTCCTAATCATGTGCTACAGCAGGGGACATCTACTTGCATCATGGTCCCCGTGAAAAATTTCACAATCCACTGTCAAAGCATTGTTATCCAAAATGTGCCTCCCTGCTCATTTTGTGGCTAACTCCTTTCATTCTTCCCTCTCTTGTGCCTCAGACATAATTTTTTACTTTTCAGGAACTCAAAACTTTCTAGAAATGACACCATTGGATAGAGCTCTCTCTCAGCTTTCCAGAAAGGTAAATTTTTCCTCCTAACTCCATGTATTTTTGAAGTTATGGCTCAGCGGAGTTTTTGTGGGAAATTTTCCCCTAAAAGGCACGTAGCCGATGAGACACTGCCGCATGTCCAAGGAAGCGGCGGGGGTTGGAGGAAAACTTGGTTTTTTACCAAGTGCTTTGGAATAATTTTGAAAGGAAGATTCTTTCCCTGTAGGCCCACTGAAAAATCAGATGATGCCACGTGTCCAAGGGAGAAATTTGAAAAATTTGGCTAAGTGTTGCGCATGGAAAATTTTGGAGGGAAGGTCTGTGCCCAATCATATGATGCCACGTGTCCTATGGTGTGGGAGTTTTGGAGGGAAAAGGAGAAGTTAGGTTTTTTGGCAAGTGTTTTGCCAAAATTCAAAAAACAACAGTTTTGGCCCACTACCCCTTCAACCAATCAGCAAAGGCCACGTGTAACCGGAGCTCGGAAAGGCGGAGCACAGGAGGAAATTGGGATTTTTTCTAAAAGTGTTCCCGTAAAAGTAAAAATGTTTGTGGATGGCCCGCAGCCAATGAAATTATGCCACGTGTCTCAGACTGGTGGGGGTGGGGAGAAATTGAGAAAATTTCCATAGGGAAAAACAAAGGAAATTTAAAAGGAAAAAGCCCGCCCCCAAGATGCGAGCCAATGGGATCTGCCACGTGTCAAGTGCTAGGAAAAAATCAAGGAAAAGCCCACAAGTAAAATTAGAAGGGGGAAATCCTGTATCTAATGGGGTTATGCCACGTATCTAGGTCAAAAATGGTCATAGTGGCCTGTGGAAAGTTCAGAAAGGAAAATCCCGTACCCAATCAGAACGTGCCACGTGTCCTCAACTCATCGGCCCAGCGAGGATTTTTTGGAAAATTTTCCAAAGGGCAAAGCGATGGAAAATGAAGTGTAGAGGGCCCGTGCCCAATCAGAACATGCCACGTGGCAACTGAAATGGTGGAGCATGGGGATTTTTTGGGAATTTTTCCCAAATACAAAAAAGGTGAAAAAATTCAAATTTTTGCCCGCCAATCCAATTTGGTCCTGTTTTTCCCTAAAACTTCAAACAGCCATATCTTTTGATCCAGACCTTAGTTTTTCACGTTCTTTATATCAATGGAAAGATGGTAAAATTCTATACAAGATTCTAGGGCATTTTTTTGCATTTTTATGGATTTTGGAGAGATAAAATTGAAAAACACCTCTGGCACGCGGTCATGCATAGAAATGACATTTCAATCACCATTTTTAATGAAGAATGGCTCACATTCTCTCCCAGCTGGCTAAAAATGTCAGGGAATGGGCCTGTAAGGATGCCCATGTTGTTTTAATCACATTTTTATCAATGGTTGAATCCCTTCCATGTTTTCCTACGTTTCTCTCTCCTAGGCTCGTCCCTTGCACTGTAAAAGCCAGATTTGGCTCATTTTCAAAAGGTTGAACATTTTTTGTATAACAGGATCCCTTTTTCACCTTGGAAGTGATTTGATGGAATATAAAACCTTTTCTAAGAACTACAACCTATTTTTTGCCTCTCAGGTGTTGTAATGCATGTATTTTGATATTAAAATGACAATGCAAGCTCTGTGAATGTGTTTCAATCCTCTGCTTATGTTGTTTTCTTCCTTTTTGATCTTTCATTACATGTCATCAGTTTTTGCATGTTGTTTTGTTGCATTTCCATGATTTGTGTCAATTTGTAGAAGTAAAAAATGCTCACCACTCCTTTGGTTCATCATCTTATTAGCATTAGTTTTAGTTTTTTGCATCCTCTATCTTTGCCCCTTTGAATTTAGAGTAGGAATTAGAAATATAAACCTCTGCAACTTGTAAGTGATAAATCTAATCAGAGGAGTTAAGGAACCAATCTCTAATATAGATATTCCTCTCCCATTTTTACAAGTCCCACACTTGGGGGGAGGATTCAATGTTGTGCAATCACACTGGATGCTTAGGATGATCAAACTAGAAATCTGATCAACATCCAAGCGTGTTGCTAATTTGCAAGAATAGTTTTGGCATGCCCGGTGGGACCTTAGAGGTCTTCATCTTCATTGAAACAAATTGATTTGCATTTGTTGCAAGTTTCTTTCTTAAAAGAGCCCTAAATTACACATCTGGTGACTCCAAGGAAGAAGAATCAGCTGGTTTTAGCAGTGCAGAGATGAAAACTCATGAGATGAATCACCACAATGTCAAGAGTTGGAGAAGAAGTGTTGTTTGAGTATCTACAATTATCTCCAAGAAGAAGGTAAAGAGGGAGAAGTATTCAAAGGTCTCCATCTCCACCAAATAGAACTCTCTCAACCCCTCCACCTGGTAGACCTTTCATTCAATCAACTAGGGTTCTAAGGCCAATCATAATGGCACAAAATAACCCCTATGTCAATTTCACTGGAAGCATCCCACTTGCTCTCAATGCACAAAATCCAATCCTAGTTGCAGCAATGAATAACATTCCATACTTTACTGGAGAGAATCAGACTACTCCTGGTGATCATGTTAAGGATATTTCTAACATTTGTGCAATCCATGAGATCAATAAGATGCAAGTTGCTGTTAAACTGTTGGCATCTTCATTCAAAGGGAAGGCTTTGCAATGGTTCAAGAGTCTTGCCTCAGGTTCTATTCAAAATTGGAACCAGCTATGTATAGCCCTCCATGAGTAATTTGGAGAAAAGGGAGACAACTTGTCCCTTTTAGAGTAACTGACAACCATCAAGAGATCTCCTAATGAGCAACTGATTGATTTTAACTTCAGATTTCAAAGGACTTAGGAGACAATTCCAGTGGCAGTCAGGCCAACAACAGAAGGTGCTTTTCTTTATTACCTCAAAGCTTTAAATTCTGATATTTCTATGTTAATTCAATCCATGTGAGGAACAACTATCCCCATTGCTTATAGCATTACTATTAGAGCTGAAAATTGTTTGATTCAAGTCGGCAAGCTAGCTCATATGCCACTATTCCCAATGCCACTATTCCTAAGTTTAGAGAGCCCAAACACTAATCAAATGCTTAATTTAGCTCCTATTCCCACTCCTAGAAGTCAGAATTTAAGTGAAGCTTCTACTTCATCTTCTAGTGCCTCAAATGAACTTCAAGAAGTCATGAAGCAATTACAAAATTTAGGTAATGAGTTGGTTACACTCAAGAGGCAGCAAGCCCAAGGTTTTAGACCTCCCTTATAGCCTTAAGCTCAGCCTAACAGGAAGCCATATCAACCCCAAATACCACCCAATCCAACTACAAATCTAAATCAAGCAAGGCCTCCTACTAACAGACCATTTCAGCCCTATAATCCCAATGCTACATCTGCCTCTAAAGCATTAGTGCCAGTGCAAAACAACATAGCTCAAGATTATGATTGGTGTTTCCCATGCAATGAACCTCATAACTAGTCTATGTGTTTCAACCGTGCCTTAAATCAAGCATTAATGGTGACAACAACTAGTGTGGAGGGTGAGGGTGGTCAAGAAACATTCTAGCAGCAGTCAGCTCCAAATGATACCACACTTGTAAACTGGTAGGCAAAAGATTTTTTTGGCATGAATCAAATGGTTTCCCAAAGTGTTGCAGCCAACACAACGTCAAAGAGGAGAAATTTGGGTGAAGAACAGCCATTATCCCTAAGAAATCCTCAATCTTCTATCACTCCACAAACTATTGGTAAACAAAGTGCAGTCCCAAGCACACAAAGATTTCCTAAGATAGCTCCTAGGCCAACTCAAATGCCATTTGCTGCTGCCCATGTGTAAGGAATGAATGTGTAGGCTAAGGGACAATAGAGAGATGCTTCATCTCCATTTAGCATCATTGATCAGATGAAGAAGAAAAATGTAAACATATCAATGTGGGAATCACTATCTATCCAAGGCCAAAGAGATTTGCGACAAGCTACCATGAAGGATTGGTCAAATTCAAATCAGCGAGTCCAGATACAAGAGAAAGTGCTCACAAATGCTGCCCATCCTGAGGGGAATCATGGAGGACAGCAAGGTAAGATGTTGAAGCCCCCTCCATTTTATGTTCCATTGATCATTGGGAATCAATTAGTACACAATTGCATGATTGATTCCAGAGTAAGTAGTTCAGTAATGCCCAAGCAAATAGCTTATCAGTTGGGAATTCAGTATGAAGTCATATCCAAAGGGGTAGTGCAATTGGATGGGACAACAATAACAACAGTTGGAGTGATAAAAAACTTAAGTCTTACCTTGTATGCCTGCCCCAACGTTGTTATTTTGCAAGATGTCTCAGTAATAGACCTTCCACCACTCTTTGCCCTATGTTTTTCAAGGGATTTCACAACCAAGATTGGAGGTTACTTATCTTCCGATTGGTCACAACATGCTGTTCCAGAATGAGATATGGAACCAAGGCCACAATCAGATCTGAACCTATAACAAAATTTTCATGTTAAGCCTTACACTCCAAGCCAAATCAATACCAATTGTTTCAGCATTTGATCAAGAGGATTATCCAAGCACTGATGAAGCTGACACCAAGGTAGGAAGCATCCCAGATCTAACTCTTGATGAATGGGCAAACAAGGTGCATGCTTTTGATCCTTATCAAGAAATAGAAAGAATCTGAGTTAGAAGTCTATTGCATGCATGAAGAAAATTAGCCTATTCCTAGCATCACCAAGCCAGACCATAAGGATGACAATGAGGTATGGCAGTTGTTTTTTGATGGATCAAGGAGTAGACAAGGTACAGGAGGGGGAGCTATGCTTGTTTCACCTTAAGGAGTTAAGTATTATTCAACTTTTAGATTTTAGTTTGCATGCTCTAATAACACTGTTGAATATGAAGCTTTGATATAAGGATTGCATTGGTCAATCAAGAGAGGAATAAATAACTTGCAAGTCTTTGGTGACAGTGAGTTGATTGTCAACCAAGTTAAGGGGCAGCATGCTGTCAAGAATGATCTAATAAAATGCTACAAGAATAGGGTGTGGGACCTCATTGAAGATTTTGAGGGTTTTGGCATAAAATCCATTCTTAGAAAAGAGAACCAAGCTGCTGACAGGCTTGCAGCAGTTGGGGCAGCCTTTGACGTTGTTGAAAGAATTCAGAAAGACAAGGTATAGCCAAACATCCATGTGATTGTGAGGCATTTAGTTCCAGAAAACAATGTAAGTTGGAAAGTGTTTGAAAATGATCAGCAAATCATCCATTTCTTGCAAGAAGAGGTTGAGTTCTCAGATAAAAATTAGAGAAAGTTGGAGCAGCAGTATGGTGACCAAGTGGTGCAGCTGAGAACCAACAAGCTACCAAAGGGACTTATTACTTTGGAGTCCTTTTTCAATCCTAATGATTGGTTTAGGAAGGAGAAAGCAAACATCCAAGTCATGGGAGAAGATTCAGTGTCCATCTCGGTAGAAGGAGGAAAATCAATCCAAATTGGTAAGATGACAATTGAGCAAGAAAGGTATGACTTCATACAACTTTGTCAAGAGTTCCCTGATGTGTTTTCTTGGAGATATGAAGATTTGAAAGGTTTTGATCCTGAGTTATCTCAACATACCATTGAATTGGATCCAAATACTAAAACCATCAAGAAAAAACAAAGGCCAGTCAACCCCCACATGGCGCCTCTCATGAGAAAAGAATTGAATAAGTTGATAGAATAAAGAATCATATTCCCTATTAAGCATTATAGTTGGGTAGCCAACTTGGTTCTAGTAAGAAAGAAGAGTGGGGAAATCAGATTTTGTGTTGACTTCAGAGATCTGAACATGGCATCTCTCAAGGATCATTACCCACTTCCTTCCATGGAGCAGATTTTGTAAGTTGTTGCTGGCTCCGAGAGGTTTTCATTACTTGATGGCTATTTAGGGTACAATAAGATTATGGTGAATGAAGAAGATCAGTTCAAGACAGCCTTTACAACCAAATGGGGGACTTATGCATATAGGAAAATGCCATTTGGGCTGTCCAACGCTGGAGCTACCTTCCAAAGAGAAATGGAAATGGCATTCAAGGGATTGATTAATAACATAGTGTAGACACCCAATTTGTATCTTACGACACCCTGTGCCCCGCATCTCATTTTTGCAACCTAACCTCACCACCTAAACCTTACACAATTATTTATTAATTACCTTATAATTAATAAATTCACATCTCCAAACCTGCCACCTCATTTCGCCACCTCATCATGACCTAGCCCTAACCCTAAATTAACCTAATTAAGACCTATAACTTGGTCTACATCCACACCCATGACTAATTACTCCTCACCCAAACAAAAACCAACCTAATAATGACTTGACCAAGCCCAAAACTAATCCCTCAGGAGAAAAGGAGGGAAAGTTGGCTATTTTACTAAAAATAGCACACTTTGACTTAACCGACATCGGTTTCGACTCGACCGCCGTCAGTTACGTAACCGCCATCTGTTCCCTGTAAATGACCTCCCCTAACCAAAAACAAAGGACCACCGAATTCATTTGAAAGATCCGGAATTCACTTGGCAGAGAAGAGACAAGTGAAGGAAAGAGAAGAGTTTACAGAGAAGGACATCGAGCCCAAGACTGCAACTTAATAACTAGAGCACAGGGACACCCGTCCAAGCATTGAGAGAGAGGATAGCTCACTTTTGATTGTCAGATCATCCCACCTGAGCCTTTCCTTTGTCATCACAGTCCTTGAACCTGTATCTTCATTGTGACCTAGTAAGTGGTGTCTTGTACATTTTTAAATACCATTTCTTTAACTTCTGATTCATAGTAATTATAAGCTCACTCCTAGATCTACTACCCGATAGCACCCTACATCTATCTTTCATTCCTCTACCCTTACATTGCCCCAAGGACAGCTCCCACACTCTCTGAGTCTTCTCCATCACCCTATTGCCTACCCCTAATCATTTACCAATCTTATAAACACCATAACCGCCTTACAACCAACCTTCATTGAAAGCCCCTAAATCACTGCCCCTACTGATATCGGTTATCAGCAACCGGTACCAGTTATACATTGACCGGCATCGGTCACTTTGACTGAAACCAAAACCAGCCTTTTCTTAATTGCCTTTTAACGAGGTAACTAAATTTTGATTTTACAATAACTTCTTTGTTAGCATTTGTGTTAATTCATATTAAAAGGGGAACTGACCACCTTTGAAAGGAAGTCTAATATTTCCTCGGCCCACGGCAGTTCCCTCATTTATTGTCTAACTATAATCTGGTGGTCTTGCATTCTTATTCACAGGTATTCCTTCCTAGACAAAAAGGAGTTCTTCACAATCGATCTTATCTCTCTCTATGGTACGCACACACCCTCCCAACACCCAACAGGTATTCCTCCTAGCCCTAACCCTTATCTATTTCTCAAAAGAATGAAAGGATAGAAGCAACTCTATTCTAAGAATCGGAACATTCTGTGCGAAACATTTGAAAATATTCAACAAACCATTCCCAAACCACTCATCTAACGGTAACATAAACCAAGATATCTTAGCCGAGGAGAGTGTTCATGAAATCCATGGGGTCTTCTACTCCCAACCAAAAGCTTCTATTGAGGAAATTTTGAATCAAGCCTCTTCACTAACACAGGGAGCCGCACCCCCTTCACCACCATCAAGACAAAATGATAATCTTGTCATTCCTATACGCATAAAGGAATTAACCACCCAGAGTTCTCTTCTCACGAATGAGTCTTCTTACACCACATCCCTACAAGATTGTGAGCGGATGTTATCTAACTTATCTATTTCCCAAACATCTCCTTTCGTCACTCTTGCTGTAAAAGAAAAAGGCTCGCCACTATTTTTGTCATCCTTAGAAGAGAAACCTCATTAACCGACATCACCAAACTCCTTAATCATGACGGATCCCCTCAAACATGCTCTCCTACCTATTATTTCTTCATCACCTAAATATTTTCAGTGACCGGTTGACCTCTTAACACCCATTGATACAGCGACTCATTTACCCCCTGTATCACACCCACATTGGACCGGAATCACAACCCACCTCTCTTCCATATCAAAGTTCCTATTCACACATGAAGATTGTCATCCCTCAGAAGATAGACGAGTCCTATGGGAGTGTTTGAGTACACCATTCTCTACTCAAATGCAGATGACTGATCTAGACACCTCTACCATATACCCGAGGTGATTACAAAAGCTCAAAATGCCCATGTCCTCATCTTCACCCCCATCATCTCTACAAAATACCTCATCCACCTCTATTAACCTAACCAAACCTTCCCCTATGCTTGGGACGTCACCAATACCCAACCTAACACACCCACCTAAACGGTTAGATTTATCAAAAAATAAAGTCGTCAATCCACCTAGGAGACAGACCCAATCTCCTCAACTCCAATCTATGTCTCTATCACAACTAAAACCATCACCATCACACCTACCTTCTATATTGGGACCTCACCCCTCCACCTTGCCTCAATACATCATACCTCCTGCGTTTTCTTTAAAACGACCTGCACCTTCCACACCCATAGAGAGATCCATGGGTGTATCAACACCGTCACCCCAAATATCCTGTCCACTTATCAACCCGAAACAAACTCCATTAAAGGATTTTTTTGCCGACACTCCTCTTTCTCCATGGTTGTTTCCTGCCACCACATCATCTAACCAGCTAAACATGAATTTTGCACCAAAGAAGCCATGCTTAGTTATAACCAATCATCAAAAAACCTTGTCTAAACCACCACCTGTACGAACCAACCATACCCAACCCTTACCAAAACCCACCCGATCAATCACCTCATCTTCCTCTGACTTTGACCCACTCAAAGGATCTTACGCAAAGATCCTTGATATGTTGGTAGAGAATGCGACCATTTTCCTACCCCCATTTAGACCCTATGATTCATCTAAACCTTGACCTATAGATTATGATGAGTCTAAAATCTGTGCTTGCCACCGCACACCAGGACATGATGTAGAGGGATGCAAAGCTTTGAAAGCCATCCTTCGTCAGTCACCTCTCTCGGATAGAAAGGTTAAGAACGACAACTTACGAATGGAAAAACCTTTAGCTTCAATCCCCTCTCCTATACCACCTGTGCCCGCCTCACCAAAATATATCATTATTGCAACACCACCTCTCGAAGATAATAACTTATCCCTGCCATCTTCCTCCTCTCGTGTTTAGGAGATCAACATGATTAGTATTTATACTCGAGGGTAGAAAAACAATGGGAAAGCTAAAGAAAGCAAAACTACGGCCTCTCTTCCTTCGTCTGCCATCCCGATCACACCACCACCTAAAGTGGTTATTCGTGGACCTGCCTACCCCATCTCTGATGGAGTTTCCCACTGTACCATGATCAAACAGCTTCACTAATCACCTGTAAAAATGACACTGTATGATCTCATTCAAACCTTTGAATCTCATCGACAAGATCTCGTTGAAATGCTTCAAGGGATAGAGGTCTTACCTAACGAAACCTTACCCATTGCCTCCATCTTAACACCCAACCACGTTACTTCTCTCACCAAAAAAACATCCACTTCCGTCCCTATATAGCAAGCTGCTACTGTCAGTTTCTCTGAAGACAAAATTGTCGACTTTGGTGTAGAAGATCCTAAGACCACTCTTTTCATCTCGGCTTACATCTGGGACATCTGAGTACGTCATGTTATGATCGATGGGGGTGCTAGCTTAAACATCATCTCTTCCAAATCATTCCAACAAATGAATATCCCTTCTAGCTGCATGTGTGCCAACCCCACCATGTTGCGTTCATTCAATTATGCTATTACTTCTACCTTAGGCACTGTGATCCTTAACATTCATGTAGGGCCACGTACTTTACCTGAACTCTTCTATGTCCTTGAGGGAGAATTCTAATACAACATGTTATTAGGCCGCCCTTAGATCCGGGCTATGGGATGCGTTCCCTCCACCTTACATAGATGCATAAAATTCAAGTATGAGGGGAAGTCCTACACCGTAAAAGCTGACGCTCCCCCCTTCAAAACCTGCAATATGTTATATCACCCTAATTATGTGCTTGTACCAGTCAAGACACCTATTCATCCAACCCCACCATCTACTTTGACCATACCCCAACCATCTACTTCGACCACACCTCAACCATCCACCTCAACTGCACCTACACCTTCAACCAATGAAACCGCCACCAAAAATACCACTTCCTTCCCCACGAACAACATCCCAACCTCAGATCCTTTGGTAGATGTTTTTCAACACCTTACGCTGGGGGAGTATCGCCTATATAAAATTAGCACTTTCCATACCCCACAGGAGTATGGATAATTACATGTGCATCCTACCTACGACTGTCATGTGGGGGAAGTAATCTCCTATAGACCACCTAATTACCACACCAACCTAACATATGGGGGTGTCGATACATCTTCTGTCACCCATGAACATCCCCTTGGTGTGGTTCCCTTCCAATCTGATTTTCACTATCTAACTAATCGTCGTTTCACCCTCACCTTCCTGACGCGCTGTGCTTGGAAGGGCTTCAGTTTCGGTCTTTATGAACAAGGCTGACATACGATCATTCCCATGACTACATGTAAACACAAAGATCGTCGTGGTCTTGAATTCTTTGAACCACCTACACCGATGACACCACATAGCCGTTGTATCCAGGAAGACGATGAAGTCACCCCTTCTAAACCATCATCACCTATTTTGCCATCATCACCCATAGAGTCGATAGACCCGGAATCTATCCCTCCTAACTTTTTTTTTTCGTAAACATTATCTTCCTAGGTCGTCTCACTTATCAATACGATAATGAAGACCCTTCTTGTCTTCCCCTTCTGTATCCAGACATGATCGGAGAAGACTCTCCTTCAATTAATGTGGTTAAGTGCTAGGATGATGACTCCATCCTCACTTACCTTGGTGCGGACGACTCTTATATTCAACGCACCTTACCATCTGACACACAAACCATGTTGAATGAGTCGACTATAGAAATCAACATCCACACATAGGACGATCCTCACATTGTGAAGATCGGGCAATCTCTTAACGCATCAGAACAAACTACCTTCACTACCTTCCTCAGTCCCCACAACCAAGCTTTCGCTTGGTCCTAAGCTAACATGCTAGGAATTAATCCTGACATTGCTGTCCATAACATTACTCTGAAACCTGACTCCAAACCAGTTAAACAGAAACTAAGAAAAATGCATCCACGCATTTCCCTCTTGGTCAAAGAAGAGCTTCAACGACTCCTTTATGTTTCCTTCATCTTACCTATTGACTATCCTCAATGGATTTCTAACATCGTACCTGTTACCAAAGCAATGGGGGGACTTCAGATATGTATGGATTTCCGGGACCTTAACCTCGCTTGCCCAAAGGATGACTTCCCCCTACCAAGTATTGATCAACTTGTTGATCTCACTGCAGGCCATGAGATGTTTTCTCTCATGGATGGCTTCTCGGGATACAATCAAATTTTGGTAGCCCCGGCTAATCAACATAAAACTACCTTCATAACTCCTTGGGGAACCTTCTACTATCGTGTCATGCCATTTTTCCTTAAGAATGTTGGTGTGACCTATTAGAAAACTATGACTTACATTTTCCATGACATCATGCACACTATCCTTGAGGATTATGTCGATGATCTTCTTGGAAAATCTAAACATCGTAGTGAACATCTCGATGTTTTAACCATTATTTTCGATCACTTGTTACAATACTGTGTTCATCTTCAACCAAAGAAATGTGTCTTTGGTGTCCTTTCGGGAAAACTCTTTGGTTTTATTGTCTCTTTGCATGGCATCGAGGTCAATCCAGTTAAGTCAAAGCTATCCTAGAAATTTCCCCACCCACTAACCTCAAACAATTGCGTAGTTTCTAGGGTAAACTCCAATCTATCCAACATTTCATATCACAACTCTTGGATCGATGTCAACCTTTTCATCATCTCCTTAAAAAGGACATTGTCTTTCAACGGAGCAAAGAGTGCCACCAAGCCTTTGAGGCTCTTAAGGCCTATCTCTTATAGCCACCCGTGCTTATCCCACCTCAGGATGCTCGCCCTTTCTATCTTTACCTTTCCACCACTGACCATGCTGTAGGACCCATGCTCGCACATCATGACTCCAAGCATCGAGAACAAGCCATTTACTACATAAGTTGTACTCTTGTGGATTACGAGAGTAGTTATACACATGTAGAAAATTTGTGCCTAGCCCTATCATTTGTGGCCACCAAACTCCGACACTACCTCCTGAATCACAAAACTTTTATCATCACCAATGCAGACCCCATCCATTATATGTACGCCAAACATCATCTAAACCAATGCATCTCCCGATGGCTTATGCTCCTCGCCAACCTCGACCTTGAGTTTGTACACCAGAAATCAGTCAAAGGAAAAACTATCACAGACCAACTCACGAAAGCACCTTTACCTAGGGAATAATTTACCAATTTTACTTTCCCTGACGAACTCATCGCCACTCTTTCAATCAGTGAGGATTTGTATCCAATGACCCTCTTCTTCGATGGATCCAAATGCCAGCGCGGCGGAGGGGCCAGCGTTGTTCTCATTCCTTTGGATGCTTAACCTATGCCTCTTTCATTTCAGCTTGATTTCCCTTGCACTAATAATACAGTGGAATACAAAGCTCTTGTTTTGGGTCTCCAGGTTACGTTACACTTAGGTGTAAAATCTATTCACATTTTCAGCGACTCTCAACTGGTAGTCAATCAAGTTACGGGCATCTATCAATGTAAAAATGAGGAACTTCAAAAGTACAAACATTACGTGGAGTCACTTTTGACCTTATTTACTCATTATTCTATCCAAACCATTCCCCGCTCAACTAATAAATTTGCAGATACTATGGCTTGCTTGGCCTCACAAATTCCTGCCTCACCAACTGACTTTGACATATTTGTCTTGGTCCAATAACTCTTTGTCCCATCTTACTCAGTCCCAGATGTTTGTATGGTAAATAATGTATCTGCTAATTCGTAGGATACCTGGTATCACCAATTTTACGACTACCTTACAACCTCTATTCTCCCACCTAACCTTACTAGTAACGGCAAACATGATTTTCTTAAAAGTGTTTCTCATTATGTCGTCATGGGGGGACTCCTATATAAACATGGCTTTGATGGCATCCTCCTTCGATGTCTAACTGGCGCGGAGGTCACCTATACCATCTAACAAGTCCATGATGGAATTTGTGGTGGACATTTTAGTGGCCTTGCTATGGCCAAACAGATCCTTCACCTCGGATATTATTGGCCTACTCTTAATAACGACTGCTACGAATATGTTAAGCGTTGTATTATGTGTCAACAACATGCCAACCTTCAACATACCCCTAGCCATCAGCTATAGGTCGCATGAGATCTTTGGCCTTTCTCACAATGGGGTTTAGACCTTATTGGTGAGATTCACCTGCCCTCTTCACAACATCATCGTTGGATAATCACAGTAACCATATTACAATAAATGGGTAGAGGCCATTCCACTCATTTCAACCAAAAAATAAAAAATCATAGAATTCATTAACCATCACATTATCTGTCGTTTTCGTGTTCCTCATTGCCTGATAACAAATAATGGAAAATCTTTCAAAAATAAGTTGTTACAAGACCTTTGTGACAACATTGGTATCAAACTTAGTTTCTCATCACCTTACTATCCACAAGAAAATGGTCAAGCTGAATCTTCTAACAAAACCCTAACCAAAATTTTCATGAAAGTCGTTAACAATTATGGAAGCAATTGGCCTGATCACATCCCCTTTGCCCTTTGTACTTATCATACCAGCATTCATAATTCCACTAATGCCACTGCATTTTATTTGGTATATGGTACTGAGGCTATCTTGCCTCTAGAAATACAAATACCCTCCTTAAGAATATCTCTCCAGGATATTCTCACCAATGATGATTTCTGCCAAGAGTGGTTAGCCCAATTGGAGTTTCTTGACGAGCGTCATCTTACAGCTCTTTACCACCTTCAAATCTATCAAAAGAGCATCAAGCGTGCTTATGATAAGTGACTTCATGAGCGTATCTTTAAGGTTGGTGATCTTGTCCTCAAAGAGAATCAATATGTAACCAAACTAGAAAAGAGCAAACATGGAAAATTTACTCCAAATTGGATTGGGCCTTACATTATCACTCACACTTATGGATCAGGCACTTACCGTTTAGCTTCGCTCAATGGTAAGCCTAAGCTTGAACCCCTTAATGCCTTGCATCTGCGACCATTCTACTGTTGAATTTAGTGTTATCGCACTTTTTATCTACCTTGCACTCGTCCCTTGAGCTCATTTACCACCTCATACACTTTGTTTCATGCATCTCAAAATAGAATCAAGCTCACGTGGTTTGGTCATCACCTCCTCTTAAAGATGCCTCCCCCTTTTTAGTCTGGTCCATGACTTAAAATTATCAAAATAACATGTTCTCAATTATACAATTATGGGATATTCTTGAGTCAAAATTCCTACAAAACTAGATGCTTCATGCCAAATGGACGTCTAGACCTCAAAGTTATACATAGACTGCTCCCTCGAAGGACAACTATGTGCAAAGCCACATCTGCTATTATAAATAGACTACTCCCCCGAAGGACAGCTATACACAAAAGCCGCATCTGCTATTATAAATAGACTACTCCCTTGAAGGACAGATATACAAAGTCAACCTTTATCAGAAGCTTCTCGCATTGATCCTCTTCATAAAGAGCTCAAGAACAACAAAATGCATATCCCATATGGACTTCCCGCACCGATCAGTCTTTATCTAGAAAAATAAAAGTAGTGTCTAAAAGTACTTTTGAGTCATGGACTTGTCTATTTTGGTTTGGTTCTCTTTCGTCAGAATAATCACTTTATAACAAGTTCTCTGCACCCCAACTCTACCAGCCACCTCACCTCACCATTCGTCAAAGCAAAAAAACTCAAGGGATGTGATGTATATCTGATATATTATGATGATACAACTCTTTTCACCTATCGACTTCTCGCATATGCAAGGTACCTAGGGATTCAAGCTCATCCTACATTAATATGTGGTTTGTTTAGCTCTTTTTAACTGCGTGACATTTTTGCCTCTTTTACCCAAATCTAGGATTATGTGTTGACCTTAATGAGGACACGGTTCCCTAATAATTGGGTAAGCTAACCTTCACTTCACCTATACCTACATGAATACCGCCAATACCTTACCAACACCAACAACATTACCGTACCAATATCAATATTTTTACCAACCAACAAATTGTCTAACCACAACCAAATTTCTTGAATTCACTTATCCCTGGTCCTATGGGAGAACTACATCGGTTTGAGGTCCCTCCTTTCTTTGTGCAATGGGCTATGTAGGCAGCACTTAGGAGACATGGGGTCTCCCAAGGTTAGCTCGACCATCCCCTACCATAACCTATCATGAGTTGTAAATATAAATATTTTTGTGTATTTCTATTTGATAACATTCATCTTTATCATTTTTCAAAACAAACATTCCAAACACAACCATTCTTATTATTATCATAACTCAAATCAACATACATATTTAGATTTATTTTAGATGTTAAACAAATGCATCTTCTCCATCATCGACGCACAGGTCGGCATCCTTATTTATTCTTCTACCTCTATGAAATTCACTTAGACCCTTGCGCCTCATCCCAAACTAGGTGATGATCATGATCGTTGACACTACTCACCTGGCCTCTCCATCCTCAAAGGTTCCACTGCTATTAGTTCCTCCCACTGATCTGCTAATCTCTCCTGTAACATATGAATATGCCCTCTCATGTGGAGGAATCTTGCCTCTAGTCTCTCCACTCGTGTCTCCGCAATCGCTAACAATCTCATTGTCTCATTCACCCGTATTTGAAGCTGGTGAACTAAACCCTGCAGATGATCTCTCTCCACTGTAATCATAGCTATGTTAGGATGATTGGCCCTCTCACGTGAACCTCGCAGCTCTACTACCCACCATAATCTATAAGCCTCTGTCACTCCTACATCCATTACCCTGCGATAGGTTGCTATCTCTTCTGGTCCTTCTGGAGGTGTCGGCCGGGGAGGCGAGAATGATGCCTCAGCGTCAATCCTCATATATGGTCTATAAGCTATGGGTATATCCTGAACACATCCAAATTGTCACCGCACACGATCTAGAGGAATCCTCTCGTACTCACGCGGCATGTGCCCCGTGATCCACCTTAATCACTCTACACCCCTCAAATCCTCTACTATGTTCTCTGTCACCATATAGTTCTTGTAAGGCCTCCAACAGATATCCGTAATCATCACCATCTCCCACACCTGCCTATAATACTCGACATCATCTGTCATGGCTTGGGATCTCGCCTCTTGCTCTATCTTGACCCATCGCCTGAATCCCAACCTCTACACTCCTGTCTCTCCTAATTGGATGGGTCGGCCTATTGGTCACACACAAACAATGTGCTCATAGGCCTAACAATGTAATAAGTATGCACAATCCACTGTAGTCTTGTGATTTCACCTGCAGGCCCATAAACCCCTGTATAACTCTACCAGATATGCGGGTGCATATGCAAAAGTCACACTCCTTTCTATCATTTCCCAAATAATACACATCAATGCTTTTGGAAATCTTCCCCCATCCACCCTCGGTAATGCATAATACCCCACCGCTATCATTAATACCACTGCCAATCTTGTTGCCTCAGGATGTGCTGCAAACATTATACCATAAGTGAATGTCAAACCTCGCTGTGTCAAATCTCGTGCAGCTGCACCAAATACTACTGTTATCGCTCCCTGCGCCGTGCTAGGCCTTGCCTGATACACTAGTCTACCTGTAATTGGAGCCTCAAAATTTGAAACAAATCTTCCAATGTCATTGTCATCTCCCCTATTGGTAGATAAAAGGTATTCTTTTTTGGATTCCATCTCTTAATTAACACATGCAACATAGCACGATTGCATGTGATTCATGAATAATAGCAGATTTCACTTAACCCCACATGGTTTATCAATGCCCACTCAGCTGGTGTTACATCCACTCGGACTCTTGACAACAAATCTGGAACCCTATCATTCATCCTCAACCCTGCCTCTACCTGGATACATCAAATCAACAAACAACCATTCAATAAATCAAATCCCCAAGTGTTTTTTCTCACATTCTGGAATTTCATACAGTAACCGATATCGGTTATAGACAACCGACACTGGTTACCTAACCAATACCGGTTATCTCTAAACGATATCGGTCACTGTCAATTCTACACAGCCTGCTTAAAAACATCACCTACGATAATTATTTACTCATTTACCCCTCTCTGCTTAGCTACACACATACCCAAAATCCCTGCTTACCTACCCCTTAAAACTCACCCCATCCCAAACTCTTGCCTAATCACCTTTCTGCCCATTTACCTTACCACATTCTATTTTTAACCATGCAAAATCTAATTATAACCAAAAATAAATTATACCTTCGGGGATCCAACAGCTTGAGGTGGAACCTATCTATCTCCTCTCTACCCATTGAATGCTTCTCTTTGTTCAGCCATGTTCACCACCCTCTTCAATATAACTTGCCTTTCTACCTTCTTAATCTCAGCCCACAATCACTTTACCTTTCTCTTTCCTCCTTATCACTCAATTCTACCATGCAATTACCTGTATAAGTCATCAACATCGTTGCATTCTCGTATTTAACTTGTTGCATGACTCTAAAAATAAGAACTTAAGTTGCCTCCCAAGTTTTTCTATTTTTAGAAAATCTTGTTTTGGCATAACCGATATCGGTTACATAACCGGTATCGGTCATATATCTACCGACATTGGTTAGCTAACCGATATCGGTCACATGTCTCCTTTTGCTTAAACCTAGGCCTTTTCTTCGTTTTTTACAAATTTTTGGTGGCGCCCACCTCTTTTCCCTACATAATGACATCGTTATCAATATTTATCCTCAGAATATCATCAACACATATACATCTCATCAAAATTTCATCAAACATCATCTATATACATTACCATCAACACAACACATAAGACATTCTAATATATGCATGAAATCTAACATTTTTTTACACACCATGTGAATCAATCTCATATATATATATATATATATCATCAAATCAATGTCAAAATGTACAACCTGCTTTACATGGGGCCTCTGTGCTATAAAAATACAAAGCCGCCATGCAGGCCGATGTCTCTTTCAAAATCTGGACTCGCCTCGAAAGCTGATCTCTCATATACAAAATATATATATACTTGGCTCGTAGGCCGGTATCAACTATACAAAAAGTACTCGTCTTTCAGGCTGGTATATACAACAAAAATGAATAAATAAATCCTATGTGGGCACGCAAGCCTCTATATACATACTCAGTTCGCAGACCGGTGTCTATATCCAATAAACAAAAACCCATATCCGCTCCCAAGATATTTCAGCTCTCTCCACCACCCTCGTCCCATCCCCCTGCTGGTCTCTGTGTTGGCTCTCGCCTCCTCCCTGTAACCGACCCACCGGCTGTGGCTGCACCCCCCTATGATCTCTAACTCTGGGACGTCTCAGCTTTGTGCGCTGTATAGGGCTTATAGTCGGCCCCGGTACCATCTAACACGTCCTGATAATACCAGGCCTTCGATCTCGCCTCCATATAGTGGGCTCGTGCCACCATGGCTGGTGGGGCTAGTCCCCCAACTCCTAATAGAAGTGGTCCTGGCCCTGCCGGTACACCGTGTGCCTGTGGCGGTGCCTGTACCTATGCATGTGCCTGTGCTGGTGCCTGTCGTTGTGTCGGTGCCTGCGGATGTGCCTGAGCCAGTACCTGTTCCTGGGCTAACTGCCCCTATAGCACCCCAATCTGTGCCTGTACAGTAGTAATCTGGCCCTATAATAGTTACACCTGGCCTAAGGGATGGTCCCTCTCCACTATAATAGCTGCCAAATCTGGCTGTGCGGGCTATGCTCTCCTGGCTACTCTCTGACCTACCGACCACACGAAAAATGCACCTGTCACTCCGGCATCATCCACTGTATCATCTGTCGGTCTCTTTGCGACCCAAACTGGGTCCAATGGCTGCAGAGTAGGCAGTGGTGCCTCTACATCATCCCTCTGGTACTGTGGGAAGGGAGGTGGCTCATCCTGTTGTAAGCCCAACTGACGTCATACCCTCTCTAGGCGTATCCGCTCATACTCCCTGGGCCTCCGTCCAGCTATCGAGAAGCTATACTGGATCCAGCACAGCTGTGCTCAGGCTTCTCCTCAGGGCTGATGGCCTCTGTAGGGCCTCCAAATAATATCGAGTGCCATCAGGCCCTCTAACATGTGCCGGTAGTATGCCACACCTCGCCCAACAATCACCACTTGTGGCTGGCCCACGACCCCCAACTACCTCTGAAATCCATACCTGTACACTATCTGTGGCCTTGGCTGCTGGGGCAAACCTAATGGTTGTATACAGATGATATGCTCGTAAGCCCAGTAGTGTAACAAAAATGTCGAACAGATACCAAATCACCTCATACGACGATAACCCCAGAGCTCTTTGTATAGCTGCACCAGATACACTGGTGCCCAGGCATAGCAGGTATGCTCCTCCACCATCTCATGCAAAACTCCCATCAAAGCCTGTGGGAAGCGGCCTCCCTCTGAGTCTGAGAGGGCGAAGCAGGTGATACCAATCATCATCAACACGGCAAGCCATGTCTCCTGTCTATGCACATGATACATGTCGCCGTAGGCAATGCTCACGCTGTGATAGGTAAGTAATGGGGCTACATCCCCGAATACATGCAAGATGTTGTCCATCATTGTCTCCACATCCACATGGAACACTGCCTCACCTATGATCGGTAGTCTCAGGATGCGATACACATCCTCTAATGTGATAGTCATCTCTCTAGTAGGGAGATGGAAGACATTGGTTACCGGATCCCATCTCTCGATGAGGGAAACCATCAAGCTGTGGTCCCTATCCACAGCCCTATACCTCTCGACTCTGCGGAGTCCAACCTCTCCCATGACGGCCCACTGCACTGCAATCACATGTGGCTGCATCTGCCTTAATAGAGGGGGCATCTGATCCCGCATCGTGAGCTACTGGCGTGCCTGCAAAAATAACCCACTTCATTAGGCCTACCCTTTACAAAAACAACTACCTTAACCCTCTATACCCACTTACCCACCCAACCACAACCTGACTCTATAACACACATCTATACCCACCTTTCTTACTCTATACATCTACGATATCCTCTTTACTTATCTCACATGCTACCAACCACCCCGATCTACTCTAGCCATCTAACTATACCCCCGCCAATTTAAACACCTCATCCTTCATACATAACACATAATCTATCTTACCCAAACCAGCCCACACCAACCCCATTCCCCCCAACCCACCCCAATCACCATTCTTATCACCTCTACCTCCTCCCCCTTCACCCCAAAAAAAAAAAACAAAAAAAACAACACACAACTCTAATAACAAACAAAAACCTAACTCCTACCCATGAGGACAGGTACTGGTCACCCTCGACCGCCAATCGATCCCCCAATCGCATTATATGTACCAACAACAGTCAACATATGACCGACACCGATCTATAAACACAGCTATTTGTACATACTGTTCTGTGACCGATGTCGGTCGCCTAGTGACCGAAATCAGTCATTGTCTGGTTTCGGGGCCGAACCCAAAACGGCCCGCAAAACCTCCTTTTACCTATTTCTACCCATTTACCCACAAGAAAGACCTAAAAACTTACCCACCCTATTGTTTTGGCCTAACTAGCATACCTACCCACTCCATTTTACAAATTACCTTCATTTATTCATTATTTTATTAAATTTTGGATTCCTACCCCAAAACCCACATTCTAGTTAACTTCATTAACTTCACATAACTAGGGGTTCAGATCCTACCGGTATAACTACACATCATCGTGGCGGGATAGGTGGCGGTGGTCCAGCTCCTCCAGCACCTCCTGCTCCTCCAAGTTGTGCCATGGCTTCAAATCTCCTCAGTTGGGTCCTCAACTAATCAACCTTTGCCTCCTGATCGCAGGGGTCTACCAATCAATCATTCCTCCACTCAACTAGTGCCAAATCAGCCCACAAACTCAACAAAATCACTTCACACCTCAGACAAGACAAAATTAGGCACTCAAATTCACAAAGTGACAATGACATGCCATATTTTTCTTTTTATAGGTTTTGACCTATGACCGATACCGGTTATTTAGCACCCTAGAATACCAGTATCGGTCTTGTAACCGATATCAGTTGCACATAACCAATATCGGTTACCTACTTCCTTCACCTAACTCCCGCCTTTATCCAGCACTCTCCACTTCTTCCCACATTACCTACCCTCGGCTTTGCTGACTAGCCTTATTTGGACTTCAATCGGCCCGACCAAAGGCCACAACCAACCATTTGGCCCGACCCAAGGCCGCAACCAACCAACCGGGCCCGACCTAAGCCTACAACCAACCAATCAGGCTCGACCCAAGCCCACAACCAACTAATCCGGCCCGACCCACAGCCGCAACCAACCAATCTGGCCCAACCCACAGCCGCAACCAACAAATCAGGCTCGACCCAACGCCACAACCAACCAACCAGGCCCGACCTAAGCCCACAACCAACCAATCAGGCCTGACCCAAGGTCGCAACCAACCAATCCGGCCCGACCCAAGGCCGCACCCAACTAATCAGGCTAGACTCATGGCCATAACTAATCAATCGGCCCAACCCAAGGCCACACCCAACCAATCAGGCCTGACCCAAGGCCCTCACCAATCAATTGGCCCTAGCCAAGGGCACACCAATTAAGTACCTCAACCAAGACTCGTAAATTACAATTTTATCCATCCATCATGTAGCTTTTTGTTCAATTGAGCTCACATGTTCGTGTGTTAGCATGATTAGGATACTTGACTTGATCAGTCGACTAAATTTGCGTAGACTGAGACCATGACGTTTATCTCAACCAAACCAACAATTTGGTACTTCCGAACAAACCTAAATGTTCTTGTACCTTACCCTTTATATCCCCTGGAGCTACTTCTTATGCCTTGGATACCAGGAATATATCAACCTTGTTTGGATAAACTATCGACCTTTGCCTATGTATTGCTTGTTTTCTCTTGAAATCATGTACCCTGGTCGCAGTACTACATTTCAACGTGCGTCTGCTTCCTTGAACTTACCCCACCCATCTTACCATCATCTCATCATCATTCACCCTTTACAAACCCTATCCCTAATTTCACGTCGCCTCAATCTGTGATAGATTTAAGGGAGATCACCTATACCCTTAACGAGAGTAACCATTTCTTATTATTGTCAGTGCAGCTTTACAAGACAAGCTACACGACAACAAGGGGCTATGGTAGACACAAAATTTGTATCTTACGACACCCTGTGCCCCGCATCTCATTTCGCAACATAACCTCACCACCTAAACCTTACACAATTATTTATTAATTAGCTTATAATTAATAAATTCACATCTCCAAACCTACCACATCATTTCACCACCTCATCATGACCTAGCCCTAACCCTAAATTAACCTAATTAAGACCTATAACTTGGTCTACATCCACACCCATGACTAATTACTCCTCACCCACACCAAAACCAACCTAATAATAAATTGACCAAGCCCACAACTAATCCCTCGAGAGAAAAGGAGGGAAAGTTGGCTATTTTACTAAAAATAGCCCACTTTGACTTAACCGACATCGGTTCCTACTCGACCACCGTCAGTTACGTAACTGCCATCGGTTCGTTGTAAATGACCTCCCCCAACCAAAAACAAAGGACCTCCGAATTCATTTGAAAGATTTGGAATTCACTTGGCAGAGCAGAGACAACTAAAGGAAAGAGAATAGTTTACAGAGAAGGACATCGAGCCCAAGAATGCATTTGAGTAACTAGAGCATAGGAACACTCGTCCAAGCATTGGGAAAGAGGATAACTCACTTTTGATTTTTGGATCATCCCACCTGAGCCTTGTCTTCGTCATCACAGTCCTTGAACCTGTATCTTCATTAGGAACTAGTAAGTGGTGTCTTGTACATTTTTAAATACCATTTCTTGAACTTTTGATTCATAGTAATTATAAGCTCACTCCTAGGTCTACTACCCGATAGCACCCTACATCTAACTTTCATTCCTCTACCCTTACATTTCCCCAAGAACAGTTCCCACACTCTCTGAGTCTTCTCCATCACCCTATTACCTACCCCTAATCATTTACCAATATTATAAACACCATAATCACGTTACATCCAACCTTCATTGAAAGCCCCTAACTCACTGCCCCTACCAATATCGGTTATCAACAACCAGTACTGGTTATACATTGACTGGCATCGGTCACTATGACTCAAACCAAAACCAACCTTTCCTCAATTACCTTTTAACGAGGTAACTAAATTGTTATTTCACAATAACTTCTTCGTTAGAATTTGTGTTAATTCGTATTAAAAGGGGAACTGACCACCTTCGAAAGGAAGTCTAATATTTCATGGGCACAAGGTAGTTCCCTCATTTATTGTCTAACTATAATCTAGTGGTCTTGCATTCTTATTCACAGGTAGTCCTTCCCAGAAAAAAGTGAGTTCTTCACAATCAATCTGATCTCTCTCTATGGTACGCGCACACCCTCCTAACACCCAATAGGTATTCCTCCTAGCCCTAACCCTTATCTATTTCTCAAAAGAATGAAAGGATAGAAGCAACTCTATTCTAAGAATCAAAACATTCTGTGTGAAACATTTGAAAATATTCAACAAACCATTCCCAAACCACTCATCTAACGGTAACATAAACCAAGATATCTTATCCGAGGAGAGTGTTCATGAAATCCAAGTGGTCTTCTACTCCCAACCAAAAGCTTCTATCAAGGAAATTTTGAATCAAGCCTCTTCACTAACGCAGGGAGCCACACCCCCTTCACCACCATCAAGACAAAACGATAATCTTGTCATTCCTTGACCCATAAAGAAATTAACCACCCAGAGTTCTCTTCTCACGAATGAGTCTCCTTACACCACATCCCTGCAAGATTGTGAGTAGATGTTATCTAACTTATCTATTTCCCAAACATCTCCTTCTCTCACTCTTGCTATAAAAGAAAAAGGATCGCCACTGTTTCTATCATCCTTAGAAGAGAAACCTCTCTAACCAACATCACCAAACTCCTTAATCATGATGGATCCCCTCAAACATGCTCTCTTACCTATTATTTCTTCATCACCTAAATATTTTCAGCGACCGGTTGACCTCTTAACACCCATTGATACAGCGACTCATTTACCCCCTGTATCACACCCATAGTGGGACCGGAATCACAACCCACCTCTCTTCCATATCAAAGTTCCTATTCACATGTGAAGATTGTCATCCCTCAGAAGATAGACAAGTCCTATGGGAGCGTTTGAGTACACCATTCTCTACTCAAATGTAGATGACTGATCCAAACACCTCTACCATATACCCGAGATGTTTACAAAATCTCAAAATGCCTATGTCCTCATCTTCACCCCCCTCATCTCTACCAAATACCTCATCCACCTCTATTAACCTAACCAAACCTTCCCCTATACTTAGGACGTCACCAATACCCAGCCTAACACACCCACCTAAATGGTTAGATTTATCCAAAAGTAAAGCCGTCAATCCACCTAGGAGACAGACCCAATCTCCTCAACTCCAATCTATGTCTCTGTCACAACTAAAACCATCACCATCACACCTACCTTCTATATTGGGACCTCACCCCTCCACCTTGCCTCAATACATCATACCTCCTGCATTTTCTTTAAAATGACCTGCACCTTCCACACCCATAGAGAGATCCATGGGTGTATCAACACCGTCACCCCAAATATCCTATCCACCTATCAACCCTAAACAAACTCCGTTAAAGGATTTTTTTTCCGACACTCCTCTTTCTCTGTGGTTGTTTCCTGCCACCACATCATCTATGACTTCATCATCTAACCAGCTAAACATGAATTTTGTGCCAAAGAAGCCATGCTTAGTTATAACCAATCATCAAAACCCCTTATCTAAACCACCACCTGTACGAACCAACCATACCCAACCATTACCAAAACCCACCTGATCAATCACCTCATCTTCCTCTAACTTTGACCCACTCAAAGGATCTTACACCAAGATCCTTGATATGTTGGTAGAGAATGCGACCATTTTCCTACCCCCACTTAGACCCTATGATCCATCTAAACCTCGACCTATCAATTATGATGATTATAAAATCTGCGCTTACCACCGCACACTAAGACATGATGTAGAGGGATGCAAATATTTGAAATCCATCCTTCGTCAGTCACCTCTCTCGGATAGAAAGGTTAAGAACAACAACTTACAAAGGGAAAAACCTTTAGCTTCAATCCCCTCTCCTATACCACCTGTCCCTGCCTCACCAAAATATATCATTATTGCAACCCCACCTCTCGAAGATAATGACTTATCCCTACCATCTTCCTCCTCTCGTGTTCACGAGATCAACATGATTAGTATTGCTACTCGAGGGCAGAAAAACAATGGGAAAGCTAAAGAAAGCACAACTGCGGCCTCTCTTCCTCCGTCTGCCATCCTGATCACACCACCACCTAAAGTGGTTATTCGTGGACCTGCCTACCCCGTCTCTGATGGAGTTTCCCACTGTACCATGATCAAACAGTTTCACCAATCACATGTAAAAATGACACTGTATGATCTCATTCAAACCTCTAAATCTCATCGACAAGCTCTCATTGAAATCCTTCAAGGGATAGAGGTCTTACCTAACGAAACCTTGCCCATTTCCTCCATCTTAACACCCAACCATGTTACTTCTCTCACCAAACAAACTACCACTTATGTCCCTATACAGCAAGCTGATGCTATCAGTTTCTCCGAAGATAAAATTGTCGAATTTGGTGCAGAAGATCCTGAGCCCGCTCTTTTCATCTCGGCTTACGTTGGGGACATCCGAGTACGTCATATTATGATCGACGGGGGTGCTAGCTTAAACATCATCTCTTCCAAAGCCTTCCAACAAATGAATATCCCTTCTAGCTGCATGTGTGCCAACCCCACCATGTTGCGTTCATTCAATTATGCTATTACTTCTACCTTAGGCACCGCGATCCTTAACATTTTTGTAGGGCCACGTACTTTACCTTAACTCTTCTATGTCCTTAAGGGATAATTCTAATACAACATGTTGTTAGGCCGCCCTTGGATCTGGGCTATGGGATGCGTTCCCTCCACCTTACATAGATGCATAAAATTCAAGTATGAGGGGAAGTCCTACACCGTAAAAGCTGATGCTCCCCCCTTCAAAACCTTCAATATGTTATATCACCCTAATGATGTGCTTGTACCAGTCAAGACACACATTCATCCAACCCCACCATCTACTTTGACCATACCCCAACCATCTACTTCGACCACACCTCAACCATCCACCTCAACCGCACCTACACCTTCAACCAATGAAACAACCACCGTAAATACCACTTCCTTCCCCACGAACAACATCCCAACCTCAGATCCTTTGGTATATGTTTTTCAACGTCTTACGCTGGGGGAGTATCACCTATATAACATTAGCACTTTCCATACCCCATAGGAGTATGGACAATTACATGTGCATCCTACCTACGACCGTCACGTGGAGGAAGTAATCTCCTATGGACCACCTAATTACCACACCAACCTAACATATGGGGGTGTCGATACATCTTCTATCACCCGTGAACATCCCCTTGGTGTGGTTCCCTTCCAATCTAATCTTCACTATCTAACTAATCGTCGTTTCACCCTCACCTTCCTGACGCGCTGTGCTTGGAAGGGCTTCAGTTTCGGTCTTTATGAACAAGGCCGACATACGACCATTCCCATGAATACATGCAAACACAAAGATCGTCATGGTCTTGGATTCTCTGAACCACCTACACCGATGACACCGCATAGCCATTTTATCCAGGAAGATGACAAAGTCACCCCTTCTAAACCATCATCACTTATTTTACCATCATCACCCATAGAGTCGATAGACCCAGAATCTATCCCTCCAATTTTTTTTTTTCATAAACGCTATCTTCCTAGGTCCTCTCACTTATCAATATGATAATGAAGACCCTTCTTCTCTTCCCATTCTGTATGCAGACATGATCAGAGAAGACTCACCTTCAATTAATGTGGTTGAGTGCTAGGATGACGATTCCATCCTCACTTACCTTGGTGCGGACGACTCTTATATTCAATGCACCTTACCATCTGACACGCAAACCATGTTGAATGATTCAACTATATAAATCAACATCCACACATAGGACGATCCTCACATTGTGAAGATCGGGCAATCTCTTAACACATCAGAACAAAATGCCTTCACTACCTTCCTCTGTGCCCGTAACCAAGCTTTTGCTTGGTCCTATGCTGACATGCCAGGAATTGATCCTAACATTGCTGTCCATAACATTACTCTGAAACGCAACTCCAAACTAGTTAAATAGAAACTGAGAAAAATGCATCCACGTATTGCCCTCTTGGTAAAAGAAGAGCTTCAACGACTCCTTTCTGTTTCCTTCATCTTACCTATTTACTATCCTCAATGGATTTCTAACATCGTACCTATTACCAAAGCAATGGGGGGACTTTGGATATGTACGGATTTCCAGAACCTTAACCTCACTTACCCAAAGGATGACTTCCCCCTACCAAGTATTGATCAACTTGTTGATCTCACTGCAGGCCATGAGATGCTTTCTCTCATGGATGGCTTCTCGGGATACAATCAAATTTTGGTAGCCCCGGCTGATCAACATAAAACCACCTTCATAACTCCTTGGGGAACCTTCTACTATCTTGTCATGCCATTTTGCCTTAATAATGCTGGTGCAACCTATCAGCAGACTATGACTTACATTTTTCATGACATCATGCACACTATCCTTGAGGATTATGTCGATGATCTTCTTGGAAAATCTAAACATCGCAGTGAACATCTCGATGTTTTAACCATTATTTTCGATCACCTGTTACAATACTGTGTTCATCTTTAACCAAAGAAATGTGTCTTTGGTGTCCTTTCGGGAAAAATCCTTGGTTTTATTGTCTCTTTGCATGGCATCGAGGTAAATCCAGCTAAATTCAAAGCTATCCTAGAAATTCCCCCACCCACTAACCTCAAACAATTATGTAGTTTGCAGGGTAAACTCTAATCTATCTGGCATTTCATCTCACAACTCTTGGATCGATGTCAGCCTTTTCATCATCTCCTTAAAAAGGACATTGTCTTTCAATGGAGCGAAGAGTGCCACCAAGCCTTTGAGGCTCTTAAAGCCTATCTCTTACAGCCACCCGTGCTTATCCCACCTCAGGATGCTCGCCCTTTCTACCTTTACCTTTCCGCCACTGACCATGCTGTAGGAGCCATGCTCGCACATCGTGACTCCAAGCATCGAGAACAAGCCGTTTACTACATAAGTCATACTCTTGTGGATTACGAGACTAGGTATACACATGTAGAAAAGTTGTTCCTAGCCCTATAATTCGTGGCCACCAAACTCTGACACTACCTCCTAAATCATAAAACTTTTATCATCACCAATGCAGTCCCCATCCATAATATGTACGCCAAACCTCATCTAAACCAACGCATCGCCCGATGGCTTATGCTCCTCGCCGACCTCGACCTTGAGTTTGTACACCAGAAATAAGTCAAAGGAAAAAATATCGCAGACCAACTCACGGAAGCCTCTTTACCTAGGGAATAATTTACCAATTTTACTTTCCCTAATGAACTCATCACCACTCTTTCACTCAGTGAGGAGTCATATCCAATGACCCTCTTCTTCGATGGATCCAAATTCCAGCGTGGCAGAGGGGCCAGCGTTGTTCTTATTCCTCTGGATACTGAACCTATGCCTCTTTCATTTCAGCTTGATTTCCCTTGCACTAATAATACAGCGGAATACAATGCTCTTGTTTTGGGTCTCCGGGTTACGTTACACTTAGGTGTAAAATCTATTCACATTTTTAGCGACTCTTAACTAGTAGTCAATCAAGTTACGGGCATCTATCAATGTAAAAATGAGGAACTTCAAAAGTACAAACATTACGTGGAGTCATTTTTGACCTTATTTACTCATTATTCTATCCAAACCATTCCCCGCTCAACTAATAAATTTGCAGATACTATGGCTTGCTTGGCCTCACAAATTCCTGCCTCACCAACTGACTCTGACATATTTGTCTTGGTCCAATAACTCTTTGCCCCATCTTACTCAGTCTTGGATGTTTGTTTGGTAAGTAATGTATCTTCTAATTCGTAGGATACCTGGTATCACCAATTTTACGACTACCTTACAACCTCTATTCTCCCACCTAACCTTACTAGTAACGACAAACATGCTTTTCTTAAAAGTGTTTCTCATTATGTCATCATGGGGGGACTCCTATATAAACATGGCTTTGATGGCATCCTCCTTCGATGTCTAACTGGCGCGGAGGTCACCTATACCATCTAAAAAGTCCATGACAGAATTTGTGGTGGACATTTTAGTGGCCTTGCCGTGGCCAAACAGATCCTTCGCCTAGGCTATTATTTGCCTACTCTTAATAACGACTACTACAAATATGTTAAGCATTGTATTATGTGTCAACAACATGCCAATCTTCAACATACCCCTAGCCATCCGCTACAGGTCACATGAGATCTTTGGCCTTTCTCACAATGGGGTTTAGACCTTATTGGTGAGATTCACCCACCCTCTTCGCAACATCATCATTGGATAATCACAGTAACCATATTACACTAAATGGGTAGAGGCCATTCCACTCATTTCAACAAAAAAATAAAAAATCATAGAATTCATTAACCATCACATTATCTGTTGTTTTGGTGTTCCTCATCACTTGATAACAGATAATGGAAAATCTTTCAAAAATAAGTTGTTACAAGACCTTTGTGATAACTTTGGTATCAAACTTAGTTTCTCATCACCTTACTATCCACAAGCAAATGGTCAAGCCGAATCTTCTAACAAAACCCTAACCAAAATTTTCATGAAAGTCGTTAACGATTATGGAAGCAATTGGCCTAATCACATCCCCTTTGCCCTTTGGGCTTATCGTACCAGCATTCGTACTTCCACTAATGCCACCCCATTTTCTTTGGTATATGGTACCGAGGCTATCTTGCCTCTCGAAATACAAATACCCTCCCTAAGAATATCTCTCCAAGATATTCTCACCAATGATGATTTCTGCCAAGAGTGGTTAGCCCAATTGGAGTTTCTTGACGAGCGTCATCTTACAGCTCTTGACCACCTTCAAATCTATCAAAAGAGCATCAAGCATGCTTATGATAAGCGAATTCATGAGCTAACCTTTAAGGTTGGTGATCTTGTCCTCAAAGAGAATCAACATGTAACCAAACTAGAAAAGAGCAAACATGGAAAATTTGCTCCAAATTGGATTGGGCCTTTCATTATCACTCACACTTATGGATCAGGCACTTACCATTTAGCTTCGCTCAATGGTAAGCTTGAGCCTAAACCCGTTAATGCCTTGCATCTCTGACCATTCTACTATTGAATTTAGTGTTATCTCACTTTTTATCTACCTTGCGCTAGTCCCTTGAGCTCATTTACTGTCTCATACACTTTGTTTCATGCATCTCAAAATAGAATCAAGCTCACGTGGTTTGGTCATCACCTCCTCTTAAAGATGCCTCCCCCTTTTTAGTCTGGTCCATGACTTAAAATTATCAAAATAACACATTCTCAATTATACAATTATGGGATATTCTTGAGTCAAAATTCCTACAAAACTAGATGCTTCATGCCAAACGGACGTCTAGAACTCAAAGTTATACATAGACTGCTCCCTCGAAGGACAACTATGTGCAAAGCCACATCTGCTATTATAAATAGACCTACTCCCCCGAAGGATAGCTATACACAAAATCTGCATCTGCTATTATAAATAGACTGCTCCGTTGAAGGACAGTTATACAAAGTCAGCCTTTATAAGAAGCTTCTCGCATTGATCCACTTCATGAAGAGGTCAAGAACAACAAAACGCATATCCCACATGGACTTCCTGCATCGATCAGTCTTTATTTAGAAAAATAAAAGCAGTATCCAAAAGTGCTTTTGAGTCATGGACTTGTCTATTTTGGTTTGGTTCTCTTTCGTCAGAATAATCACTTTATAACAAGTTCTCTGCGCCCCAGCTCTACCAGTCACCTCACCTCACCATTCGTCAAAGAAACAAAACTCAAGGGACATGATGTATATCCGATATATTATGATGATACAACTCTTTTCACCTATCGACTTCTCGCATATGCAAGGTACCTAGGGATTCAAGCTCATCCTACATTAATATGTGGTTTGTTTAGCTCTTTTCAACTGTGTGAGACATTTACCTCTTTTACCCAAATCTAAGATTATGTGTTGACCTTAATTAGGACACAGTTCCCTAATACTTGGGTAAGCTAACCTTCACTTCACCTATACCTACACGAATACCGCCAATACCTTACCAACACCAACAACATTACCCTACCAATATCAATATTTTTACCAACCAACAAATTGTCTAACCATAACCAAATTTCTTGAATTCACTTATCCCTGGTCCTATGGGAGAACTACATCGGTTTGAGGCCCCTCCTTGCTTTTTGCAAAGGACTATGTAGGCAGCACTTAGGAGACATGGGGTCTCCCAAGGTTAGCTTGACCATCCCCTACCATAACCTATCATGTGTTGTAAATATAAATATTTTTGTGTATTTCAATTTGATAACATTCATCTTTATCCTTTTTCAAAAAAAACATTCCAAACACAACCATTCTTATTATTATCATAACTCAAATAAACATACATATTTAGATTTATTTTAGATGTTAAACAAATACATCTTCTCCATCATCGACGCGCAGGTCGGCATCCTTATTTATTCTTCTACCTCTATGAAATTCACTTAGACCCTTGTGCCTCATCCTGAACTAGGTGATGATCATGATCGTCGACACTACTCACCTGGCCTCTCCATCCTCAAAGGTTCCACTGCTATTAAATTCTCCCACTGATCTGCTAATCTCTCTTTTAACATATGAATACGCTCTCTCGCATGGAGGAATCTTGCCTCTAGTCTCTCCACTCGTGTCTCCACAACCGCTAACAATCCTGTTGTCTCATTCACCCATGTTTGAAGCTGGTGAACTAAACCCTGCAGATGATCTCTCTCCACTGTAATCATAGCTATGTCAGGATGATTGGCCCTCTCACATGAACCTCGCAGCTCTGCTACCCACCATAATCTATAAGCCTCTGTCACTCCTACATCCATTACCCTGCGATCGGTTGCTATGTCTTCTGGTCCTTCTGGAGGTGTCAGCCTGGGAGGTGAGAATGATGCCTCGGTGTCAATCCTCATATATGGTCTATAAGCTATGAGTATATCCTGAACACATCCAAATTTTTGCCGCACACGATCTAGAGGAATCCTCTCGTACTCACCTAGCATGTGCCCCGTGATCCACCTTAATCACTCTACACCCCTCAAATCCTCTACTATGTTCTCTGTCACCATATAGTTCTCGTAAGGACTCTAATGGATATCCGTAATCGTCACCATCTCCCACACCTACCTATAATGCTCGACATCATCTGTCATGGCTTGGGATCTCGCCTCTTTCTCTATCTGGACCCATCGCCTGAATCCCAACCTCTACACTCCTGTCTCTCCTAACTGGATGGGTCGGCCTATTGGTCGCACACAAACAATGTGCTCATAGGCCCAACAATGTAATAAGTATGCACAATCTAGTGTAGTCTTGTGATTTCACCTGCAGGCCCATAAACCGCTATATAGCTCTGCCAGATATGCGGGTGCCCATAAGAAAGTCACACTCCTTTCTATCATTTCCCAAATAATACACATTAATGCTTTTGGAAATCTTCCCCCATCTGCCCTTGGTAATGCATAATACCCCACCGCTATCATTAATACCACTGCCAACCTTGTTGCCTCAGGGTGTGCTGCAAACATTATACCATAAGTGAATGTCAAACTTCGTTGTGTCAAATCTTGTGCAGCTGGACCAAATACTATTGTTATCGCTCCCTGCGCCGTGCTAGGCCCTACCTGATACACTGGTCTTCTTGTAATTGGGAGCCTCAAACTTTGAAACACATCTTCCAATGTCACTGTCATCTCCCCTATTGGCAGATAGAAGGTATTATTTTTTGGATTCCATCTCTCAATTAACACCTGCAACATAGCATGATTACATGTGATTCATGAATAATAGCAGATTTCACTTAACCCCACATGGTTTATCAATACCCACTCAGCTGGTGTTACATCTGCTCGGACTCATGACAACAAAGCTGGCACCCTATCATTCATCCTCAACCCTGCCTCTCCCTGCATACATCAAATCAACAAACAACCATTCAATAAATCAAATCCCCAAGTGTTTTTTCTCACATTCTGGAATTTCATACAGTAACCGATATCGGTTATAGATAACTGACACTGGTTACCTAACTGATACCGGTTATCTCTAAACGATATCAGTCACTGTCAATTCTAGACAGCCTGCTTAAAAATATCACCTACGATAATTATTTGCTCGTTTACCCCTCTCTGCTTACCTACACACATACCCAAAATCCTTGCTTACCAACCCCTTAACACTCACCCCATCCCAAACTCTTGCCTAATCACCTTTCTGCCCATTTACCTTACCACATTCTATTTTTAACCATGCAAAATCTAATTATAACCAAAAACAAATTATACCTTCGGGGCTCCAGCAGCTTGAGGTGGAACCTGTCTATCTCCGCTCTACCCACTGAATGGTTCTCTTTGTTCAGCCATGTTGACCACCCTCTTCAATATAACTTTCCTTTCTACCTTCTTAATCTCAGCCCACAATCAATTTACCTTTCTCTTTCCTCCATATCACTCAATTCTACCATGCAATTACCTGTATAAGTCATCAACAATGTCGCATTCTCATATTTAACTTGTTGCATGACTCTAAAAATAAGAACTTAAGTTGCCTCCCAAGCTTTTCTATTTTTAGAAATACTCATTTTGGCATAACTGATATCGGTTACATAACCGGTATCGGTCATATATCTATCGACATTGGTTAGCTAACCGATATCGGTCACATGTCTCCTTTTGCTTAAACCTAGGCCTTTTCTTCATTTTTTGCAAATTTTTGGTGGCGCCCACCTCTTTTCCCTACATAACGACATCGTTATCAATATTTATCCTCATAATATTATCAACAAATATGCATCTCATCAATATTTCATCAAACATCATCTATATACATTACCATCAACACAACACATAAGACATTCTAATATATGCATCAAATCTAACATTTTTTTACACACCATGTGAATCAATCTCATCTATATATATCATCATCAACTCAATGTCAAAATGTACAACCTGCTTTGCATGGGGCCTCTGTGCTATAAAAATACAAAGCCGGCACATAGGCCGCTGTATCTGTCAAAATCTGGACTCGCCTTGTAGGCCGATCTCTCATATACAAAATATATATATACTTGGCTCGCAAGCCGGTATCAACTATACACAAAGTACTCAGCTTGCAGGCCAGTATATACAACAAAAATGAATAAATAAATCCTATGTGGGCACACAGGCCTCTATATACATACTCAGTTCACAGACCGGTGTCTATATCCAATAAACAAAAACCCATATCCGCTCCCAAGATATTTCATCTCTCTCCACCACCCTCGTCTTGTCCCCCTGCTGGTCTCTATGCTGCCTCTCACCTCCTCCCTATAACCGACCCACCGGCTGTGGCTGTGGCCCCCTGTGATCTCTGACTCCAGGACGTCTTGGCTTTGTGCGCTACATAGGGCTGATAGTCGGCCTCGGTACCATCTAACACATCCTGATAATACCAGGTCTCCACTCTCGCCTCCATATAGTGGGCCCGTGCCACCATGGCTAGTGGGGCTGGTCCCCCAACTCCTAATAGAAGTGGCCCCGGCCCTGCCAGTATACCCTGTACCTATGGCGGTGCCTGTACCTATGCCTATGCCTGTGCTGGTGCCTATTTTTCTGCCGGTGCCTGTGGCTATGCCTGAGCCGGTACCTGTTCCTAGGCTAACTACCCGTGTAGCACCCCAATCTGTGCCTGTGCAGTAGTAATTTGCCCCTGTAATAGCTGCACCTAGCCCAAGAGATGGTCCCTCTCCACTATAACAGCTGCCAAATCTGGCTGTGCGGGATGTGCTCTCCTGGCTACTCTCTGACCTACCCACCACACCAAAAATGCACCTGTCACTCCAGCATCATCCACTGTATCATCTGTCGGTCTCTTTGCGACCTAGATTGGGTCCAACGGCTGCGGAGTAGGCAGTGGTGCCTCTACATCATCCCTCTGGTACTGTGGGAAGGGAGGTGGCTCATCCTGTTGTAAGCCCAACTGACATCATACCCTCTCTAGGGGTATCTGATCATACTCCCTGGGCCTCCATCCAGCTATCCAGAAGCTACACTGGATCCAGCGCAGCTGTGCTTGGGCTCCTCCTCGGGGCTGATGGCCTCTGTAGGGCCTCCAAATAATATCAAGTGCCATCAGGCCCTCTAACATGTGCCAGTAGTATGCCACAACTCGCCCAACAATCACCACTCGTGGCTAGCCCATGACCCCCAACCACCTCTAAAATCCATACCTGTACACTATCTGTGGCCTTGGCTACTGGGGAAAACCTACTGGTCGTATAAAAATGATATGCTCGTAAGCCCAGCAGTGTAACAAAAATGTCGAACAGATACCAAATCGCCTCATACGGCGATAACCCCAGAGCTCTCTGTATAGCTACACCAGATACACTGGTGCCCAGGCATAGCAGGTATGCTCCTCCACCATCTCATGCAAAACTCCCATCAAATCTTGTGGGAAGCGACCTCCCTCTGAGTCTGAGAGGGCGAAGCAGGTGATACCAATCATCATCAACACGGCAAGCCGTGTCTCCTATCTATGCACACGATACATGTCGCCGTAGGTAATGCTCGCGCTGTGATAGGTAAGTAATGGGGTTGCATCCCCGAATACATGTAGGATGTTGTCCATCACTGTCTCTGCATCCACTTCGAACACTACCTCACCTACGATTGGTAGTCTCAGGATGTGATACACATCCTCCAATGTGATAGTCATCTCTCTAGTAGGGAGATGGAAGACATTGGTTTCCGGATCCCATCTCTCGATGAGGGAAACCATCAAGCTGTGGTCCCTATCCACAGCCCTATACCTTTGGACTCCACGGAGTCCAACCTCTCCCATGACGGCCCACTGCACTGCAATCACATGTGGCTGCATCTACCTTAATAGAGGGGGCATCCAATCCCGCATCGTGAGCTGCTGGCATGCCTGCAAAAATAACCCACTTCATCAGGCCTACCCTTTACAAGAACAACTACCTTAACCCTCTATACCCACTTACCCACCCAACCACAACCTGACTCTATAACACACATCTACACCCACCTATCTTACTCTATACATCTACAATATCCCCTTTACTTATCTCACACCCTACCAACCACCCCAATCTACTCTAGCCGTTTAACTATACCCCCACCAATTTAAACACCTCCACCTTCATACATAACACATAATCTATCTTACCCAAACCATCCCACAACAACCCCATTCCCCCCCCACCCCAATCACCTTTCCTATCACCTCTACCTCCTCCCCCTTCACCCCCCCCAAAAAAAAAGAAAAAAAAACACACAACTCTAATAACAAACAAAAACCTAACTCCTACCCATGAGGACCGGTACCAGTCACCCTCGACCGCCAATCGGTCCCCCAATCGCATTATATGTACCAACACTGATCGACATACGACCGACGCCGGTCTATAAACACAGCTATTTGTACAAACTGTTTTGTGACCGATGTCGGTCGCCTAGTGACCGACATCGGTCACTGTCTAATTTTGGGGCCGAACCCAAAACGGCCCGCAAAACCTCCTTTTACCTATTTCTACCCATTTACCCACAAGAAAGACCTAAAAACTTACCCACCCTGCCATTTTGGCCTAACTAGCATACCTACCCACTCCATTTTACAAATTACCTTCATTTATTCATTATTTTATTAAATTTTGGATTCCTACCCCAAAACCCACATTCTAGTTAACTTCATTAACTTCACATAACTAGGGGTTTAGATCCTACCCGTATAACTACACATCATCGTGGTGGGATAGGTGGCAGTGGTCCAGCTCCTCCAGCACCTCCTGCTCCTCTGAGTTGTGCCATGGCTCCAAATCTCCTCAGCTGGGTCCTCAACCAATCAACCTTTGCCTCCTGATCACTGGGGTCTACCAATCACTAAATCCTCCACTCAAATAGTGCCAAATCAGCACAAAAACTCAACAAAATCACTTCACACCTCAGACAAGACAAAATTAGGAACTCAAATTCACAAAGTGACAATGACATGCCATATTTTTCTTTTTATATGTTTTGACCTATGATCGATACCGGTTATTTCACACCCTAGAATACTGGTATCGGTCTTGTAACTGATATCGGTCGCACATAACCAATATCGGTTACCTACTTCCTTCACCTAACTCCTGCCTTTATCTGGCACTCTCCACTTCTTCCCGCATCACCTACCCCTGGCTTTGCTGATTAGCCTTATTTGGACTTCAATCGACCCGACCCAAGGCCACAACCAACCATTTGGCTCGACTCAAGGCCGCAACCAACCAACCAGGCCTGACCCAAGCCTGCAACCAACCAATCAGGCTTAACCCAAGCCCACAACCAACCAATCCGGCCCAACCCACGCCCGCAACCAACCAATCTGGCCCGACCCACAGCTGCAACCAACCAATCAGGCTCGACCCAAGGCCACAACCAACCAACCAGGACCGACCTAAGGCCGCAACCAACCAATCAGGCCCGACCCAAGGTCACAACCAACCAATCCGGCCTGACCCAAGGCCGCACCCAACTAATCAGGCTGGACTCATGGCCATAACTAATTAATCGGCCCAACCTAAGGCCACACCCAACCAATCAGGCCTGACCCAAGGCCCTCACCAATCAATTCGCCCTAGCCAAGGCCGCACCAAATAAGTACCTCAACCAAGACTCGTAAATTACAATTTTATCCATCCATCATGTAGCCTTTTGTTCAATTGAGCTCACATGTTGGTGTGTTAGCATGATTAGGATACTTGACTTGATCAGTCGACTAAATTTGCGTAGACTGAGACCATGACGTTTATCTCAACCAAACCAACCATTTGGTACTTCCGAACAAACCTAAATGTTATTGTACCTTACCCTTTATATCCCCTGGAGCTACTTTCTATGCCTTGGATACTAGGAATATATCAACCTTGTTTGGATAAACTATCGACCTTTGCCTATGTATTACTTGTTTTGCTCTTGAAATCATGTACCTTAGTCGCACTACTATATTTCAACGTGCATCTGCTTCCTTGAACTTACCCCACCCATCTTACCATCATCTCATCATCATTCACCCTTTATCAACCCTATCCCTAATTTCACGTCGCCTCAATCTATGAAAGATTTAAGGGGGATCACCTATACCCTTAACGAGAGTAACCACTTCTTATTGTTGTTAGTGCAGCTTTACAAGAAAAGCTACATGACAACAAGGGGCTAATGTAGACACAAAATTTGTGTCTTATGACACCCTGTGCCCCGCATCTCATTTTGTAACCTAACCTCACCACCCAAACCTTACACAATTATTTATTAATTACCTTATAATTAATAAATTCACATCTCCAAACCTGCCACCTCATTTCACCACCTCATCATGACCTAGCCCTAACCCTAAATTAACCTAATTAAGACCTATAACTTGGTCTACATCCACACCCATGACTAATTACTCCTCACCCGCACCAAAACCAACCTAATAATAACTTGACCAAGCCCACAACTAATCCCTTGGGAGAAAAGGAGGGAAAGTTGGCTATTTTACTAAAAATAGCCCACTTTGACTTAACCGACATCGGTTCCTACTCGACCACCGTCAGTTACGTAACCGCCATCGGTTCCCTATAAATGACCTCCCCCAACCAAAAACAAAGGACCTCTGAATTCATTTGAAAGATCTGGAATTCACTTGGCAGAGCAGAGACAAGTGAAGGAAAGAGAAGAGTTTGCAGAGAAGGACATCGAGCCCAAGACTACAACTGAGTAACTAGAGCACAGGGACACTCGTCCAAGCATTGGGAGAGAGGATAACTCACTTTTGACTTTCGGATCATCCCACCTGAGCCTTGCCTTTGTCATCATAGTCCTTGAACCCGTATCTTCATCAGGAACTAGTAAGTGGTGTCTTGTACATTTTTAAATACCATTTCTTGAACTCCTGATTCATAGTAATTATAAGCTCACTCCTAGGTCTACTACCCGATAGCACCGTACATCTAACTTTCATTCCTCTACCCTTACATTGCCCCAAGAATAGCTCCCACACTCTCTGAGTCTTCTCCATCACCCTATTGCCTACCCCTAATCATTTACCAATCTTATAAACACCATAACCGCCTTACATCCAACCTTCATTGAAAGCCCCTAAATCACTGCCCCTTCCGATATCGGTTATCAGCAACTGGTACTGGTTATACATTGACCGACATCGGTCACTGTGACTCAAACCAAACCCAACCTTTCCTCAATTGCCTTTTAACAAGGTAACTAAATTGTGATTTCGCAATAACTTCTTTGTTAGCATTTGTGTTAATTCGTATTAAAAGGGGAACTGACCACCTTCAAAAGGAAGTCTAATATTTCCTGGGCCCAAGGCAGTTCCCTCATTTATTGTCTAACTATAATCTGGTGGTCCTGCATTCTTATTCACAGGTAGTCCTTCCCAGACAAAAAGGAGTTCTTCGCAATAGATCTGATCTCTCTCTACAGTACGCGCACACCCTCCTAACACCCAACAGGTATTCCTCCTAGCCCTAACCCTTATATGTTTCTCAAAAGAATGAAAGGATAGAAGCAACTCTATTCTAAGAATCGAAACATTCTGTGTGAAATACATAGTGCTGATATATCTTGATGATATCACTATTTTTTCAAAAAATGCAGCAGACCACCTCTTTCATTTGAGACAAGTGTTCCAAAGGTGTAGAAGATTTGGAGTATCCTTGAATCCTAAAAAGTGTATTTTTCTAGCCCATGAAGGAAAACTCCTTGGCCACATTGTCTTTAAAGAAGGATTAGCAATTGATTTAGAAAGAGTTGAAGCCATAAGATCACTACCATTTCCAAGCCACAAGAAGGCCCTCAAAATTTTCTTGGGGAGAATTAATTTTGTTCAGAGGTTTGTCCCAAATTTTGTAGCTCTAGTCAATCCTATCACCAAGATGTTAAAGAAAAGCATGGATTTCAAATGGATAGTAGAGGGAAAGGAAAGTTTTGAAGCAATCAAAGAAGCCATCTCTCAAGCCCCAACTCTCATCAACCCGTATTTCTCCAAGGATTTCATCCTCTATGCATCGGGGGGTGATGATACTATCTCTACAATTTTGGTACATCAGAACAAAGAAAATGATTAGCAGCTAATTACTTTCTTCAGCCAAAGCCTGGAGGACTATGAGGTGAAGTATTCCTTCATTGAGAAGCATGTTCTTGCAGTAATCAGGAGCTTGAAGAAATTCAAGCATTTAGTTTCAAATAACAAGGTTCAATTGCTGGTTTCTCATGCGGGAGTTAAGGACTTCCTCCTCAACAAAGACTTGAATGAAAAAAGGGTAGGTTGGATTACTCGTGTCATGGAGTATGACATTGAGATCAAAGTGACCAAGTTGGTCAGAGGAAATGGATTGTGTGAGTAGCTGATCTTAAGCAAACAAAAGGAAACATGCAATGAGACGGAGGTTGTTTTGAAATTACAAGACAACTAAGAGAAGGGAAGCACTCAAGAAAAAAATAATGGTGTCCCCACTCCTTGCTGGACCCAAGATATAATGCACTTCCTAAGCACAGGCCTATGCCCTCTAGAGATGAACAAGACCAAAAGAAGACACTTCAGATTGTAGGTTCTCCCATATGCCTTTGTTGATGGTGTTTTGTTCAAAAGAGATGTGAATGGAGTACTACTGAGATGCATTGGTACAAATTAGATTCATAGGGTGTTGGAAGAGTTCCATGGTGGACCAGCTGGTGATAATTTTGCACCAAGAGTGATAACTTTAAAGATCATGAGGGCTAGCTATTATTGGCCCAATATTTTCAATGATTGTTATGCATGGATCAAGAGGTGCAAGAATTGTGCATTCTTCACAGGTAAAGAGAGGCTAGCTTCCCTTCCATTGCATTAAATTTTAGTTGACCAACCATTCATGCAATGAGGTTTAGACTTCATTGGAGTCATTAATCCCAACTCAAGCCAAGGGAACAAATGGATTTTAACAGCCACAGATTATTTCACTAAGTGGATTGAAGTAGTAGCACTTAAGGAAGCAAATAAATCTAGCATCATGGACTTCTATGAGGGAATAGCAACCTGATTTGGCATACCTTCTACAATAATATTAGATAATGCATTGGCATTCATTGGGACCAAGGTGATTGAATGGGCTGTCAAGAATGGGATCTACCTAAGCACTTCATCAAATTATTACCCTCAGGGTAATTGCCAGGCCGAATCTACAAATAAGAACTTGTTGAGGATCATTAGGAGGAATCTTGATGAAAATCAGAGATCTTGGCATACTAAGTTGAAATCAGCCTTATGGGCTGATAGGATAACTCCCAAGAAATCTACAGGTAACTCTCCATTTAAGCTTGTTTATGGGAGAGAAGCAATTTTGCCCATGTCACTTGAGTTTCCAACATTGAAACTCATGAAACAGTTGGAGTTGTTGGAGTTTGAACCCATGGAGGTTAGATATGTAGAGTTGATGGAGCTCCAAGAAATCAGAAATCAAGCATCCCAAGTAATGGAGAAGGATAAAGCTTTGATAAAGAAGACCTTTGATAGAAAAGCAAAGAATAGATCCTTCTAAGTTAGAGATCTAGTGTTAAAATGTGATGCATATAGAGAAAAACTAGGAAGACATTCAAAATTTTATGCCATTTGGAGTGGCCCATACATGGTCACAAAGTGCAAGGATAGCAATGCTTTCCAATTGTCTTCTTTGGATGGTGAAGAACTGTAGATTCCATTCAATGGGATCTATCTAAAGCATTGTTATTGAAGGGAACTCTCCACCTTATACATATTAGCTTAGGTTTCCATTCCTCCAAGTGCTTGTGCACATTTTTTTGTTGTAGGTTAGTTTTATCTTCTCTAATTGATTTGGCACAAGCTTGCTGTCCCTGAGAATGTGTTTGCAGGCTTTGCTCCATCATGTGATATTCCATCTTCCTCGTTGCAGTGTTAATGTAGCCAAATTAAGAACAACCAGATAAACTGCAATAAAATGAACTCCAAAAGAAAATAGATCTCCTTCTTCATTCCCAAATAATGAATTACAATGTTTCCTAAATAGGAAAGTAACTCCCAACTCGAGTTGCCAAGTAAACTCTAGCTAACTCTGACTAAATCTACTCTAGGTGGCGGAAATTACTATTTTTAGCAGTTTACTAGAACCTGCTATTCTTAGTAAGTTCGCATGCTTATTCCTACGGGCACAAAAATTTCCACGCATCTTCTACATCCCTAAATTAGAGGAATTGCCAACTTTCTAACTCACAATGCAATTAATAGACTAAAATTAACTAATGCTCAAAAATAGGAAAAAACCAAAACTTTATTTAGGGCCCAAAAATGTGTCGAAAACTTTCCCCAACCAGTAGGGCGGGTTGCCACTGCGTTTGTCTCATCAAAACACGTGGTTTCAAAAAAAAAAGGACTCAAATAGACACTCGGAGCTCAAGTTATGACCTTGTCAAGTTTCTGCTAATTCGGGCACATCAAGTGTTCTAGTCAATTGGGGTATCAAATAGAGAATTTGATGACTCCATGCCCAATGGATTGCTTCAGGAAACTGGTAACTTCATCCATTAGGCAGATGACCCCTCTCAGTTGCCAAAATTGCTATCCAAAATGTGCCCTTACTCATTTTGTGGCTAACTCCTTTCATTCTTCCCTCTCTTGTGCCTCAAACATTTTTTTTTGCTTTTCAAGAACTCAAAACTTTTTGGAAATGATACCATTGGATGGAGCTCTCTCTTAGCTTTCCAGAAAGGTAAATTTTTCCTCCTAACTCCATGTATTTTTGAAGTTATGGCTCGGCGGAGTTTTTGTGGGAAATTTTCCCCTAAAAGGCTCGCAGCCAATGAGACGCCACCACGTGTCCAAGGAAGCGGTGGGGGTCAGAGGAAAACTTGGTTTTTTACCAAGTGCTTTGGAAAAATTTTAAAAGGAAGATTTTTTCCCCGCATGCCCGCCGACGAATCAGATGATGCCACGTGTCCAGGGGAGAAATTTGAGAAATTTGGCTAAGTGTTGCGCATGGAAAAATTTGGAGGGAAGGTTCGCACCCAATCATATGATGCCACGTGTCCTATGGCATGGGAGTTTGGAGGGCAAAGGAGAAGTTAGTTTTTTTGGTGAGTGTTTTTCCAAAATTAAAAAAACAACAGTTTTGTCCCACTACCCCTTCAACCAATCAGCAAAGGCCATGTGTAACCGGAGCCCGGAAAGGCGGAGCATTGGAGGAAATTGGGATTTTTTCCCAAAGTGTTGGCGCAAAAGTAAAAATGTTTGTGGATGGCCCGTAACCAAAGAAATTCTTCCACGTGTCTTGGACTAGTGGGGAGTGGAGAGAAATTGAGAAAATTTCCACAGGGAAAAACAAAGGAAATTTAAAAGGAAAAAGCCCGCGCCCAAGATGCGAGCCAATGGGATCTCGCCACGTGTCAGGTGCTAGAAAAAAATCAAGGAAAAGCCCTCTAGTAAAATTAGAAGGGGGAAAGCCCACATCTAATGGGGTTATGTCACGTGTCTAGGTTGAAAATGGTCAAAGCAGCCCGTGGAAAGTTCAGAAAGGAAAATACCATGCCATTTCAGAATGTACCACGTGTCCTCAGCTCATCGGCCCGACGGGGATTTTTTGGAAAATTTTCCAAAGGGAAAAGTGATGGAAAATGAAGCATAGAGGGCCCACGCCCAATTAGAACATGCCATGTGGCACCTGGAATGGTGGAGTGTGGAGATTTTTTGGGAATTTTTCCCAAATGCAAAAAAGGTGAACAAATTCAAATTTTTGCCCGCTAATCCGATTTGGCCCTGTTTTGCCCTAAAACTTCAAACGGCCATATCTTTCGATCTAGAGCTCAATTTTTCATGTTCTTTATATCAACAGAAATCTGGTAAAATTATCTACAAGATTCTGGGGTCATTTTTTACATTTTGATGGATTTTGGAGAGAGAAAATCAAAAAACACCTCTGGCACACGGTCTTGGACAGAAATGACGTTTCAACCACCGTTTTGAATGAAGAATGGCTTGCATTCTCTCCCAGCATGGCTAAAAATGTCAGGGCATGGGCCTGTAAGGATTCCCATGTTGTTTTAATCATGTTTTGGTCAATGGTTGAATCCCTTCCACGTTTTCCCACATTTCTCTCTCCTGGGCTTGTCCCTTGCACTGTAAAAGCCAGATTTGGCTCATTTTCAAAAGGTTGAACATTTTTTGTATAGCAGGCTCCCTTTTTCACCTTAGAAGTGATTTGGTGGAATATCAAACATTTTCTAAGAACTGTAACCTATTTTTTGCCTCTCAGGTGTTGTAATGCATGTATTTTGATATTAAAATGACAATACAAGCTCTGTGAATGAGTTTCAATCCTCTGCTTATGTTGTTTGCTTCCTTTCTGATCTTTCATTACCTGTCATCAGTTTGTGCATGATGTTTGGTTTCTTTTCCATGATTTGTGTCAATCTACAGAAGTAAAAAATGCTCACCACTCCTTTGGTGCATCACCTTATTAGCATTAGTTTTAGTTTTTTGCATCCTCTATCTTTGACCCTTTGAATTTAGAGTAGGAATTAGGAATATAAACCTCTGCAACTTGTAAGTGATAAATCTGATCAGAGGAGTTGAGGAACCAACCTCTAATCTAGAGATTCCTCTCCCATTTTTACAAGTCCCACACCTGGGGGGAGGATTCAATGTTGTGCAATCACACTGGATGCTTAGGATGATCAAACTAGAAATTTGATCAACATCTAGGGGTGTTGTTGATTTGCAACAACAAGCAAATACTATCCTCTGGGGGAAATTATCCTTAATGTGTCCCTTTATTTCATAATCTATGCACCACAAACCACTACGGGTCTCATGGGTTGTGTTCACAAATAATTTTTCCAATTGTTTTTCCATAGTAGAAATATGAGCCTCCAAGAATGGGCTAACGACAGTATCAATACTACCAACAGCCTCGGTGCATAAGGCAGCCTCCAATTCTTCACGTAGGTCTATAAAAGTTTTATGAGACAAGGCCCTTCTAAAAGGGGTGATCAATCCTCCAACAAACCATTATGCATGTTGAGAAGGATGGATATCATATGATAATTTAGACAAGAGAGTTTTAAAGTGTGCATCATACTCTTGCACACTCTCTGCCCTTCCTTAATAAATCTCCTTCAAAGCGCTGATACTCTTCTACTTGAACTCAGGGATGTGGAACTCTTCCAAGAATGTAATCTTTAAGGTAGTATAGTCCACCACCATTTGATGAGGGTTGTACTTCCTATACTAGCTATGCGCACATCCTTGCAACATGGTTGCAAACTGACTAGCCTTCCATTATGGGGTTGGGACACCCTTCGCATGCCATACCAGTTCACACTTGTGAACATGTTCTATAACATCCTCAATGCCCCTGTAATCTGGAAAATGTAGAGGCATTTTAAAGAATACTTGAGGTGGTGGCTGGGGTCCCTGTCCTCCCAAGCCTGAGCCTTTGGTCCCTTCAGTGTTTCCTCCACCACCAGATCCAGTAGGTCCTATGCCTCCAAAGCCACTAGATCCACCAGAACCACTGGTTCCAATAGGTCCTATAGGGGTTGTGCCAAGTTCCCCATGGTCCCATTGAACTATGTGCTGATGGTCTATGATAGCACTCCACTACCACTACTTTGTCCAAGGCCACTCCCTGATGCGAGACTAAAATCTTGTACACTTGATCCTTGTCTAAAGACTCCTCTAAATACTGGAATATGTGCAGCCATAGAAGAAGGGACTGTAAAATTGTATCTCCTAAATGCAGATCTGTCTCTTCCATTGATATCAACTTGGTTAATAACACTTGGTTCGGGAAATCCAAGTGCCAGGGCTCGGTCACTGGGTGGGTTTAGATATGCACCAACGACTCTCCTTTCTCCATGTGACGAACTCTCACTAGAAGCCAAAAGGGTCTCCCTCACATGCTTACTAAGATGGGGTAGCAAATACTACTCAAGTTCCACATCCTTTGCGTGAACCTCAACTCCTTCCCGTAACATCTATCTCCATAGATCCATCACATTAGTGGCTTCACATCATTTAGCAATCTCCCTTTCACACGCTTCACTATACTTGAGCTGTCTCTCTTCCCTATCCTTCTATGTTGTGATATCTTCCATCTTCCTCCACTCAAGCTCCCTTACCCAGTGCTGAGAATGGTTTAGCCAGCCATTGGGAAATCCTCTAAACTCATGGTAACCATCAATATCTTCATAGCTAGGGGAATAACACAGAAATTTTCCTCTAGGTTCTCACAGAAATTCAAACTCAGTAACCTATGGAAAAGAATACGTGGAAATGGCATATTCCAAAGTGTAACTAGTCAGTACTCCTCTCTACCAATGATATATAGCATAGGTCCACATAATATCTATATCTTGTAACCTTTGGTAGTCTTCTTCGGTCCATACATGCGATCCATAACACCAAATTGATCTAGATGCATAGGATGAAAGCCATTCATATAGTTCTACTAGGAAGCAAAAAAAGGTCTCGTATAGATCATGGTAGAGGTTCTCTTCTACCCATCTACGTGTATTAAACTTAGGTCTAGTGTTGTATCTCAAGGAAAATTCATCCTCCATGCTCTTGAACCATGATTTAACAATTTCCAATGTCAACCGCTCTGTCATTCCTCATTACAAAAATCATAAAGTGTGTTATATCCCACTACAACTTCAAAGAGAGATCCTGGCAACGGAACCAAGATGTAAACATTTTTATTACTATCACAAAAGGAAGGAACCCCATGCGTGTTGGCCTATCATCCAAAAAAAATGAGCACTCACCTGAGGCACATGCAGGTACTGATTCTCTCTTTTATGTGAGTTTAGTGGGAAGCATCATCTATGATTAGTGTAAGAGTTATTAGGAGGGAAATTTAAGAAAAACAAGAACCACAGGTCTCAGAACGGCCTCTAGATCCTTACAGTCGCTTCGGACTGAGTGCTTTAACAGAATCCAGAACATATATTATAACAGAAAGAATTATACAATCATCCATCGACAACATGAAAGGAAAGAGAACTTATATGATAGAATTTTGCATTAAAACCATTGATATCCATGTCTATATATAATAGGTAACCTCATTATATTCATTGATTCATTATAGAGAGTCACAGAGAGCAGACCATAGTCATGCATATCTCTAGACGTATGTAACTAAGCTAACAGAAATAGAAAAATTACAACTCCATGCTTAGTGCATTCTTTCCTGAATACAAATATCCACTCGCAGTAATTCTGTAGAGCTCCTATCACTCTCTAACCCACTATACCTTGTACTTCTTCTCCTTCTCTTTTTACTCCATAGGCACTTGTATTTATAATTCTCCTACATTGTCAACTCACCTTCCAGCGTCCCCAGATCTAGTGCCAAGTGTCAAATGTGGTCCATGAAAGCATGATTCTTCACGGCCGAGCTTTCCACTTTACCTCATGATGTTCTTCTAAAAGATTCCATCTAGGGCATGTTCTTTCTTGGGCCAGCCTATCGCTAGGCTGGCATCTTATCCATGCACAACCAATCATGCTTCTCATGTGTTCTACCCTAGGTGCTCAAATTGACTAAGTCCTGAGCCTCCTTTCGTACGTCACGCGTGCTATGTGCTTCCCTAAGCCTTTCTCTTGCATGCTTTTTCCTTGCACACCTTTTCATAATTGGGACCCTACGCACCCATGCGCCTTCATACTTGGTTAAGATTATAGGGGTCCAACATATATCAAAGATCCCTTTATCCTAGCCAAGGTGGAATTTTCCTAGTCCCACATTTTGTTATAGAGAAGATACACTAAAATTCATCAGTGAGAACTGTATTACCTTCTCCAAACCATTTCTAGTGTTAGATTCGATTGGTCTACATTTATTTCATCAAAGATTCATTTTGACCATGACAAATCCATAGTGAATCCTTGTGTAGTTAATTATTCTTCTTGGTTTTCTCTTTCTTTCTATTATGAGGGTTTTTACAAAATCAAATAATTTTCTTTTCAAACTACTCTACATTAGAACATTGATAAACATGAAATTCCTATAGACCAGTAGTTAGTGAGTATTTTTTTAAAAGCATTCTATCTTGATCATTTTCAAAAAAAATCATTTTTAAATCAATTCTTAAAAATTTATAGTTTGTAACTATGTTTTTAATAGGTCAAATCAAATGAAACAATAACTTGACATAAGGTGGGAGTTATTACACATAACCATGTTGGGCTTGAGGGGTTTGGTGTAAAAGTTCCAATTGATGTCACCATGAGTGATGACTCTATGAATATGACTAGCATCTAACAATATTGAGGTAGAACATGATCCAACAGATGCACAATTCTATGGAATCATCCCACAACAAGGATAGAATGCGTGTTATGGACAATCTAGGTTTTAATTAATCCATAATGTAATTTTATTTTAAATTTATTAAAAAAATTATATACTAATGATAATCTAACTCTTGAAAATGACATATTTCATTTTCCTAATGTGTTTCGTTGTTCATCACACCAACGACTCCGAGATCCATGGTGTTTGGTGGTACAGACACTACATACATACCTGAGAAAGAAGATATTGAGTCTTCACCAATTCTTCACCCTTCAAGTTATGGTATTGATAAATAGTGAATTAAATTTTATTTTTATTAGTCTTTCTTTTAGTAATTTATCATTCTTTTAAATTAATTTTTGTTAAATTCAAGTTTTGTAGTTCCACCACCCCCCTTCAACCTAGTGCCATAGTCTGTTGATTATGGAAAACAAAATTCAAAGCATAATAAATCTCTATGTATTTCATTCTTATTAATTTTAATTTCTTATTGTTCTCTTTTTTATCTTTGTAAATACAAAATAATGATATTGTTGAAGTATTGATGCTCATAGAAATTTTGCAACTTCAATATTAAAAACAACCCGTGGTTGTGGCCACCCCCACTTCTCCATCTCAGTGATTAACGAGTACATAAATTTGACCTCTCATTCAATATTCTGCTAGGGGAAATATGATCCATATATTCTTTTGAAATTTTTTGATGAGGATCCTTGTCTCCGTTCAGTAGGAGATGCAGCTAGAATATATATATGAAATTTAGAAAATTTTAATGTAGCTGCAAAATAATTAGTCGAGTCTGGTGTAATAAAATATAGTTTAAATGTTGTCAATGTTGTAGATTTTTTTCAAAGATGAGGTTCCAAATTAATTTTAATTAAAACTATTTATGTGATTCATTTTATTTGACAAATGAAATTTGAAAACATTATCTTTAAGTGAAATTATCAATCTTTTTATTTTTCTCATGCCTGTTGTCGAATGAAAACATTATCTTTTTTTCAAGTTTTTATAGTTGATGAATAGTATACATGGATTCTATAATTTGGATTTACATTGTACAATTTAGTTTCAAACATGTATACTCTAAATATTTAAAACTTGGATGTACGTATTGTTGTTGAATCTTGATAGTTGATTCATCATGTAAAGATTATTTCCAATAATCATGATTGGATATAGGATGCTATGCTTTTTATTAATCCTAATAATCATAATGGGATATATGGTTTACAATATCTTTGCGAACCCATGTGCCCATGGATTTGATATTGATAAATCAAATATTGAACATACATTCCTAGTAATGAACTTTAATTTTATTACATCATCTAGTTTGCAAATTGCATAACTATCTTCCATATTTTATTTCCAAACATTTTCAAAAAACATAGAAGGGATTTAAAAATTTCCAAACATTATATAAAAAATATATGTAAATAAAAAAAATATATCGATTCACAATATATATTTAAGAAAATGAATACTTTCAAGTATCTGGTAGCTGAAATAGCCCTATCCTTAATGGTCCTTGATCACTTATTTTATCTATTGCAGTTTCTAGTCCAGCATAGTCCTAGACAATTTCTCCATAATTAGATACTCCATTATTTGCTATCTGATTAATAGGTATCCACTTTGTAAGGGATGTCCAAGTAGCTAGTGATATTTCATATGGAAAATTTTCACTCCATATCTTGAAACATAGAGTCTCAAACAAGTTTCCAAATTCTTGTCCAATCTATTGTAAAGTTTTTATTTCACAAATGTAAGTACACTAAATGCCCTTTAATATTCAATAGAACCAATAATAATTTTCTTGTATGAGTTCATATAGTTTGAAGTGTTCACTTACAATTTCTCTCAAAATTCTACTATGATACAACTTTCTCCACAATAGTGTGATATCTCCCATTTTTGTTGGTTCAACAAGAGTCCGATATTGATCACTCATTGTAAATGTAAAATTTTGTGAATTTGATATGATTAATTTTTATCTTAATACATCATTCAATTCCCCTCCATAAACATATGAATATTTGTAAAACTACTCCATAAGTGCAATCATGTATTTCCCAAAGAGTTTACCTACTTCACCAATCTTCAGATTCCAAAAAATTGGATTTACAACTCCCATGGCCTCAAGTAGATCACTATTTTTAAAACACTCTCTAATCTCAGAAGATAATTTTTTCAGATATCTTCATGAATTTTTTCCATGTATCAGAAACTTCAGTATCAAAAAGAAGGCTTTTGGCTGATACTTCCTTAATTTCAGAACCTATTACATAAGGATCTCTATAGAAATTTTTTATTGGAATATTTTTCCCATCAACTAAAATACAAAGATGACCATTTATATTGAACTTCAAATATCTTTTGGAGTATTTTGTATCTGTCAAAACCTTCAAGCTACTAAAAATTGGATTTTGAAACTAGTCTTGAGTGGAATATAAGGTATCTAAAAACATACATACTTGTTTCCTTAATTTTATAAAATCAACAATGTATATAGATCTTTCCTAAGCTTGTTTCACCAAGTTTTTTATTTACTTCAACATTGAAAAATACTACCTAAATTTAATAATGTCTCTAAATTTTTTAGCCATACAATAGATCTTTAGCATTTTCAACTTCTCTACGATTCTTGAACATATACCCTGATAAAACCTATATTCATAAAAAATATTGCAAGTTGGATCATACAATGATATCTACCATATGTCAACATCTTTTAGAAAAAAATTAACACTTTTATTCCAACATAGAATCTCTAAAAATCCAAAAATATTTTAGGACTTCTTGACATATATGAATTCAAATCTCATAAAAGCTCCTCCACTTTAGCAACATTTTTAAATCTACTTCTAATATTGTAAGAGAGATTCATTATGTCAGTCATGCAGTGAATGGGTATCATGTAAGGGGCTACAATTGTTTGAAGTAAAATACAAAGACCAGTTTTTTGACCTTACATGACATTTTCCCCTTCAAATCTAACACGAACAAGCTTACAAAGATTGAATGATCATCCATACCAGTTATGTCCTTTAAATTTTTAATAAAATTTTTGCAAAGGTTCTCATAATTATAGTTATCGATCATTTTATGCATAGATAGTAGATGATTTTCCATGAAATGGTTATTGAAATAGAAAGTGGAGACATACATGCATACCCAGGATGTATTATCTACTGTTGTGACCTCATTAATTGAAAATGTGATAAAATTTGCATTTCTTACCTTCTATCTCAAATAAGTGATTTCAATTTATCCCATACACTTTGACATTTCCCACACACTGGTATTTGACTAGTGTGTTATTCATTGTGTTTGTAAACCCGTTAGATTGAAACAATATCTTATAATCAATGAGATTTGAAATTGGTCTTCCATTTTTTTAAATGTGAAATATTGTTCTAAATTGTATAAGTTTTTCCTAAAGACTTGCATCAGTATATTTTTCAAATTTGGCCTTTATTGTTCAACCTTTCTCAACTAGGTATTGAATATGTTTATGATGATTGTCATATATTGCATCATATCTCATATGTAAACAATATTCCTCAGTTTTCCGTCTAGTTACTTTTATTATTGTTCCATCATCTTAATTTTTAGACTCGTATACCTTCACACAATGTTTCTCTATTGTGTCCAACTTTAATTGAATTTTGTGGTCTTTACCTAGTTTCTAAATAGATATAGTACATCTATATTTTGTATGAGTATCAATACTATTTTCTAGTTCAACAGTTTCAATGAATGGATATTTGAATGACCATTCAAATTTATAAGTCCTTCCTATAGTACACTTCCCATTCTTACGTTTCTGATTTGTGTTTCTAGAATATTTATTTGAATTTTGAGTTGGATGGAAAATGGTATTATCAGTACTGTCAATGTGAATTGAATTACTCTGTTGATTGGTAGTTCAATTTGGAGTAAGTTAATTGCTAGGTTTTTATGTATTGTAAAAAACTTGGGTTTCTTACATTATCCTTAAGTAAATCATATATAAAGTAACATTAACATATTAAGAGTCAAATTTACATCTTTCCACTGGAGTTATTCTGGGATGACTGAAATATTTTAATATTTCCATGTCATGTTTAATTTTTCCACGAGTTCTTTTCTCATTTTTAACAGGGGCCATCGTATGGGTGATTTTTATGTTTACACATGTGAAAAACATATAGAATTTTCAAATATGATCTGTAAAAAATAAATTCAAGACCACGAAAAATAAAGATCATGCTAAGAAACAGAAACACAACTTGATACTACTGAATGGTAACAAAAACTAACACTTTCAAAAAACAACAAAAATTAATGTTCAACGGTAACAAAAACTAATACAAAAACTAATACTATCAAATGACAACACAAATTAATGTTTCTGAATGGTAACACAAATTAATGTTTTCATCTGGTAACATGTTCTTATTATTATTCAACATTACATAGTCACCTTTCCTTATAGAAACACAAATTAATATTTTTATTTGGTAACAGTTCTACAAAAATTACTTGACACAGATAATTCACTTTTTCACTTACCTCATTCATTTATTCCTTCATATTTTTGGGTTATACTTTCCAAAATTTCCTAAGATTATTAAAAAAAATTAAAAAAAAATTATATTAATATATTATGGAGAATTAATCCTATATATAATAGTATATTATAAAATGAAGGTGAATATTACTAACATTATTCGACCCTTAGTGGAAACAATAAGGAGAAATTATATTCAATTTATTTAGGACCAATAAAATTGTGGCAAATGCGCTACCATACGGTATTAAAAAATTCAAAAATTAAAATATGCTAATATTCTCCTATTCACGAATATTCCCACCTAAAATGAAACCTGGTTGTAAACCATTATCATCTTCTACAACTACACCATCATAGGTTCTATTTGAGTCTATATGATCGAAATAACAAAAGGAGAGGCATCTCTCTATTGAATGGTTATGTCTCTCTGGTTTTGGGTCACCTATAAATTTTTTGATGGACATGGAGACTGTACTCGTGGAGTCTTAATCCACACATCAACCTCCCCTATCTCCTAGGACATCATCCCCATTTGTATCCCTATCATTCCATATGTCATGCTCATCAGCTCCTACTCCTTGACTAGGTACCCTCTGTGGAGAGACTAGTACTTGTGCACCTTGTACATGTATAACCTGATCCTCCTATGATTTTTTACCATATATCTATCCCTACATCTATCTCTATACATAATAATTTAGCATGCACCTCTGTATGGCCATATCCTCCTCCTCCTCTTTTTCCCTAGCCTTTTCAACCTATCCTTTTTTTTCAAAATTCTACCCTCACTAATTTTGATATCCCTACTGTCATAACTACCTACAGGATGGTCAGAAGAATAGGTAATATAGTTTTGTACCACACTACATACCCTACTAATACACCTAGGTCCACAATATTTTCTCATCTATCACATACCTATATTAAAAATCCTCTAAAACTATCCCTCATTATGTTAGGCTTGATGTGTGGCCCCAAATCTATGGTCTCTCATGGTACCCTCACATACTACTGATATCCCTCTGGTATATCATGTACAAATCCAAGATGTTGCATCACCCTATCTGGTCTATACCACTCAATGATTTATAATTAGCTACCAATTATGTAATGTGGTATCTCAGCTACCCCCATCTCTACCATGTTTATCACCCATCTATATAGTTTTTATGTAATTTATATAATAAATCACAAATAAATATCATCTATCACTCGTCTATAGAATGCTAAGTCTCCTCGGAAGTCTCTCTAACTTCCACCTACTATCTCCCATCCATAGAATGATGGATCCTATGGTTTTTTTCTCTCAATATAGCCAATAGACGACCTACTACAATATGATCCCATGCCCTAATATGTAATAACATAGATGGGCCCAAAATCCTCTCACTCATATATACTATAATATTCATATCTATATATAGATGGGCTAGTATGCATAGTACCCATGTAAACATTGTCATTGAATCCATCATCTCCACTACTTCTCCAATCAACATGAGATGAAAATGCCTCCTAGTCTTATAATGCAACAAGTAACCACTGATAAGATTCATTAAGTAAATATTTAGTCATGCTATTACATCATCCTCCATGTATTGTAAAAGGTACACCATCATACCCTCTCCATGAATCTCCTCTACTCTGAATAGTAGTCACATCTGCACCTGAATCTATGATTATCTTCTATCCTAGTAAATAAAACAACCATACATCTGCACCCTCAACATGTGGTATGCATCCTCTAGTGTCACTAAAATATCTATGGTAGGAAATCTAAATATATGGAACTCGATGTGTCATTACTCTACTAATGAAATAAATAAAAAGTAATCCAATCTGATATCTAGCATCTGTATTATATGTGTCAATATTGAAACCTCTAGTATTGTACATAATTATCTCTACTCTAACTACATCATCCATATCTTGAATGATAAAAATAATTAATGTCTCTCGCATGTCCAAGGTGTTTCATCTCTCCTACACACATTTTGCCACTTAATTAATCCTTTCTAAATAATTATTCACTCTTATACTAATTTTACAATCTATTGGTTTCTCTAACTCATGCTAGCATACCTAATGTTAAGCTAGCATACATCTTTTCAAGCTAACACACTCAATTCAAAGTTGATGCACTTCATGCTAATTTTTTTAAAAGATAACTAGTGCACACATTACTATACTAGAGTACTTATTACGCTACCATGCATATTTCTATAAAAACCCATTTCCTTTCACACTAGCACAAGAAAACCTCTGCTAGCGTAGTTTTCAAGTTATGCTAGTGCAGGTAATTCTTTAGGATATATTTATTTTTTCACTTTTTTTTACATATAATAAGTAATAATTGTACAAATTTAATTAATTTCTTGTGTACTCCCTAAACCATCATAATATGAACCCTTCTCAAACACTCTAACCCGGTCTACACAATGAACTCATGTTGGATATTTTTTCATATCTCTTTCAAATCAAATCAAAAAATTAATGTATGACCAAAAACTCTAATAGCACAAATAACCAATGAATTTTTCTATTCTCCATTTTCATCCTAATTAAACCTTCCATAAACACTAATTCAAGTATGCAACTCCTATTTTTGACAATTTTCCCTTTGAATCTCATCTTTTTATCTCATTTTCCCATCCCTTCTCTAATGTTCTCTTATTCCTCTTATCAAGTGGTTAACACTACTTTATCGCGTCACCCATCTTCTCGAGGGGGAAATCCCTTAGCAAAATCTAGACACCCTAAACTTGTAACACCTACTTATTCAATGCTTCAATTTAAGGGATTTTTTATTTTTTATTTTTTTAGACTAATTGTGTGTCATAAATGATTTAAATTCACAACATATAAATCCAACATCAATTTAAAGTCAATCCATCTAATAACTATCAAAAATCATACGTAGTTGTATGGGTCAATGATATCTACCTGACATCCTATAGTTTACTATTTGCAAGTGTGTATACAAGGTATAAATTTGGTTATATTTCCTAGGAATTGATAATCAAGTGATTTTTCCTAAGTGTCTACCTGGAATTTATTCAATCGACTCCCATCTGGCATCCTACACCTTTAATTAGAACTTGGTGAATCTGATAGTGTAATCAATAGCTTACACTACTTTGGCCAAATTTTAAGAGACATGCTTACATGCTCAGTTTCAAGAAAGCATATTCATCATTATAATTTTTTTTTCCACCATATCATTTTATTTAGTTATCAGGATTTGAATCGGTTAGCTGAGTCTATTTAATTTACAAGTTACACACACAACACAAGACTTATCCAATCATGTGCGAAGGAGCACATATATGAAAACTCAAGTTACCTATAGGAGAGAAAATGATGATGTAATGACTTGCATTATTACATAATAACTTTCTTCCCTGTAGCCAACTTAATTTTATATCGAGGTGTTCTTATTGATTAGGTTGAACAAATCTTGTAACTCAGTGAACACAGTTTAACATTAGTTGTGATATTCATAAATATCAGGCCTTGAAAGGGAAAATTTAGATAACTACTATAAGGAAGTAATCATTTAATGACTCACATTATTAAATGAACATGAAATTATAACAGCCATATGAATTTATCATGTTGAGTTCCGTTCATTAGGAACATCATATTCTAGGGATTAATTAATTGCAATTTAAATCAGTTTACGAAAAGTTTCCTTTTTTTCATAGTGATGAATTTATCACATCTACTTATGTCTCAATAAGTTAATACATTGATTATCATAACAAGTTATGACTACCTTAACGATTAATTAGTTTACAACCCATTGATATCTTAATTATGATTTAACACAACCTACTGCATTATCGCAACAATTCATTTATTGTGTTTTACAAAATTTTCACAATATTTATTAATGTAAACATATTTCATATGTTGGTACATTTTATCGTACTTAAATAATGCATCAATTTATAAATTAAACTTAGATACTAATGTTTCATATCCATTTCAATCTCAATTAATCAATAATATACTTATCAATGATTTCCTAGTCATTAGCAACAATTACTATTCACTTTTAAATCATATAATACTTCTGCAATCAACATCTCAAATTACATGCTATATGATACAAGTAATCATCAACTTAATAATTTTTAACTCAATAATAAATACAAGTACAAATAGATTTTTTCCAAGTAATACATTGTTTAAATTAGGCCATTCCACCTTTCTTTGTAGAATAGGATAACAAAGTAACAATTTCATATTATAATAGTGTCATATATTTAATACCTCAAATTTTTCTCTACAATTACAATTAAAGAAAATAATGCATGCATATTCTATATAGGACATCCACTAAATATATCTTATTCTTAGCCATCTGTAGGAGATAGAAAAATAGTTAAAGTGGTCAGTTCAGAATGAACTAGCATGAAAATTTATCCTCAACTTCTTCAACATTTAATTTGATATAATGCTCAAATGAATAAATTCCAGCATCAATGTGTTAAGAAAATATATACACTAAGTTAAAGAGACTAGAAATCTATTTTCTAGCTCATACATAGTCATTACTTCCTCATTAGTAATTCCATTCTCTATGAGACTTCACATCGGTTAAGAGTAACAACAATTTAGTAACTTTAAAACATAACAAAAAATAAACAAATCTCATAATCTAACTTGAGACTTATACATTTTATCCCTAAATTTTATCAACCTTTCCTCTATTTATGTTATGCAATAATGATGACTATATTATGTTGTTTTGACTAACTATCAATTTGCATTAAGATCATCTTATATGTTCCATATTGTGTCAAAGTCAAAGATATAAACATATTAAACTGAAATATATATTTCCTTGTTCCTTTCAATCAAAATTTTCCAAACAACATAAGTTATGCCATTTTTCAATCACTGAAACAATAATAATTATTAAATGTATAATATCGGATATCAAAATTCAAGTTTTAATCACTAAAATAAGTGTGGAAAAGTAGTTTTAATTTCATCTAGATTCTTCCAGGTTACACTTTCTTCATAAAATTGGTCCGATTAGACCTTGCAATAAATTGTTTCCCTATTTTGCAAGTGCATCCTACAAGTTTTTAACACTCTTATGGGTTCAACTATGATGATTCCTAGATCTTGAACCTGTAAGGAGTTCTAGTTCAGAACATGTGATAAATTAGATACATACTTTTTAAGTAAAGAAATATGAATAACATCATGCGTCTTAGACAATACGGGAGGAAATACTATATAATTTCCCATAGAACTGATTACTTCAAATGGTCCAACAGAGTGAGGTGATAATTTGGCTGATTTTCCAAATGAAATTGAAATTTTCTTAGGCTTAACTCTTAAGAAGACTTTTTCTCCTTGTTTGAATTTTCTGTTAACTCTCTTTAAATTTTCATAACTCTTCTAGCTATTGGTTACTTCTTTTAACCGGTCATGAATGAAATTGACTTGTTGCATTTTTGTAGACATTTCGGGTCTTGTAACTTCCCTATCCTCCACATTATCCCAACTAATAGGTGTTCTACACTTTCTTCCATACAACACCTCAAATGGATGTATTTTCTACGATGAATGGTAAGTGTTATTATAAGTAAACTATACTAGTGAAATTTACTATTCCCACTTGTATTGCTGATCCATGCAATACATCCTGAGCATATCCTTTATAATTTGATTGACTCTTTCAGTTTTCCCATCTGTTTCTAGATGATATCCTAGACTAAAATTCAAATTTCTCCCCAAGGCTGAATTTGAGGTTTGCCAAAAATGATAATTAATCCTAGAATCTTGATTAAAAATTAGTAATTCAGGTACTTCTTGTAATCTGAATATTTCATGCACAAATATTTTTGCAAGAACAGGTGAATCATCCTTCATATCCCTTGATATAAAGTGAGCTACTTTTGTTAGTTTATCAACTACAACCCAGATTACAACATGTATATTTTCCAACATTGGTAGTTCTTATATAAAAAACATGTTGATTACTTGCCACTTAAATTATTGAATGCTATGAGGGTACAATAGTCCTTTTGGATGCATGTGTTCATATTTGGCACATTAACATTCTAAGTAATGTGAAACATAGTTTACAATTTCCGTTTTCATCCCTTTCTAAAAATATTGTTGTTTTACATCAACAAGCATTTTAGTCACTCTGGGATGTCTAGAATAGGGAGCATCATGAAATTCTTTAATCACTTTTTTCCTTAACTCACTTTCCAATGGTACATATACTCAATTTTCATACCTTAGGAATCCTTCATTATCAAATGTAAATCCCTTGTACCTTTATCATTTGGATCTATAACAAGCATTTTTTTAACATGGTGATAATAAGAATCATCCAACATTGTTTTCTCAACTTCATCTTTGAATTGAGTTTTCAAAGTGACAAGAGAGGAAATTTTCTTCCTAAGAATCAGTGCATCTTCCACTCTATTTTCCTTACGTTTTATATAAATGATATCTAATTCATATTTAGATAAAAACTCTAACCATCTTTGTTTCCTCACATTCAAGCTAGGCTAAGTGAAGATGTATTTATCCTGAGATGATATATTTTTAATTCAAAGGACTTTCCCAAATGATAGGTTCTCCAAAATTGAAATACATGTGCAATGGAAACAAGATCCAAGTCATGAGGAGCATTATTCAACTCATGTACTTTCAATTTTCTACTCTAGACATAATCACGTGATCATTTTAGAGAATTATACCTCCCAAAACTTCATTGGAGGCATCAGTCACTATGATGAAGTTTTCATTAGGATCTAAAACTTTTAGTACAGGTGTTGTAGTTAATTTTTCATTCAACAATCTAAAATAATGTTCACACTTTTTAGTCCTGATAAATTTCTTATCCTTTTTCTACAGCAAGGTGATTAAAGAAACAACTTTTAAAAAGTATTTTACAAAATTTTGGTAATATCCAGCTAATCCCATGAAGCTTCTAAATTCATGCACATTTTTAGGGTCTGGTCAGTCAGTTATTGCAATAATTTTTAATGGATCAACATAAATTACATCCTTATTTATTATGTTCTCGAGGTATTGCACCTCATTTTGGTAAAACAAACACTTTGAATGCTTACCATAAAAATTTCTTTTCCTTAGCACATCTAAAACAATATTAAGATTTTCATTATGCTCCTCAACACTTTTGGAATAAATCAAAATATCATCCAAGAATACCAATACAAACTTGTCCAAGTATTCTTAAAAGATATTATTCATTAATTTCATAAACACTATTAGATAATTATTAAAGTCCAAAAGGCAACATAGTGAACTCAAAATGTTCGTACCTTGTCCTAAAGGAATTTTTATGAAGGTCTTTTTAGTTTATTATTAGTCGATGATAATCTGATTGTAGATTAATCTTAGAATATATTGATGCACAATGGATCTGGTCAAAGACCTCATCAATTATTAGAAGGGGGTATCTATTTTTTATCATGGATTGTTTAAGTATTTGATAATTGATGCATATCCTCAAGGTTCTATCTTTTTTACTAAAAACGATGAGTGGTTCTCCCCAAGCAGAGACACGTGGTCTAATCAAACCTTTAGATATCAATTCATGAAGTTGTGCTTTCATCTCAACAAGTTTAGTTGTGGTCCATATATAGGGATCCTTAATAATTGGTTCAGTTCCTGGTTTGATTTCAATGGTGAAATCAAATTCTAGTTTAGGTGGAAGACCAGGTGGTTCTTCTGAAAAGACTTCATTATAAACATGTATCAGTGAATGTTATTCTTAAAAATTCTTACCTTCTTCAACTAAATCAGAATTTTTTATAGCAAAAAGCATGCAACCTTTATTGTTATCCTTTTTGAGCTGCATGACTGATATTTTCCTTACTTTGAAACCTCTTTTTATCCCCTGAATTATTTTTATTTTCTGTAGATCATCTAAGTGTTTAATCTATTTTTCAAAATAGTCTATAGTTTACTTTTCTTGTGCCAACTATTTTACACCTATGAATATGTCATACAAACCTAAAGGGGCTACATAAATGTCCAATTATGTGGTGAAATTTTGTAGCTCTAAGTAACTTACATGTTACCTCAATAGGCATAACGTGTTTCTCTACTTTCTTATAAACTACTGCAACATAAATTTTATGTTATTGGTTATTGTCCTTTTTCGTTTACAGATAGGTGTTTGTATAATGATCTAGGCTACATATAAAACAACCCACAATAGGTCCTTTTATTTTGAACTTATTTTCAGAGTTTACTACATTATTATTTCCATTATTTATAAACTTTGTATAAGACTTAACTGTTTTTGTTTTCTTCCCATTTCTATTTCTATTTTTGTTACCAAATTTTTTCCACCCAAATTTCTTAGGTGCTAATGGTTTTTAATTAGATAAGGTAAGAGCATGGATGGGCTTCTAGTGGCCATATAATAAAGAATACATCTTGAAATTTTTACAAAAAGATGCAAAAGAAGAAACAAGACCAAAGAAAGTTAAACAAACTTAACTCCAAAGATATAAGGTCCAACAACACCAACCAAAGAAAAAACACAAACAAATAGAAAATAGAAATAGAACTAGCTCATCAAAAGTATGCCAAAAGATTGAACAAAAATACAATATTACACTAATTTTTCTTTTCACCTTTGAAGGGTTTTCTCTTTATGGTAACAATCTCCTTATTGTGATCAAGATACACCTCTTTATTGGTTTTCTCCTCCTAATCCTCATCCTCGGGTTTTTTTAGTCTCATCCTCACCCTTAAAATCTTGATCAGAGTTGTTGTTCTTGGACTGGTATTTTCTTTTTTTCCAACTTCTCTTCCACTAATTTCAGTTTAGTCCTCATGTCCAGAACAAGCTTGTCTAGATCATTAATCTCTTCCTTGATATTCTTCTGGAGATGCATATTTTTTTGGTGGCCTCAATGCTATCAATCATACCAACTCTGATATTAGTATTTCCCTCCTCCATAACCTACAACACAGTATCCAAATACTGCACCCTTTTCCTCAAGTCCTCATTGCATGAATCGTCATCCATAACCATTTTCCTTTTACCCTTCAATGTCCAAGCCTCTTGACTAACCCTACCCTCCACATTATCCCTCTCCTCATCTCTATTATGGGTAATATTTACCTCCTTCATTTTAGTGAGGTATTCGGCCAAAGTAATATCATCATGCTCCTTAATAGTTGCTACAGGTTTTGCCGAAACAATTTTTCCATTTTGAAAAAGGGGGAGGATGAAGCCCTCATGGATGGGGGTATCCACTTTCTCCTTTTGGAAATATCTCATTGAAATTGACAAGGACATATAAAGAAATAAAGGGATGCTCATCCTAGTTTTATGCCTAAACATGTTCATTAAAGACAAGTGATGGGTGATTTTAGGTGCTAGTGTGATGGTTAATTAAAAAAATTATTCTTATGTTCTTCCCTATGATCAGATATTACATGCATCTTATACTCTTTTCTGATTGCTTTCTCAAACATAGCCTCGATAGTTGATCGACCATGAACATCAACTTCTCTGTCTATGATAAGGTTTAACCCCATAATGAATTTCCTTATACATAATTTCTCACCAGACTGATACTGAGGGATGTATTTCAGTAATTTTGAATTTTTTTCCCAATACTCATTTATTAACATCTTTCCCTAGGATGAAGAATGAAATTCTAACATCTTTTGGTCATAGTACAACTACAGTAACTAGTGTTGTCTAAAATAGGATTTTAACTATTCCAAGTTTAAACTAGCTTCATCAACCCCCGGTTCTACCTTCCAGATGTCTCACTAAGAAGAAGCCTTGTTGGAGAGTTGATAAGTTCACCAAATAGCTTTAGTCTCTTTTAAGAAGTTCTTGGTGGTGAAATACTTCTCCATCTCATTAATCCAGTTCTCAACTCCATGACCTAATGTCATTCTATAAAATTTAGGTGGGTTGATCCTTTTAATATTGTTTGACATATTTGCTACCAAATGTTCCCTCTTGTTTTCAGGTTGATTTATTGCATTCTAATTTGTATTTTTGGGATCCACTGCATTTTTTTATTTCCCACATTAGTGACAGGAGAAGTAAATTGACTACAAAATAACAATCCATCAATTCCAATTTCATTGCAGATGAACTCAAACATTATTCTAACCACAAGCATAACGGTTGTTACAATATAATCATCAAGCCAAGTAAGGTAACCACACAAAATATCACCTACAGCAAGATAAATTTATGAACTCATCCATAATGAACTAATGGGGCATGATATTGGCTAGAAGAAACATTTGACAATCTTCATTGATTATCTTCCTTCACGTACCAAAAACTATGCATTTTAGCATAGTCAGTCATGATCATCATTATGTAAAACTAATGTATTTTTGAAAACATCTTCATAGATTAATCTGAGACCCTGTAACTATGAATTCTTTGCAGCATACCTTGACCTAATTAGACACTCCTTCTTGATCCCATAGAGATTAACAAGAAATTTAAAAATTCCTTAGACACATACCCTTATTGAATGATGCAGGATGAAACCATGAGAAAAAAAAACATATCACCATAATTTCCTTCATTTATCAACAAAACCTAAGAGAAAAACATACCTTGTGGTCTTCTTAAGCTTATTATGATGTGTCAAGCTCAAAAATGCACAATCAAACATGTAACACTTCAAATTTGATCATCATCTTTCATTTTTTCCACCTTTATCTCTACCAACCCCTTTTAGGCTATAAAACAGATCCCAAATGATGAAACTTAAACCTCATATAGATAAGTCATTTCCATAGCCATGTGCATAGGAACATTCATGACGTGAATGGATCACTTAAGAACACAACATCTCCCTTAGGTAATCATCACTCTCCAGTTAAAGAACACACTTGAAAACCTCTTTATACTTTTATTACCTAAGAATTGAATCATCCTTCCATATTATCAGTATTTATCATTATTCATCAAACCATATTTGAAGTAATTCAAATTTATAATCAATCACACATTATAGTTATCATGTCTATCAACATAACTTGGTAAACAGAAAATTCACACTTTCTCTTAGTACATCAACCTATATGTCTAATTTCTAAACCCTCTCATGGATTAACAATGCAAAATATGGCTTTTTGTAACTAGAATATTCAAAACATAGAAAAATTTATAAAAAATCATAGTTTTCAAAGGCTTTATACTTACCATGGAGCATTCTTGTTTTAATCATTGATCTAACTAACTCTCTCTCCTTATTGAATCTTCTTAAAGATATAGAAAGAATTTATAACTCATATTAGGAAACCATCATCATACTTAGATCCTTTAGTCATAGCATTCCATCTTGATGTATCTTCAATCTAACCTTCTTGTGTCACAACCCCCACTATTCTCATTAAATTTCTTTAAAAAAGAGCTCCAATTTCAGGAAAATTTTGGGCACAGGGTCTAGTTTTGGTATGCTACCCATAAACACGACAGTGTATCAACACTTTCATTCATGTCCCATAATTTTCCTAGCATATCAATTTGTTTTACATACTTAGAATATTATAAATATTTCATTTACGATGTAGAATATGATTTGACATATCGTCAAACTTTCGTAAGTTGCTTAAGTTATAATCCATTTTTATGATTTCATCATTATGGATATAGTTTACCATGTTGGCTATTGATATTGATAAATTTGAATTTGGTTAGCATTATGATGTTTTGATGATCATCTCTATTTTCATTGCATTACTGGGTTGATATTATTTGGTTATCACTTATGAGATTATATTGTCATTAATAATAAAACATTATGTTGATCATAAGTTGTATTGATTCATGTTACTAGAAGCATGAAGGAAGAGGTCATAGACATTATAAGTATCTATGTCTAATTTAAATGTCTAAAAATCCCTTTACAAGCCTTGGTAGATAAAAATGGTAAGTTTTGTTGTACTATTTTAAGGGGAAATATCCCTTCCAGGTATGATAATTAATTCTATTATAATGGTTAAAGCTTGATTAACTAAATATGGAAAATATCATTAGGTCAAAGGTGATAAAGGTGGGTAAACTATGTTTGATTATTTTAAGACCATATTCTTGGTGCAATAACCACCATAGCCTTCGACCATATGATTAGATTATTATTTTTAAATATTTTATATGTTAAATTTTGGTCGAATTACCAACTCAAGGTAAAGTGGTAACTAAAATTTAATTAAGAATTTGATGGCTTTGACCGACACATGCAATTGTAAATTGTATAAATTTAATCCCTCAACTTCTCAAATTTAATACCACCATGCAAATAGTGGAAGAAAATTTGGAGGTTTGTATCATTCAAGTTTAGTTTGGGAGTTACTAAGTTTTAATTGGCTACTAATAATCCATTTTCATTGGAGGGAACAATTAGATTTATAATCCCCATATCATAATGTGTCACTTGCTCACATTGATGGCATTCAATGTAAACTCATGGACCTTGGGAGAAGCACACAACTTCTTGAGGAAGCTATTGAGTTGGTTATGGGTATTTTGGATTTCATGTTTGTCTAGATATGTTTTCTCTCTTTTGAGATCTACATAAAAATTTGATAACTCCATATTTAACATAGTTATATAGAAGTAATGAATGGAATAATTTTGATAAACCATTCATAAATAGATAACGAAGATTTTTTTGGGACTGTTAATGGAAGATGATAGATTTATAATGGGTTTTTTTGTGATCTAGGATGGTTATTTTATTTGAATTCAAAGGAAAATTATTTTGGGTTTGCTTGTGAGAACCTACAAGGAATTTTTTTATACTCAGCTTGAATTTGAGAAAAGTTGTAAAGGAACTTTTGTGAATGAATTTATCTTTTGTTTCAGGAGTGAATTATTACCTTTATTCTTCTTATATGTTTATTTTAATGCAATACTTGGATGAATGTGTAACATCTTGGTCATGATTGTTACTATGGTGACTTCCACTTTTGACATTGCAAATATTGACCTGTGATTTATCTTAGGAAGGTGTATTCTTTTGACGTTGAAAATCATGTTTACAATGGATAAGTTATTACTATTCAAAATTCATGCTTGTTGTAATTTTGTTTACTTGGAAATGAATCCATTATACTATGTGAATTGTAAGTTACAAATATGTATTGTTTTTTACCTACTTGCCATATGATAAGAGAAGACCTTGAATCAATTCCATTAATCCAAGGTATGCTTCGGTTCTTCTCTATTGTCATCTTGTTAACTGACATTCTGAATGAAGGGTACAAAGGAGCTGAGCTATGTTTTGGTTATAAATTTTAAGGACCCGGCTTCAGGTATCCTTGTTTGGCATCATGTTGAATATGGTAAGTTTGGACCTCCTTTATAAATGTTTTATAATGTTGAGCAACATGGAGATGTTAAGGATTTTTTATTGGGCTATTAAGGAAAATACCTTAGCCTTAGTTGTAATGGTTGGTGCTATTCGGATCTGGCCTTAATTGAAATGTTTTATCCTAGTTGGATTTTAACCTAAGGCAACGATACTTACCTAGGACCTATTACTAAACTACTATGATTTACGCCATAACCTATGTTGAAGTGTCATACTCTATATGGATTCTAATCTAAAGTTTATGACCTAACCTAAGGTGATATGATTAGTGGTTGTGGGATTTTTGAAAAACCTAAAGTAAATTCTAATAACCTAAGAACTAAGGTGGAAACCTAACTAATGTTAATGTGACCTAAACTATTACTAAGCCTAAAGCAGACCTAAGGGTTACATGGCAAGTGGGAAGTTGGTGGCAATGGTTTACAATCTATTAATGTGGATTGATTTCATTCCTTACATCTTAAATTATCCAAGTTTGGCAGAGGCATGGAAGGATATTAGGATGCCTAGCTAGCATCATTGCTAAATTTAAAATGCATAAGAAATTTTGAATTTAACCTCGTCAAATTTGAAAGGGTGGTGGTGCAAGGAAAGAGGAGGGAATGGGCATTAAATTTATTCAATGGCATGGATTACGACAAAGAAACTGCCTAGGAAAGAGGTGAAGTAGAATTTGAGGGAATTTGTTTGGTCATTTGATCCTTTTGGTTTTTGGTCAGCATGAGGGATTTTGGTTCTTTGAACCAGTAATTTAATTATTTGATCCTTTTTATCTTGTGTATCTTTGAGCTATTTTTGAACGTGTGGAAATATAAAGAAAGCTGGGAGATTTGATTGCTGACGTTGTTTTTGAAAGAAGAGGTTTTTGGGAGGCACGGCTAGAGATCTTCTACAAATCAAAACAAAACACTATAAGGAATGATAGGCTCTTATTATTAAATAGTTCTACTTTTTACTAAACATATTCATTAAAACAACTCTGATCTTAGAAACAATGGTTTTGTTGAAATGTTTATGGTGTATTTTTGACAGTATTCTCCTGCTTGGATTGTTGTTTGGAAAAGATTTGATATGGGTATTTTCTTGGTAAATTTTTGAGTTGATCATGTTATATCATTGTCTGAAACTGGAATGTAACCAAGGTTTTGTGAACTTCTAATTTTCTGTGCATAATGGATTAAGGGAAAACATTGTGTGATAAATATTTTATATGGGTTGTTTTTATTTTGTTTGAGGGAAGCATGAAGTGTATTGTCTTCTTTGAAACTCAAGTCACTTTGAATCTTGCTACTTCTTTTGAGGTAAGCTAGAATAGTTATTTGGATTCGATGTCTTGAGAATTTAAACTTTTTTGAAAATAACAGTGATACGTTGTCTCCTTCTGAGTTTAATACGTTTGAGCCTATGAAATTTGTGGGATTGTTAAGAAAGGATTTCATTCGGTTTTGTTCTTCCTTGTTCAAAATCTTGTAAAATATGCTTTAACTTCTTTTCCTGGGACTGTGTGAGGATATTACTATTTCTCTCATATGCATGTATGGAATGGTTTGTGGATAACCTTTGATTTATATATGTAGATGTTGTTGTAAAAATGGATTATCTTAGTGGAACTTGTGATTAGTTTAGTTTTTGTTATCTAAAGGAAATGAGTTGGAATGTTCGATTTTACTCTTCTCCTTTTTAGTTCGATTTTGAGAACTGACTTGGGGTTAAGCCACTTTTATTGCCTTCATTTTTTTGAATCTCGGTTGGAGTTCCTTCCTTCTTACCCATTGGTTGTTTCCTTGATTACTGTAAAGTGGGTACATGGTGGGCTCAGCTATAATTTGTATTCATCTCCCTTGGGCACATAAGAATACATTGTAGGTTTTTCTCTATATGAGAATTAAGGGAATGTCTGGGTAGATGCTATCTTCATTGAAATGAAGCTAAGGAACAAGTTATTGAGCTTGTTTCTTGAAAAGATTTATCATTTTTGTAATATAGTGGTTATTCTCATTATTGAATAAGAATCCCTCTCTTCGGGATCTGCCTTGCTAGTTTCAGTTGTTTATCTTATATCGATTCAATTTCAACTATGTTTTTTGTGTGGAAATGGTTGTTGAATTGGGATGTTGTTAGGTAAGGAACAATTTTGGTTTTCTTGGGATATCAACTGTGTTTATTCTTTTAGAGGATGGATTATTGGGACCTTCTCTCTATTTTGAGCTAGCTATTCATCAGTTTTTTTCTTTGAAATGTGAAAGGATTTACATTTTGTTCTTTCTCTTCTTAGAGTTGTTGAACGAAATGTTGTTTCATGGAAATTTAACGGATGAATTAAGTTTTTTCACTTTTCATCGGTTTATTTGACTCTTATCTGCATTAACCCTATTGAAGCTGAGTAGGTAATTAAGGGAAAACCTACACTTCTTACTCCTTTTGAACCGTTAAATTAAAATTGAAGTGGAATTGGTTTAGTAATGGGAAGAAGGGAATCCTTGTTTTAGGATGTTGTTGGTTCATCCTAAATCTCACCCTTTTTAATTGAATGAATTTGGTATTTGATATTATATGAAGAATTATGATAGTAATGAGTATTGTGATTTCTTGCGTCTCTAAAAATAATTGTAATATGTGACTATTAGAGTTAATAACCTTCTTTGATCAAGTAGCATGAAACAAGAATGAACCATAGGTAGCTTTAGTATGAAACCAATAAGTAATTTGGATGTTATATTACTTATCTATTCTAATTTTCTTATGATATTATTGATTGAAGAGTGTTGTCTTGATCATGATCCTTATTTAATGTAATGTGGATTGTTCATCATGATATTCTTTTTATGATCCTTATTCCTTTTGAGGTATCTATCTAAACTGCATTACTATTTCATAAAATTAGAGTTCTTTTTATGAGATAGTTGAAAGCACATCGTTTTAATGTTTAGTGTTTATCATGCTCACTTCGATGAATTGGCCCATGCTGGTAATTTTTACAGATGGATTCTGTAAGTTATAAAAGAAGATAATTTATTTTATGATGCTTCTTATGTTTACGTAAAGGATGGATCTTTATGAGGAATTATGATTCTTATTGTAATGCAATTAAAAAAGGGATTAGTTGTAATTCTCACTTGAGTTTATTAATTTTGATTGACATGAAAAATGTCTGAAAGGATTAGACTTGTAAAATATGTATTTTGTTTGATAAATTAAAAAGGGACTGAGTGAAATTGGTACTAGATGTGTCATTATTTTGAGGCAATCTGTAAAGTTAACTTGTAAAATTATCCTCATTATCTTATGATCATATCTGTTTTGAATTTATTCAATTAGACTTAAAATGAAATAGAGAAAAAGGGAGTTAATATTTTATCCCTTCATAAAATGTAACTATACAAGTTGGCATTCATAACTAGTTGTTTAACTAAGTCATTATATACATTAAATGATGATTATAAAAGTACAAACTCATTATGTACCTTGTATAATGCAATAGTTGCAATGATCCCTAATTAACGTAAGTTAAGGATAAGACAATAATCGGTAGAGATAAACATGTCATTAAGGTCTTTTGGGATTCACACCAAAATGATATTCAGAAGGAGGAAGATATACTTCTTCTCTTTAAATTAAAAAAAATTAGATTAAGGTAATAAGAAAATAATAGTTACATAATCATTAATTAGACTTCCTTTTAATGAAGTTTGTTATCAAGAAATCCGAACCTAAATACAAATGTGCATAGCTTGGTCAAACTAAGTAAAACAATATTGTTGTTGATACGTTGATTTTGTTTGTAAGTCTGAATCTTATAATAGGATACTAAAGAATGAAATAGAAACCTTTGGGAAGGAGGTTTGGATGTAGATGTATTTGTGTGGAAATTGAGAATCATTTATGGCTAATCAATTGTAATGATCAGATAAGTTAGAGATTTAGCAAGGTTGCTGAAATTAAATCTTAAATTAAGAAGATAAGAAAGCATTTAACTTATTAGCTGGATATGTACCTCTAGATGAGGGGAATCCGTAGGATGTTGGTACACACCAACTACAATAAGGTGTCATCATGAAGACTAGGTTCTTCATGAGGACACATTGTTGCAGCTGACATGTCGGAACACCCTTCCGAATTGGATCATATAGGTTTACATAAACTCAGACTTAACTTGGTTTCACTCTAGGTCAGTTTAGGTGCATGCTTTGTATAGGGAGGGACTCATGATGACTTGAGGTAACTAGACACATGAAATCGACCTAGGTCAATTCAATATATCTTTGTACCCTTAGTCACCGCGAGCAGTTCTGTGTACCAATATATTTTGCTAACATGGGTTATGGTTAAACCTTAGACAAGAGAACTTACCAAAGTCAGTGAATACCATTCTAGATAATAGATGGAGTGGGGTGAAGGAGATATTCCATCAATGAGTATGTCATCTAGGAATATGAGCGTGCATAGCATGTGAAAATCTTTGGCCAATGTATCACAAGTTACTGGTTGTGTTGTCCTATGTCACCTACTTTAAGATGTAGGATTTCAAATGAATATTGGCAGCAAATATTTAGATAGGACTCTTAAACAAAACAGTTCAATAACTATAAAAGGGTAAGATAACCAAGTATACTTAGTATACAATACATTAAGTCAATATGAGAGATCGATGAAACTCTAAGTCATGAAATGAGATATCAGCAGTTCATCAATTCATTACAGGTACATATGGTTATCTATTATGAGATTTAATGGCATGGAATGTGTGTTCTATATTTTGATTATTAGAATAGAGAACATTATGCAAAAATTGGAATTTGTGTTCTAAATATTGATTATTTAGAACAAAGAACCTTATAAAAAAAAATATATATTTTCCCTTGTTTCTAAAGTCACAAAGTGGGTATGTTACATCTTGGTACCAGAGTTGAAGGTTGAAGCTCTTGGACCTATTTTGTCCATAATCTGATAAAGCTTATTTTTTTTTGTTAACAGAAAAATGGCTAAAACAAGAGGAAATGCTGCAAATAACCCACCACCTAGTGGAGAAGCAGCTACTACCCAAAACTCAATGAGATCCTTGTTGCCCTACTAGACACAAGAGATCATTTAGCTGTAATGGAACAAGTAATGGGAAATGAGGAGGAGGAAGAAGATATTGATAATGACTATTAGCCACCTCTTGTGGACAACACCAATGGGGGAAATCTAGGTGTTGATAATAGTAATGCAAACATACCTAATCAGCCTAAAAATAAAAAGTTAAGATTAGCTGTTGAACTCACCAATGATATAAAAAGAATAAGTCCTCCTAAGTTTTATGGAATTAAACTTAGGGATGGGGATGAGAATTGGTTCAATGAGATGGAGAAGTACTTTGTAATAAGAAACTTCTTTGAGGATACAAAAGTAATATGGGGAGCATATCAGCTTTCCCCTGAGGCCTCTTCATGGTGGGATACCAAAAGGCTGATCCAAACATTTTCGAAGCAGAAATAACTTGGGATCAATTTAAAGGTTACTTTAGGCAACAGTGGCTGCCTCAACTTTATTATGATAAAAAATGATTGAATTTCAGAACTTATCTCAAGGAAAGTTAACTGTGATAGAGTACTGGGAAAGGTTTACGAAACTCCTGAAGTACGTGCCTCAGTATCAAAATGATGAGAAGTTTGGGATACTAAAATTTATCATGGGATTAGCTCCCATTATAGATGGTGAGGTGGATTTTCACATTCCAACCACTATAGAAGGGATTGTTGAAAAATACATAAGGCAAGAACAAAAATTAAGAGCAATCTCTACTCATAGGGAGGAAATTAGAAAGAAGGTTCCAAACTCTTCATCATCTCTAGCACCTAAAAAGGGACCCTTGAAGAGGTTTGGCATGAAAAATAAATTTTCCACTAATAACAATAAGAAAAAAACAACAAAAAAACCTACTACAAGTATGAGGAACAACTTTGTCAAGAACAATAACAATGGACAGAAGTCCTATGGAAGCCAGAATAATAAATTCAATGCTGGAAATAAATTTGAGCCTAGGAAGGAACCTATCGGAGGCTATTTTAATTGTGGCAAGGATCATTACATGAGTCATTTTCCTTTGAGGAAAGATGACCGTAATCAACAACATAGGATACACGCTACAGTAGTTGACAAGCAAGCTGAAAAGCAAGTCACACCCATACAAGTTCCAGGTAAGTTATTCGGTAGACCTGTGACTATAATTTTGATACTAGAGCTACTGAATGTTTTATTTCTATTAGGTTAGCTTTGAAATTAAAAATATAAGTTGAAAAAATGGATAAAATGTGGGTTGTGCATATGGAAATAATGTTGTTCATACAGTTAGTATGCGTCTTTTTGGAACATTCCTTGACTTTCCTAGTTTTTCCACAGAATTTGACCTTTATGTTGCTCCTTTGGGGTCTTATGATGTAATCATAGGTGTTAATTAGATAGCAGAGCATAAAGAAAAGGTTGAATATTTTTAAAAATAGATTAATTATTTAGATGATCTGCAGAAAACAACAATCATTCGGGGTGTAAACGTGAGATTTCAGTTAGGAAGATGTCATCTATACAACTTAAAAAGGAAAAAAACAAAGGTTGTACCTTGTACACATTGAAAATTTCTACAACCATTGAAAAAGGTAATGATTTCATGGAAAGATATCCATTATTAAGAAATTTCAATGACGTGTTTTCAGAAGAGTTACCGGGTCTTCCGCCCAAAGTGGAGTTTGACTTCACGATCTAGATCAAACTAGGAACTGAGCCTATATCCAAGGAACCTTATAGAATGACTTCCATTGAATTGGTAGAGCTTAAGGCTCAGTTGCAGGAATTTTTTTCAAAAGGTTTCATAAGACCAAGTATATCACCTTGGGGAGCACCGGTAATTTTTGTGAAGAAGAAGGATGTCACACTTAGATTTTGCATTGATTATAGAATGTTAAACAAATCAACAATTAGGAACCAACATTCAGTTTCTAGAATTGATGATCTATTTGATCAGATGCATGGTACATCAATGTATTCTAAAATAGATCTTCAGTCTAGATATCATCAACTGAGAATAAAGGATGAAGACAAACATAAAAAAAAATTAGAACAAGGTATGGGCATTATGAATTCACGGTTTTACCTTTTGGGTTGATGAATTCACCTGCCACTTTGATGAATTTGATGAACAATATTTTTCAAGAATACTTAGACAAATTTTTGCTTGTATTCTTGGATGATATTCTCATATACTCTAAAAGCATTAAATAACATCATAAGTATTTGAAAATAGTCTTGGAATCTTAAGAAAGAGAAATTTATATGGTAATTTGTCCAAATGTTCTTTCTATGACACTGAAGTGCACTATTTGGAACATGTTATAAGAAATAATGGAATAACGGTAGATCCCTCAAAGATCATAGCTATAAATGAGTGGCCTATACCCAAGAATGTGCATGAAGTTAGAAGCTTCATGGGCCTTGTTGGTTACTATATCAAGTTTGTTAATGAATTTTTTGAGATTGTTGCACCAATAAATTCACTACATAAGAAAGACAAGAAATTTATTTGGAATGAAAAATGTGAATCTGCTTTTAAGATTCTAAAGGATCAGTTAACTACAACACCTATTCTGATTGTATCTAATCCCAATTGAGACTTTACAGTTGTAACAGATGCATCTGGGGAAGGTCTCGGAGGTATTCTGTTGTAAAATGATCATTTCATAGCTTATGAAAGTAGAAAACTCAAGTTACATGAATGGAATTATGCTCCACATGACCTATATCTTTCTTCCATTGTTCATGCACTAAAAATATGGAGGCATCATCTTCTTAGTAGGCCTTTTGAACTAAAAATTGATGATCTTGTGTTGAAGTATATTTTTACTCAACCAAACCTGAATGCAAGACAACGAAGATGGTTAGAATTTCTATCTCAGTATCATTTTGATATAAGTTATATTAAAGGCAAGGAAAATAGAGTAGTAGATGCTCTAATTCATGTGAAGCATATTTATGCTCTTATAACATTGAGAACTTGGTTTAAAGATGAAGTGAAAAGTGTTATGGAATCTGATTCTTATTTTCAGCAAGTAAAGACATCACTTGTTGCAGATCCAAATGATGTGAGATATAAAGGTTTTCATTTTGATGATGAAGTAATCTTATAGTTTGAAAAAAGGGTATACATACCTTTGGAAAATGATTTAAGAAAGAAATTATTAGTTAAATTCCACAATTCACCTTTTTCTAGACATCTTGGAATTACAAAGATGCTTGCTGATATAAAATATTAATATTTCTAGAAAGGGGTGAAAAAGGATGTGATGGAATTTGTGACACACTAATTAGAGTGTCAACGTGTTAAAGTAGAACATGTGCATCCAACTAGTTTATTGTATCCTCACAGCATTCCACAGTATAAATGGCAAGTGATAAGTATGGATTTTGTTCAGGGGTTGCATATGTCAAAAAATAAACATGATGTTTATTCTGGTTGTTTTTGATAAACTAACAAAGGTAGCACACTTTATTGCTAGTAATCTAAAGGACGATCCACCAATGTTAGCAAGAAGATTTTTGCATGAGATTTTCAGGCTACATGGAATGCCTGAATTGATCATATAGGATATAGATCCAAGAATGACATCAAGATTTTCTAAAATGTGCAATGTATCCCTAGGAACTAAACTGAGTTTCAGGTATGCATATCACCTGGAAACGAATGGGAAGACTGAAAGAGTTAATCAAGTTTTAGAGGATATGTTAAGAATGTATTGCATGGATAAATAGTATAAATGGGAGGAGTACCTTCCATTAGTTAAGTTTTATTATAATAACACATATCACGCCTCTCTAAAAGTGGCACCTTTTGAAGCATTATGTGAAAGGAAATACAGAACCCCTGTTAGCTAGGACAACATTGAGGATAGAGAGGTAGTTGGGCCAAAAATCCTTACAAAAATGGAACAACAAGTAAAAATGATTCATGAACGCTTGAAGGAAGCTGCAGATAGGTGAAAGCATTATACAGACTTAAAGCGGGTTGATAAGAAATTTGAACTTTGTGAGAAGGTCTTTCTTTGGATTAATCTGAAAAAGAGTTCTATAACTTTTGGAAAAGCTGCCAAGTTATCACCTCCTTATGTGGGACCCTTTGAAATTATTGAAGTAATCAACCTAGTAGCTTATCGTTTAGCTTTACCTCCTCCTTTATCACGAATGCATGATGTTTTCCATATTTCTTTGCTTAAGAAATATGTTTCAGATTTTTCACATGTGTTAAATTAGATTTCCTTGTAGGTCCAAGACCTAGGAATAATTATGGTTAAGCCCATTCAAGTGTTGGAAACTCACCAGTTGCACTTAATAAATCATGAAATAAGTCAATGTAAGGTCCAATGGGACCAGTTTAATGAAGAAAGTACAACCTGGGAAAATATCGAAGAAATGAGATCTGCTTTTCCATATTTGTTTGATCAGATTTTATTCTGAAAATTGATAAAATCTGAAAAAATTATTCATGTTTTGATTATAAATATGCCAAAATTAGGCAATTACTAAATTATTTAATGGGTAATTTAAATATTGTTTTGAAAACTTGAATTTTTCAAATTTAGTTTTTTTATGAACATATGAATGGAAGGATAATAATTTAGTTTTGTCCTAAACTTTAATTATTTGATTAAGTTAATCATCAGGATGATGATTCTTTTAAGGAGGAAGGTATGTAACATCTTGGTCATGATTGCTATTATGATGAATTCCACTTTTGACATTGAAAACATTGACATGTGATTTGTCTTAGGAAGTTGTATTCTTTTGACATTGAAAATCATGTTTGCAATGGATAAGTTATTACTAATCATAATTCATGATTTTTGTAATTCTGTTTACTTGGAAATGAATCCATTCTGCTCTGTCAATTGTAAGTTACAAATTTGAACTGTTGTTTTCATACTTACCATATGATAACAGCAGACCTTGAATCAATTCCATTGATCCAATGTATGCTTTTGTTCTTCTTTATTGTCATATTGTTAACTGACACTCTGAATGAAGGGTACAAAGGAACTGAGCTGTGTTTTGGTTATAAATTTTAAGGACCTAGTTTCAGGTATCCTTTCTTGGCATCATCTTGCAAATGGTAAGTTTGGACCTCCTTTATATTAATTGTATAACGCCAAGAAGCATAGAGAGGTTAAGGATCTATTATTGGGCTATTAAGGCAAATACCTTAGCCTTGTTCGGAATGGTTGGTGCTATTCGGATCTGGCCTTAATTGAAATGTTTTATCCTATTTGGATTTTAACCTAAGGTAACAATACTTACGTAGGACCTATTACTAAACTACTACGGTTTACGCCTTAACCTATGTTGAAGTGTCCTACCCTATATGGATTCTAATCTAAAGGTTATGACATAACCTAAGGTGATATGATTAGTGGTTTTTGGATTTTTGAAAAAACCTAAAGTAAATTATAATGACCTAAGAACTAAGGTGAAAACATAACTAATGTTAATGTACCCTAAACTGTTACCAAGCCTAAAGGGGAGCTGAGGGTTACGTGGCAAGTGGGAAGTTAGTGGCAATGGTGTCTAAGGTATTAATGTGGATTGATTTCATTCCTTACATATTAAATTTTCCATGTTTCACAGAGGCATGGAAGGATAGTGGGATGCCTAGTTTGCATCATTGCTAAATTTAGAATGCGTGAGTAATTTTTAATTTAACGTCGCCAAATTTGAAAGGGAGATGACGTAAGGAAAATGGATGGAATGGGCATTCAATGTATTTAATGGCATTGATTATGGAAAGTAAACCACCTAGGAAAGAGGTGAAGTGGAATTTGAGGGAAGTTGTTTCGTCATTTGATCCTTTTGGTTTTTGCTCTACATGAGGGATTTTGGTTCTTCGAACCAGTAATTTTATTATTTGATCCTTGTGATCTTGGATATCTTCGAGCTATTTCTGAACGTGTGGAAATATAAAGAAAGCTGAGAGATTTGATTGCTAACGTTGTTTTTGAAAGAACAGGTTTTTGGGAGGCACGGTTGGAGATCTTCTATAAATCAAAAGAAAACACTATCAGGAATGATAGGCTCTTATTATTAAATAGTTCTGATTTTTACTAAACGTCTTTATTAGAAAAACTTTTCTCTTAGAAAGAATGGTTTTGTTGAAATGTTTATGGTGTATTTTTGACGGTATTCTCCTACTTGGATGGTTGTTTGGAAAAGATTCGATATGGGTATTTTCTTTGTAAATGTTTGAGTTGATCGTGTTATATATTTGTCTAAAACTGGAATGTAATGGTTTTGTGAACTTATGATTTCCTATGCATAATGGATTAAGGGAAAACATTGTGTGATAAATATTTTATATGGGTTGTTTTTATTTTGTTTGAGGGAAGTATGAAGTGTATTGTCTTCTCTGAAACTAGAGTCACAATGAATCTTGTTGCTTCTGTTGAGGTAATATGGAATAGTAATTTCGATTTGATGTATTGAGAATTTAATCTTGTTTGAAAACAACAGTGATACGTTTACTCCTTATGATTTTAGTATGTTTGAGCCTATGAAATTTGTGGGATTGTTAAGAAAGGATTTCATTTTGTTTTGTTCTTCCTTGTTAAAAATCTGGTAAAATATGCTTTAAATTCTTTTCCTGGGATTGCATGAGGAAATTTTTGTTTCTCTCATCTGCTTGTATGAAATGGTTTGTGGATAACCTTTGATTTACATCTATAGATGTTGTTGTAAAAATGGATTATCTTAGTGGAACTTGTGATTAGTTTAGTTTTGGTTATCTGAAGGAAATGATTTGGAATGTTCGATTTTACTCTTCTCCTTTCTAGTCAATTTTGAGAACCGACTTGGGGTTTAGTCATTTTTATTTCCTTCATTTGTTTGAATCTAGGTTAGAGTTCCTTCCTTCTTACCCATTGGTTGTTTCCTTGATTACTAGAAAGTGGGTACATGGTTGGCTTTGTTGTAATTTGTATTTAACTACCTTGGGTGCATAAGAATACATTGTAGGTATTTCTCTATATGGGAATTAAGGGAATGTATGGGAAGATGCTATCTTCACTGAAATGAAAGTAAGGAACCAGTTATTGAGCTTGTTTCTTGAAAAAATTTATTAGTTTTGTACTGCAGTGGTTGTTCTCATTATTGGACAAGAATCCCTCTCTTTGGGCTATGCCTTGCTAGTTTCATTTGTTTATCTTATATCGATTAAGTTTTGACTATGTTCTTTCTGTGGCAATGGTTGTTAAATTTGGATGTTGTTAGGTAAGGAACAATTTTATTTTTCTTGGGATATCGACTGTGTTTATTCTTTTAGAGGATGGATTATTGGGACCTTCTCTTTATTTTTCAGCTAGGTATTTATCGCTATTTTTCTTCAAAATGTGAAAGGATTTACATTATGTTCTTTCTATTCTCAGAGTTGTTGAATGTAATGTTGTTTCGTGTAACTTTAACAGATGACTTAAGTTGTTTCACTTTTCATCAGTTTACTTTTCTCTTATATGCATTAACCCTGTTAAAGCTGAGTGGGTAATTAAAGGAAAACCTACACTTCTTAGTCCTCTTAAACCATTAAATTGAAATTGAATTGGAATTTTTTTAGTAATAGGAAAAAGGGAATTCCTGTTTTAGGATGTTGTTGGTTCATCCTAAATCTCACCATTTATTATTGAATGAATTTGGTCTTTGATATTATATGAAGAATTATGATAGTAATGAGTATTGTGATTTCTTGCTTCTGTAAAAATAATTTTAATGTGACGGTTAGAGTTAATAACCTTCTTTGATCAAGTAACATGAAACAAGAATGAACCATAGATAACTGTAGTATAAAATAGATAAGTAATTTGGATGTTATATTACTTATCCATTGTAATTTTCTTATGTTATTATTGATTGAAGAGTGCTAGTTTGATCATGATCCTTCCTTAATGTAATTTGGATTGTTTATCGTGATCTTCTTTTTATGATCCTTATTCCTATTGAGGTATCTATCCAAATTTCTTTACTGTTTCATAAAAGTAGAGTTCTTTTTGTGAGATAGTTAGTTGAAAGCACATCATTTTAATGTTTAGTGCTTATCATGCTCAATTCAATGAACTGACTAGTGCTAGCAATTTTTGCAGATGGTTTCCATAAGTGATAAAAGAAGACAAGTTCTTTTATGATGCCTCTTATGTTTACGTAAAGGATGGATATTTATGAGGAATTATGATTATGATTGTAATGTAATTCAAAAAGGGAATAGTTTTAATTCTCACTTGAGTTTATTAAGTTGATTGGCATGAAAGATGTCTGAAAGGATTAAACTTGTAAAATATGTATTTTGTTTGATAAATTAAAAAGGGATTGAGTGATATTGGTACTAGATGTGTCATTATTTTGAGGCATCATGTAAAGTGAATTTGTAAACTCATCCTCATTATCTTATGATCATATCTGTTTTGAATTTATTCAGTTAGACTTAAAACAAAATAGAGAAAAAGGGAGTTAATATTTTATGCCTTCATAAAATGTAACTTTACAAGTTGGCATTCATAACTGGTTGTTTAACTAAGTCATTATATACATGAAATGATGATTATAAAAGTACAAACTCATTATGTACCTTGTACAGCTCAATAATTGTAATGATCCCTAATTAACATAAGTTAAGGATAAGAAAATTATCTGTAGAGATAAACACACCGTTAAGATCTTTTGGAATTCACACCAAAATGATATTCGGAAGGAGGAAGATATACTTCTTCTCTTTAAATTAAAAAAAAATCAGATTAAGGTAACGGGAAAATAATAGTTACATAATCAATAATTATTCTTCCTTTTAGTGAAGTCCGTTGTTAAGAAATTTGAACCTGAATACAAACGTGCGTAACTTGGTCAAACTAAGTAAAACAATCTTGTTGATATGCTGATTTTTTTTTAAAGTCTAAATCCTATAATAGGATACTAAAGAATGAAATACAAACCTTTGGGAAGGAGGTTTGGATGTAGATTTATCTATGTGGCAATTGAGAATCATTTACGGATAAGAAAACGTAATGATCAAAGAATTTAGAGATTCAGTAGGGTTTTTGAAATTAAATCTTAAATTAAGAAGATAAGAAAGCATTTAACTTCTTAGTTGGATATGTACCTCTAGATGAGGTGAATCCATAGGATGTTGGTACACGCCAATTGCAATAAGGTGTCATCATGAAGACTAGGATCTTCATAAGGACACAGTGTTACATCTGACATGTTGCAACACCCTTCTGAATTGGATCATCTAGGTTTACATAAACTTGGACTTGACTTGGTTTCACTCTAGGTCAGTTTAGTTGCTTTCTTTGTATAGGGAGGGACTCATGATGACTTAAGGTAACTAGAAACATGCAATCAACCTAGGTCAATTGTGTAGTGCTCACTTCCCTTTGACACTTTTTGATATTGATTTTGATACTATTGATCATATTATGGACACTATTATGTTTTGTTTTTGTATGATGGTTAGATGTTAGATCATGGATTATTATTGATTTGAATTCAGTTATTATGCATGATGGTTACTAAAGACATTTTTTATATGAGGTTGATGATATACTATTTTACATGAACATAATATGGATGTTGATTTGGACTTATGACATTGGATATTTTGGGTAGACCTAGTATGATAGATCATTGATAATGATATAGTTGATTTAATTAATTAAAAATTATAATGTTGTATTCTTGATATTGTCGTGATTCATATGATTAGATGATTTTGAAATGTTGTTTATATCATTTTGGATGTTATGATATGGCCACAAGGCCAAAGGAGGTATTTACATTTTACAGGTTAAAAATCACAAAAATGTCAGGGGACTAGAGACTAACCATATTGAAATTATAGGTGAATTAAATAAGGTCACCATGGCAACTGTGTTATGTGTTTGTGTGTTGTGTTATGTTAGGAATTCCCATGGGGGGATTTCCATTATTGTGACCATGTGATATTTGTGTTTTATTTATGAGTTCCTTTTTAACTATTGTTCTATGTATTTTATTAGTAATGTGTTCCTTCTTTTAGTTTATTTTAATGTGGAAGATTAATGTGTGAAATCCTATAGTTAAAATTTTATTATAATTTTATTGGGACATGGGATGTAATTAAAAAAGTTGTTGAATTTAAATGATAGTGTTGGAAGAGTTTGTAAGTTAATATGTAATAATGTGTAAGAAATTTGTAAGAGCATGTAAGACATATTTTGGAATGTTAAACACTTCATCTCCTTAGGATTTCGAAATTGTCCTTGGAGTCCAAATTTGGAGGCTATTGGGACAAGTTAAACTTGTCCCACACCTCTTAAAATGATCTACCAACCATGCCTATGGTTTGGAGGTTAAATTTAGTCATTTTTAATGCTTTCTGAAGTGATAATTTGTAATTTTTAATTACACTTCCCTTACATATTTTAATGCAGTCCTTTTGAAGTATGGGTCATTTTGGAGTGTGTAATTCATTTTGTCATTTTTATTTATTGTGTTTTGGTGAGGATGTTGAATTTCCTTTTGGGGTTGAGGAAGAATGATGTGGCATCCCAAAAGGATCCAAATCATCCTCTCCTCTTCCCTCTCTGTTAAATTCAAAGCTTCTTGCTCATTTGAGGTTGTTGAAACTTTGTTATTTTCCTCTTGGGGGTGCATTTTTTGTTGTTGTTTTAGAGCTTGTTGTGGAGGAAGCTTGGAGTCTTTTTGCATGCTTATACTTTGTTGGTTTTGGACTGCACTTTGACATTTTGGAAAGCTTGTGAGCTTGGAATAAACTCCATTAGGGAGAGGTAGGCATCTTGATTTGTGTTTTAAATGTTTTCCTTCTCTTACATGCATGTTTAAATGGTGTTTGTGCTTGTGTTCTTGGCTAGTTGGGTAGATTGCTTAGGGCATGGTGTAGGAGAAGGCTCTGGGGATTTCATATGGGTGGCATAAGGTTTTGCCAATGGCACTATTTTATTGTGGAAGGAGTTTTGGTTTGGGATCCACCTTAGAAAAGAAGCTGCTTGTATTTCTTACTTTGGGGGGGGCCATAACGGATAAACTCAGGGGGGGGAATAAGGAGGGGTTGGTAGATATAAGGTTGATGGGTTTGTTATGTTTGTTGGTGGTATGAATTTTGGTGGATGCCCAATTCTAAATTGGGAGGCATAAGGAGCTCCCCATAGTTCTTGCTCTTGTTGGCTTGTTTGTCAAGCCTATGTGTTGTATGAATTGTTTCAAATGTAGTTAGGAACTGTTGTCTTATTTTAAACTGTGCATTTTATTGATTGTATGCAATTTGAATGTTGCTTGTATGTGATAGAATCCTTTGTTACCATGTGTTGATATCCATGCTCCATTTCAATATGGTTGGGGCTCAGGGGAAAATGGGGAAGGATGGATTCTCCTTTCTCATTATATTTCTTGGTTGGGTGGAGAGCGTTGCCTTTCCCCCTTCCTTGTTGTGATCGAAGTTGCAAAGAAAAAGAAACAAGCATATTGCTATTTGGAGAAGGAATTTCACAGTTTGACAGTCATTTCCCTTTGAGTAATTTAATGTAATCTCCCACTTCGAGTGGATGAATGTATAAATGTTGTAATGTGAAGCATTGCATTGTTAATGGAAGTTGTAGTTACATTGAAGAATGTTAAGAAGAATTACACTTGTTTTATGTTTTTGGAAAGAAATGTAAAGGATATTATAAGCATTGTAATTTGTAATTTGTAATTGAATTGGAAGAGTGTTAAGTTGTAAAACTGTCATTGAATTATGAATAAAAAATTGAAGTAGTTTCAAAATTGGATTATATACTGGAATTGTTTTGCTGTCCAAGAATGACATCTCTGTTTTGAAAAGGAATAAGAAACAATGTTGTTATTGTATGTATTGTATTTGAAAACAAATGAAAAAGGAAATTCGTAATGTTGTATTTGATGAAAAATGAAAGAATGCATTTCTTTCTCAAAGTGTAGTGCACATTTGATTTGAATTATTTTTGAAATTTAACTGTTGTTTGAAGAAGAAAAGAAAGTAAGAATGCATGGGAAGGAAAGACAGTATTGTTCTCTTTTGAAAAATGCATATTTGAATTGAATTATAAACTTCATTTAATTTATAAATGAATGGTTTTTTGATAAGAAATTGTATTTAACTAAATAAGGAATCATATGCACATCCAAAACACAAAGAAATGATAAACAAATTTCAAAGAAATAGTCCACTGTATTAAACTCATTACTGGCAATTTATGTTTTATTAAAAATGAGCAGTTCGATATTACACTCAAAAATAAGTTATGAAACTTTGAAATCCACATTTAGGAAGACTTAAGAAACTCAAATTCACTAAAACAATTAATAATATATCTCTAAAACTCAATGAATTTCAAATCAGAGCTTGCACAGTCGTTTTCCCATCCATTGCCAGAAATATGCAAACTTGAATATTTAGAAAAATTCACTTCATTAAAACACTCTAAACCCTCCCTAGACTAATCCTCCATGTCTGTTTGACATATGGAGTGAAGGAGGAGTTTAAATTTAATCAAATCGGGAAGTTGAAAAAATGCTAGTTTACAAATTTAAGCCTGTAGATCCTTTTTGCAAAATTAACCCTTAAAAACTTATCAAAATATAAATTTTGTGTTTCTTGTACAAAGAGGTCATTGAGATATTTCTGAAAAATTCCTCATTTTCCCAAAAACCAAGCTTTCTAGCTCAAGTTATGGCACTTTGAAGGTTTTGTGCCTTGGCGGGAAAATTTGGGAAAATTTTCCCTGGCAGGCCCACAACCCAAAAATTTCCCATCGAATTGTCCTTAGGAAATTTTTTGAAATTTGGCTCGGGAAAATTTTTCCATTTCACTCCACCAGCTTGCAGCCAATTAGAGGCTGCCATGTGTCATCACAAGGCAGCGACGTAGGCACAAAAACTTTTTTCCCTTTGAGATTATTGAAAATTTTGGAAAAAATTTCCATTTCGCCCCGCCAGCCCGCGGCCAATTAGAGTGTGCCACGTGGCACCTTGGGGGTGGTGGCGGAGGTTTAGGAGAAATTTTACTTTTGCACTACATGGGGAAAAATTCCAAAAAAACACCCCACGACCCGCTAACCCACCAAAGGGGTTTTCCCCTCCTCTTGACACATGTCGCCCTTGGGGAAAATTTTATCCCAAAACTCCGTCGGACCATATCTTGAGTTCCTGAAGGAGTTAGGAGGACTTCCTTATATCATCGAAAAGGTGAGAAAATTTCATATCCATTGGGAATGGTTTAGGAAATTTTTGGAAGAATTAATTATGATAAAAATATAGTTTAAACTCTGAGCATGTTAGAGAGTGGGTATAGGGGTAGATTTCTTGCAGAAACTAACTAGAACATGTAACCCTAAAATTTGAACCTTGTGAATTTGATATAAGTAAATAAAGGAAATTTTTGTTTTGGTAAATAGGTTTTGTTCTAGAACTTTCCAATGGTAGACTAATGTCTTACAACCTGGTTGTAGATACTTCTAATAAAAAAAATATATCCCATAATTTTTCTAGCTAACCCTAGGTTGTTTCTTTGGTCTCAATTGATTGTTTAAATGGGCACTATAGATTGATTATGTTTATGTACCCTTAGTCACCGCAAGTGGTTCTCTATACCAATCTATGTTGCTAACCTGGGTTATGGTTAAACCTTAGACAAGAGGACTGACAGGAGTCAGTGAAGACCATTCTAGATAACAGATGGAGTGGGTTGAAGGACGTATTCAGTCGACGAGTATGTCATCTATTAATATGATCGTGCATAGCATGTGAAAATCTTTGGCCAAAGTATCGTAAGTTGTTGGATGCGTTGTCCTATGTCACCTAGTTTAAGATGAAGGATTTCATATGAATATTGGTAACAAATATTCAGATAGGCCTCTTATACAAAACACTTCATTACCCAGAAAAGGGTAAGATAAACAAGCATACTTAGTATACAATACATTAAGTCAACATGAGAGATTGATGAAACTCTGAGTCATGAAATGAGATATTGATAGTTCATTGAGTCATTATAGCTGCATATGGTTATCTATTATGAGATTGAATGGCATGGAATGTGTGTTCTAAATATTGATTATTTAGAATAGAGAACCTTATCAAATAATCTCTCTCTCTCTCTCTATATATATATATTGGAATGTGTGTTCTAAATATTGATTATTTAGAATAGAGAACCTTATCAAATTATATATATATATATATATATATATTCCCTTATTTCTAAAGTCGCAAAGTGGGTATGTTACAGAATGGATCTTTGTAATAATAAAGTAATTTGAAGATAATTCGTCTATTCTTTCAAGAACATAATTGTGATCCTTGAAGATGGAAATAATATGGTCTTTTGTATATAATGTGGTTAGGTATTCTAACTTTACCATCGAAGGATTTGTGTTATGGTTTAAAAAATTTATTTTTAGGTTATTTGTACAATTTCATGTGCTTTTAGTATAAACCTCTTTTTGTGTGTCGAGGAAAAATGTTGGTGGCTTATTATCTATACTTAGATCATGGATGCTTATCTTGGTTTTTGTTTTGAAAACTATGGGATTTGATAGCTCTTATGAACCTAGTTGAGATGTTTATATGACTACTTTGGGTTAAGTATTTGTGTTAAATTTTATGCTCGACCTAGGTTGGTTGATATCGACATATAAAATCCAAGCATTAGCATGCAATCTAGGTATTATACTTTGTTTTCAACCCATTTATTTTGGGCATCGCCCTCTGTAACCTTAAGTGTTTTTTAGTTTTATGAGTAGATTCTGAAGACTATTAAGTTAACTAGATCATTAACCTAATTGAGTTGGGTTTGTTAAAAAAACATATGTTATCTTGTATGAAACATTGTTCTAAAATTTCTAAGTTCCTGGTTTAATGATTCGGGCTAAGTCATAAGGTTTCTTATTTATTGAATAATATAGGAGTTGTGATGTGGGATTAATAACCAATTCCATATGGCCATTGACAAATGGGTGTGATATGATAATATGATGACATATCTTCTATTTGATAAATTTAAGGATTTTGAATTGTTTGGTTTGAGAATACTAAAGTGATTTTGATTTGTTTAATGTATTTTGAATTGACTAAGGTTTCTCATTTTGAAATTAGTAATAATTGTTGACTTTCTTAGTAAGGTCAAATTGATATTATTTATTCTTCCTATAAAATGAGTATTTAATCCTTTGTTGATTGATATGTTTAAGGAAATTTACATATTATATGGAATGGAGATAAAGACTATTGATTACTATTCAGGAAATGAAATAATTCAATTCAAGTGGCTCAAATTACCTTACTAGAAAAACACATTTTCATTAGGTTGCATTGTGTATGATTAAACGTGATAATAATATCATGTTCAAAAGTTGGAATATGTTACTAATATTTCATGGCATATTAGTATAATGTTTTTTAACTCCAAGTCTAAAAGGATTTGATTCTATTAGTTCTATATTGTTATTAAAAAGTGTCTTGATTTAATTAACTTATTGGTTATCCTTGAATAAATGATGTTGATAGGATTATTGATTACTTATGTAATGTAATGACAACATATATGGAAGGAATTATTACATTATTTCATCATCCTTAGTTAATTTAATATTAATCAAACAATGTTGTTGCTAAAGTTTATTCATTTGGGTATTATATTAAATTAAACTTTAAAGATGACGAGGATAACATTTCATGCCATTTAATTATGAACTAACCACTTTTACTATTTTTCTCTGTGCTATAGATGGCGGAAAATAAGTTATCTCTTGAGGATGTATAAGAAATACTATGCATGAGTTATTGTGTGAATTACATTAAGTTAATTTTTTTATTGAATACATGATGATATTGTAAAGTAAAGTAATACTTAATTGTCCTATTTAAATTTAAGGGAAGAATATCTTGATGTGAATAATGTTTTATTCTCAAAAATCCGTTTGTACTTGTATTTATTATTGAGTTAGTAATTATTATGTTGATGATTCATGTGTTATAAAATATGTCGATATGATGCTTATTTCAGCAATATGCTATGGATAACAAATAAATAGTAAAAGATATTAATGATTATGAAGTTATCATTGTGTATATTTTTGATTAATTGAGATTGAAATGAATATGGAAACAACTGTATGTAAGTTTAATTTATAAAATAATACATTATTTAAGTGCAATAAAATGTATTAACATTTGAAATATTACATTTAATAATATTGTGATAATGTTGTAAAGTTCAATGAATGAACTGTTGTAATAACACAACAATCTTGTTAAATCATAACTAATATATTAATGGGTTGTAATCTAATTACTCATTAATTTTATCATAACTTGTTATGACACTAAAATTTTGAACTTATAGGTAGATAAGTAGATTTTATAAACCTATCATTGTGACAAAATAGAAATATATGGTATATTGATTAAATTGTAATAATTAATCCCTAGGATATAGTGTTCCTAACAAATGGAACTCAATAGGCTAGCTTCAAATGGATGTTATAAGTTTGTGTTAATTTAATGAAACAAGTCATTAAATGAATAATTTCTTATAGTAAATATCAGGAAAAAATTTAGTGGTGAATTTTTGTAAAATTGCAAAAATCAAGGTTTATGGAAATTTGAATTGGCAATTTTTTTGTCATTCATAACCGACTTATTCACCAAAAAATTCAACCGACCTGTCTTTCTACTATTCATTTCACCTAGATTTTACACATATATAAGAGCTTATGAATGTAATTCTCCACCATTTTAAATCATTTAATGTGCATATTAACCGAAGTAAACATAAGCAATTCGTCCAACCCCAAGTCTGTCCAACCTCAGACTCTAAGACCCATCCAACCCCTTCGCCATCCAACATGTTAGCAGTCTAACTCCTTATTCATCCAACCACTTATTTGTCCAAGCCTTTAGTCATCCAACCATTTAACCATCCAAATTTTTTTTTCAACCCCTTAGCCATCCAACCCCTTAGTTATCCAACCCCTCAGCCGTCCAACCCCTTAGTCGTCTAACCCTTTAACCATCCAACTCTGTCGTCTAACCCCTTAGCCATCCAACCCCTTATCTATCTAACCACATAGCCATCTAACCAAAGAACCGTCTAACCACTAGTCATCTAACCCAAGAGCTATCTTAACCCAGAGCCGTCAAACCTAGATCCGTCTAACCCTAATCCATCCAATCTTAGAGCCTTCAAACATAAGAGTCGTCCCTAAGTAGTCATGGATTCTAGAAATTAGGGTAAGAAGGTTACAAATTCAGCCAGTTCAAAAAAGGGTGGAAATACTTTGCTTGGCTATTTTGGAAAATCACAAAAAATGAAGGGGGTTTCTGCATCAGTTGAAAATATAGGTATGTGTTATTTACAGGTTATTTAGTCTTACAAAATATTATAATTATGTTTTTCATATTGTTCTTCAAACTCTTTGTACTATGTGTAAAAATTTAACTATATATGTAACAATTTTATAAAATTATATGCAGACGTTTCAGAAATTCCTTCACAAAAGAATCAATTTAAATATATTTATGATCCATTATATGTTGAGGAAAACATTTCATGCCTTAATGACATAGAAGTACAAGAAAATTCATCAAATTTTCATGATACACCAGCAGTGGAAGCTTCTACTCCAAGGTCTATTTCCAGAAAAAGAAGACATGAGAATCAAGATATTCCTAATGAGATCCCAGATGCAAAAGTTGAACCCCAAGAAAAAAAATATGTTAGAAGAAAGAGGATAAAATGGAAAAATGGAAGGGATTTCTAGTTTGAATCGGCTACAAAATATCTGTTTATTGAACTTGTGTACAATTAAAATGGTAACGATGTTCCAACATAATATTGATGCAAAATATGTGGTTGGAAATAGGGGAAGGATCACATGATGTAGCTAAAACTTGACACAATTGAAAAGTACTGTGGGAAAATATACATTTCCCAAAAGAAAAAGGATGGCAACATAGTTAGAAAACATAAATGGAAAGATGCAAAAGAGTGTCTACGTGTAAAATACATAGAAGAACATGAAAAGGAACAAAAACGTATTAAAAATCTAAACAAAAAAGGTGGCACCATAGTAGCAAGATTGAGCAAAGCTATGAAGGCATAAATGCATGCAAAAATTATTCATTTTACTATCGTATTCCATATATTGAAAAGGGTAAGATCCATGTAATATTTGAGAGAAAATAAAACTATGTATCAGGTTATTAGGTTATTTGCTAATGAAATAAGAACTCCTCACCTCTTAGAAATTCATAAAATGACTGAGAATTGAAATTCTAAATTTTTTAGAAATTGGTGGTCTCGAATCTAACGGATATTTCCAGAATGGATGACTTTATCATTGCAACAAAATTATTTTTATGTCAGAACTGATGGTGCAGATGTAATGCAGGGATCCAAAAATGGTCTCTGTGTTCAAATTTAGACAATTTCTGCTCCTTAAATGATTGATATCCATTGCATGGCTCACAAAATGAATCTGGCCTACAAAATTGTGAGAAAAATTGAAAAAGTAGCTAAAGTGGAGGAAATGATATTTGATTTACATGCTTATTATTCTAGCAATCCAAAACTATTTTTAGAATTTCATAAATTACAATTGGACTGATAGATGGAAAAAATCTTCTCAAAGATGTAGATACCAAATGGATATCTATGTATGACCTTCCTGTAGAATATTTGATGAATATACTTCATTGATAGGATTTATGTATAAATACCACATGGATGTAGATAAAGTTAAAGATATATTGTGTTATTTAACAGACATAGAAAGTTTACTCACACTTTGCAATATTTTTCCCATGTTGAGGGAGCTTAAATATTTAAATGAAGCATGCACAAGATTGTTATTTCTACATAACAGACTTCATAAGACTCAGAAGATTTGTGTGCTGGAGTCTTGAAAATTTATATATTTCATATGGGATTTTTTAGGGTACTACTTTTGAAAAATGCAATGAATTGATAGACTTGAAAAATCCCAAGTGCTTCTTAAAATACAATATACATGATCATCTGTGTATAACAACATATGGGAAAGAGATTCGACTTCATATGTTCCAAAAAAGAGTTTATATGGTTGTCTCAGAAATGGAAAAAGTAATAGCGACACAAAATTTATATGATGTAGTATTATTGGTAAATAGGAATAAATTTAGAAATATCTTTGAATATTTATCTAAAGAGATCTGGGAAAGATTCAAAAATTAGAAAATACTTGAAGTAATGGGAGTTGTAAATCCTTAGTTTTGGAATTTGTATGGCAGAAAGCCTTATACATTTATCAGTCCTTTATTTTTCAAAAACATGAGTGATCTAACTGACCATTTCTCTAAGAATGAAGAGATAAATGGAGTTTCTACAAAGAAAAATACCTAGTTCCCAGTCAATGGATTTTGCTAATACTATGATACGACAAGTTCAACTTCTACACAACCTAGAGGAATATCGTGTCATCAAAAGGATTTGGAAGGATATTCATTCCAATAGTATTTTGTGTGAATATTTGAGTGAGTATATTAAGTTGTATGAACTCTGTCAAACAATGATTCTAGGTTCTGTACAAGATGAGAGGGTTTTTAGTGCACTATTATTTGTAAAGTCAAAATTTTGAAACAGATTTGATAGGAATCTAGAAATTTTTTTGAGGTTGCATGTATCACATTAGTCAATGGATTGTTTTCCTTATGATATAGAAATCGCATTATGGAATTCACTAGTAGAAAGAAGAGGAGTTAGTAATATTCTTCCTTGACTCGAGGGATCGAGACGCATCCAAAAATCATGTTAGAGTTGATTTCCAAGACACGAATGAAAGTGTTTCTATAAGAATGTTTGAATTCACATATATTTCATTTCTTATATACATTATTGATACTATTTACAATAATTTTATGTAATATGTATTTATGTATTTCATACAAAGATTACAACTTTTAATAAATGCAATATTATATTTGTCTTTATTTGAGCCATTGCCATTGGAACATTGTCACTATCATTTTCTTATATCCCATTTGTTTTTTATATTTGGTTTTCAGACTGAAATAAGGACATATTTTTCTTTTATATCTATTAATTGATTTTTTTTTACATCTACATGAAATTGGAAACGTAAATATTTTTAAAAAACAAAATCATGAAAATTTAAGCACCATTTACATAAAAAAAGAAACATAAACATCATTTGTATTATGTAGAAATCCATTAATAATAAATATAGTTACAATTCCAAAGTACTCTTGAAATTATTCTCTCATGTGGAAAATTACTTTATGAAGAAAATCATCAATTCACAAAACATTTTCGGCCAGTAAAATTCCAAAAGGGGGGTTGTAAATTACATTTCAAAGATTCTAGACAAGTTATGTCGTATAAGGACACATTACAAGGGCATCCTCTTTTCTGACTATGATTTTGAATCATAGGTGTCCTTACGTCTGCCACATAGAATAAAAAACAAAAAAGGGCTGGCCACTATCTTTTAATTCCTATGCTAGTGTCTAAATTATGACAACACACTTGTCACATGGTGATCTTAACTAACATATTGAAGTTTTTATGATGTAGGGGAAGCTTGATCTTTTACTTGCATAAGATGCAGAGGAATATGATGTGTCTATACAGAGCTATCTCTTATAACTCCTTATTTCTATAAATCTCATGTTGTGGTATTGGTATTTTCAAGAATATTCTGCTCCTCCCTCACTACATCTCCTGCTGAAAAAAGTGTTACATCTACATCTATCTTCTCCTTCAGTAATACTTCTAGATCCATCTTATGCTCCTTGATTATCCTTCTCAATGTGTTATTTTTTTATTTAATAATATGATTTTTTCCTTCAACTATAGAAATGAATTCAAGATTTCGCGGGCATTCTTCAAATGTGTTTTAAATACAACTGCTTCTTTATTTAAATTTTCATATTTTTCCTACAAAACATAAATATCAATTTTTTAGTCTATTAGATAAGTGGAAAAAATATATTGCATCACTTATAATATTAGGATTTTGCATGTAAAAGATGACTCACCACATCTTTTTATGCATTTTTTATTAAAACATTTGTCTTGTCTTTAGCCCATTTGTTGTAGTAAGCCCGTACTTCAGCATTCAGAGTCTCCAACCTATTTAACATTATCTCTATAATATTATCATTGTAATCATTAGTATATGAAATTATCCCTGACTGAGATTTGTTTAGAAAAATATCATGCCTTTATGGTTGGCTCTCTATGGCAGTGAACAATGAATGCCTTTGAGCATGATTATAGTATCGTGTACTTATTACTTTTATCAAAATTTTATCTCTCCTATCCCAAGACCACACCAAATCCACATCAGACATTAAAAATAATTGAATTTTTTCCCCCATACTATCTGATATCAGATTTTATAATATAAAATGTGTCTTTTCATCATCTGTTTATGGATATTTTCTTGGAGGAGGAGGAGAGTCACTGTCATGTAACTCATGCACATTTTGTTGTGGTTGTGGCTAAGGCGGAGTAGATTGAATCATATCATGGGTGTCAAAATAGTTACCCTTATATTCATCACTACTATAGAAGCCCAAACACTCCTCATCAAGGGTGATGTTGTTGAAAAGTTGTGTGGTCGTTACACTTAACACCACCTAGTGAGAGTCAAGAAATTCTGTGGTTGCAGGATGAACTGGTCTAGCTGAGTTTGTAGGAAACTTTATATTCTTACCTAAATATATTATTTTTGTTTGGACTATACATGATGGTGGTATTGGTAGCCTCTTTGCAAGTGGAATGTGCTCAAAAGCCATATTACCTGCAAGAAGCAAACAACAAATTGTTAGAAAATTATCATTATATGGTTGGGCCTTGTAGATGCTAATACATTGTAATTAAACAAAACATGCTAAATATTATATATTACAATTTACCTTGCATGTTCGGAGATGCAAAAGTGACATTTTGATCTTGACCACCAGAATGAGTTTGATATTCATCACCAGTTTCAATAGTTTTTAAATACAATAAATGTAGAAAAGAAGAGTAGAAATACTAAAAAATAGTACTACTTACATAAGTTATACTTGTTGTTTGAATTAGTTAATTCTATAAAAATAAAAATTCATACTTGTAATTAAATGTGATGGTAGACATGATGCACATACTGACCCCCTAGGTCATTTTTGATGAGGAACTTGTATTTGTGTTGGTTCTATTGAATCTATGTCAGAATCTGCAGAGACCTCTGGAGGAGATTTACCTCAACAAATATTCTCTTTATGAGATGTTACAACTATAATTATTCTCTGCAAAATAAAATATTAAAATTATTATTTTATTGAAAAATATTGAATTAGATATCATTATAATAAGAAAACTATAAAATTTTCCTATTGTTCTTCAAGAGTGAGACCATTCTTACTGCAATTTGAAGAAATCTTCTTGATAGAAAGCAAAAATATAGTTGCAATAAGAGAATATAATCTTGGATTTAGAAGATACATTGTGGACATGGGAGACATCTATTTTTATTCGGTTAAAAAATATGTGTACCAATAGAATTGTTGACCTGCTAGTGTCCAATATATATATTGAACTGCCTAATACGGAATATCTATAGATCTTCCATGCAATAGAATTTTGGCCTGAAAAAGTGATGCAACTACAAGAAAGAATTGGTTTGTAATACCCTGTAGAAGAAGGTCTCTTGTTGAACGATTAAGAGGAGCTACAATAACAATCAAGAAATGTTAGATTCTTGGGTGGTTGAGTAATGTTAAGAAATAATAATTGGAAAATAATAAACTTAGCATCAACCTACACACTGTAATGAGAATCCAAAAACTTTTTTTCTTCATCTAAAAGGACAACCTTTGTAGTAACATGCAGATGCTTTTTGAATGGTAACCCAATTAACTGATGTATGTCTGTAGGCTCAATTGTGAAATAAATTTGACGACAACTCAAATGTATGAGAAGAACGTAAAACTATCCCTCATTATGGTTGTAAGAGGAGAGAAGGTAATCAAGGATGGAAGTATCTGTATTGAATTGGGGCATGTTGACAAGCTCAGTAAATTGTGATTTTTCCAACCATTCCTTTTATGCATATTTTAATTTCATTAGAGCTACAATCTGTGGGGACATGAGGTTTTTGTATTGGAATTTGGGTTTAGGAATAGATGAGGTGCTTTTCATTATTTAAATTTAGGAGAAGTTCAAATAATGCCAATGGATATTTTAGAGTGCTAGAAATGTTTGTGTAAAAGTGAAGAAATGAACCTTGTAGGGGTATATATAGGGGCCTGAATGGTTTAAGGGACATGTGGCAGAAAACTATTGGATAGATATGATGGCCGCCCAACCCACATTAGACGTATGATCAACCCAATTTACCAATCAAACTAACCAAACTAATGATACAACTCATCAAACCCAAGTGTCTAACGCACGTGGCCAACCTACTGAACAGATCTTGGGTTAGATGACTAGTGGTTAGACGGTTCTTTGCTTAGAAGGCTCTATGGTTACATGGATCTTTGATTAGATGGATCAATGGTGTGAAAGTTGTTAGGTTGGATAGATAATGGGTTAGACGGCCAATGGTTGGATGGTTAAGGGGTTGGATGGCTAAAGGATTGGATGACATATTTGGACAGTTACTAGTTTGGATGGTTAATGAGTTGGATGGGTAAGTGATTGGGCACCTAAGGGGTTGGCTGGATAAGGGGTTGGATAGCTAAGGGGTTAGATGGTAGAGTTGGATAGTTAAAGGGTTGGATAGCTAAGGGGTTGGATGACTAAGTGGTTGGATGGCTAAGGTGTTGGATAACCTAACCAATCTACTTGCCCAACCCACCTGTCAAACCACCAAAACAACTTTCCCTCCCATACCCTCTCATCCAACTTGTCCAACAAACCATGAGACCAATTTACCACCTCCAACCTACCTGACTAACCTACCCAACCATCCAACTCGACCAACCTACCTGACCAACTTGCATGGCCATACAGCTTGACCAACCTGTCCATCCAACCTACTCGACCAACCTACCCGACTAACCTACCTGACCAAATTTCCCAGCCATCTTACGAGACCAAACTACTCATCCAACTATGTGAAACCTTGAGAAAATTGCTCTATACGAAATCTCCTTTCCATGAAACATTTTTTCATAAATTCACCAATAATTCGAAAGTTGATTTTTGAGATTCACCAAAAATTCTAAAATAATATTTTAGAGAGGGTTCTTAAAATGAATCTTGGTAGATATCTAAAGTTTCCCTTTCAAGGTTATATCTTTATAAATATCATAACTAAATTTAAACTATGTTTGTTGAGTTACCAAAGTTGTTTTATGTGGTCAGTAGGAGCACCTTAGTAACAAATTAAGGTTGATATGGGGATGAAATTGATTACGTAATGATGCTTGTCATTATGTAAGAATTTTATCTCCCATAGGAAACCTAATTTAGCGCAAATATGTTCCTTCACACATATTGGACATGTCTTATGCCTTGTGTGTGACATATAAATCAAATGGAGTTAGCTAAATAATTCAAATCTAGATAACTGAATAAAGTGATATGGTGGAAAGACAATTTTCTAATGACGAATATTCCATATTGAAACTAAGCATGCAGAAATGTCTCTTAAACTTTGGCTGAAGTAATGTAAGCTGCTCATTACACTGTCAGATTCACCAATTTCTAACTAAACGTGTGTGATTTCAGATGGGATTCGATTGAATGAGTTTTGGGTAGACACTTAGAAAACATCACTTGATTATCAATTCCTGGGAAAGGTAACCAAAATTATACTTTGTATACACACTCGACAAGAGAAAACTATGGGGGATTGGGTAGATATAATTGACCCATACAATTACACATGGTTTTTGATTGTTAATAAAAGGATTAAATTTAAATTGATATTGGATTTAAATGTTATGTATTTAAATCAGAGAAGGCATAAAGTTAGTTTGGGATATAAAAAAATTCCCTTAATTGAAGCATTAAATAAGTAGGTGTTACATTTTGATATTATAGTTGAAGGTTATAAATCTTCAACTTATTAAGTCCCTACATTAACTTAAACTTAAATTCTTGTCTAATAGAGAAAATGGTTAGGACATGAGTCCAAATTTTTAATCACTATCCTGTAGGTGGCGAAGCAATCACAATGCAGAAGTTGGATGAAATACTAGTTTTCCTTCAAGACATGTGAAACCATATGGTTGTTCTTGTACAAAAAGTGATAGGTAATGACATCAGTAATGATATTAATGGTAATTAACAACCTCAGGTAAATCCTAATGATAAAAATAAAATAATGTTGTGGATCCCAAAGTAGGAAATAATAATAATGGAGTGGATCCTAATGTTGCAAATCCTAATGTAGAGCTTTCAAACGATATTAAAAGGATCAACCCACCTAAATTCAATGGGATGACCTTAGGTGATGGATCCAAGAATTGGCTTGATAATATGTAGAAGAAATTTTTCATTACAAACTTCTCTAAAGATACTAAAACTATTTTGGGAGCTTATCAAATCTCGAACAAGGATTCCTCATGGTAGGATAGCTGGAAGAAAAAATTGTGGGTTGATGAAGCTAGTATAACCTAGGAAGAGTTAAAATCCTATTTTAGACAGTGTTGATTACCGTAACTATACTTTGACTAAAAGATGTCAAAATTTTAGAATTTATCTCAAGGAAAAATGTCAGTAACTGAGTACTAGGAGAAGTTCACAAAATTTCTGAAATATGTCACTCAGCATCAGACTGATGAGAAATTCCACATAATGAAATTCATTATGGGGTTGAACCCTAACATAGGTGTAGAAGTTGATGTTCACATACCATCAACCATGAAGGATATGTTTGAGAAAGAAATCAGACAAGAGTGGAAATTGCATGCAATATCTTCTCAGAGGGAAGAAAATAAAAATAAAACTTTTGATTCACCTTAAAAGGTTGGGTGGAAAAATGTTGGTAACAAAAATAGAAATGTAAATGGGAAGAAAACTACAATAGTGGAGTCTAGTGCAAACTTTAAAAACAAAGGACAAAACAACGTAGCTAATTCTGAAAACAAGTCCAAAAGAAAATGACCTATTAGGGATTGTTATCAATGCATCCTGGACCATTATGCAAGTAACTTTCCACAAAATAAAAAGGATGACAACCAACACCATAAAATACATGCTGCAGTGGATGATAAGCAAGCATAAAAATAAGATACGCCTATTGAGGTAGCAGGTAATTTTTTTGGATTGCCTTTAACTATTTTTATTTGATGCTAGTACAATAATTTTCTTTATTTCAAATAAATTAGCATCTATTTACTAAAAAGAAAAGATGAATATATGAAAAATGTATGGATATTTAATTACGGGAATAATGTTGTTGATATGGTAAACCAATGTCTATTTGATGTAGCATTGGAATTTCCAGGTTTGACCATAGAATTAGATCTATATGTAACTCCTTTAGGTTTGTATGGTGTCTTCATAGGTGTAAAATGGTTATCACAACACAAGGAAACTATATAGTGCTATGAAAAATAGATTAAATTATTATACGATCTAAAGAAAACAATAGTAATTCAAGGGATAAAAGAACACTTTATTGTAAGGAAAATATCATTCATGCAGCTTAGAAAGGACAAGAATAAAGGTTGCATACTTTTTGTTGTAGAAGAATTATCAGATTTTAGGGAAAAAGGTAAGCCTTTTGTGGAAGTACCCTTTGTTGTTACATGAGTAAAATGATGTCTTTCCACAATAACAACCTAGTCTTCTACCCAAATGATAATTTTATTTCACTATTGATATTAAGCTAGGAACTGAACCAATTTCTAAGGCTCCCTATAGAATGACCACAACTGAACTTGTTGAGATGAAAGCACAACTTCATAGATTACTATCTAAGGATTGATCAAACTAAATGTATCCCCTTGGGGAGAACCAGTCATCTTTGTCAAGAAAAAGGATGGAACATTGAGGTTATGCATTGATTACTGAATTCTTAACAAAGCTACGATAAAAAATAGATACCCCTTCCAATGAATTGATGACCTCTTTGATTAGATGTGGTGCATTGGTTTATTCTAAGATCAATTTGTGATCATTTTATCATCAGTTGAGAATAAAATAAGAAGACATTCATAAAACTTCCTTTAGGACAAGGTATGGAAACATTTTGAGTTCATTATGTTTCCATTTGGACTTCTAATGTTCTAACAGCATTTATGAACTTAATGAATAATATCTTTCAAGAATACTTGGACAAATTTGTGTTGGTATTCTTGGATGATATTTTGATTTATTCCAAAAGTATTGAGGAGCATGATGAACATGTTAGGACTATTTTAGATGTGACTAAGGAAAATAAAATTATATGGTAAGATTTCAAGGTTCTCATTTTATCAAAATCAAGGTGCAGTACACCTTGGGAACATAATAAATAAGGATGGAATTTATGTGGATCCATAAAAAAATTGTTGTAATAAATGACTGACCTAACTCCAAAAAAATGTACATGAAGTTAGAAGCTTTCATGGGGTTGGCTGGATATTACCGAAAAAATTTAAAAAATACTTCTCAATTGTAATTTCTTTAATCACCTCATTGCATAAAAAATATAAGAAATTTATCTAAACTAAAAAAATGTGAAAAAACTTTTAGATTGCTAAAGGAAAAATTAACAACAATGCATGTATAAAAAGTTTCAAATCCCAATGGGAAATTCACCATAGTGATTGATGGCTCTAATGAATATTTAGGAGGTATACTTCTACAAAATATCACGTGATTTTGCATATGAAAGAAGAAAACTAAAAGTACATGAGCTGAATTATGCTACCCATGACTTGGAACTTGTTTCCATTGTACATGCCTTGCAAGTTTTTAGGCACTATCTTCTAGGAAATCCCTTCAAACTGAAAAAAAATCATCTCAGGCTAAAATACATCTTCACGCATCCTAACTTGAATGTGAGGCAGTGAAGATGGTTAGATTTTTTTATCTCAATATGACTTTGATATCAAGCTATATAAAGGGTAAGGAAAATAGAGTGGCAGATGCACTAAGTTGTAGGAAGAAAAATTTCTTCTCTTGTGACTTTGAAATCTCAATTAAAGGATGAAGTAAAGAAAACAATACCAATTGATTCTTATTATCAACATGCTAAAACAATGCTAGCTATAGATTCCAAATGATAAAAGGTATAAGGGATTCAGATTTGATAATGAAGGAGTCCTAAGGTATGAAAATTGAGTTTATGTACCATAGGAAAATGAGTTAAGGAAAAAATTGATTAAGGAATTTCACGATGCTCCCTATTTTAGACATCCTGGAGCGACTAAAATGCTTGTTGATGTAAAACAATAATATTTTTGGAAAGGGATGAAAACGGAAATTATAAACTATGTATCACATTTCCTAGAATTTCAGTGTGTCAAATTTAAATATGCATCCAACATGATTTTTGTACCCTCACAACATTCCAAAATTTAAGTGGAAAGTAATCAACATGGAATTTGTATAAGGACTTCCAATGTCAAAAACAAACACGATGTAATATTGGTTGTAGTTGATAAACCTAAAGTATCTCACTTTATACTAGGGAATTTGAAGGATGATTCACTTGTGCTTGAAAAAAGGTTTGTGTATGAAATATTCAGATTACATGAAGTACCTGAACTAATAATTTCTAATCGGGATCTTGGGATGACTTCTCCTTTTTAGCAAACTTTAAATTCAGCCTTAGGGACAAAGTTGAATTTTAGTTCTGCATACCATTCAAGAATTGGGAAAATCTAAGATTCAATCAGATTATGGAGGATATGATCAGGATGTACTACATGGATCATCAGTATAAGTGGGAAGAATATATTCCAATGGTTGATTTTTCTTATAATAACACTTACCATTCATCGTTGAAAATGGCTCTATTTGAGGCATTGTATGGAAGAAAGTGTAGAACACCTATCAATTGGGATAACGTGGAGGATAGGGAAGTTGTAGGACCTGAGATGTTGACAGAAATGGAACAACAAATCAAACTCATTTGTGAGTGAGTTAAAATAATTTTCTGATAGGAAAAAGAGCTACACATATTTAAAGAGAGTGACAGAAAAATTTGACAAGGAGACAAAGTATTCTTAAGGGTCAATGCCTAAGAAAATTTCAATTTCGTTTAGCAAATCAGCCAAACTATCACCTCATTTGTTGGACCTTTAGAAATAATTGAATTAATCAACCTTGTGGCATATCATTTAGTGTTGCCTCTCACATTTTCCAAGATGCATGATGTTTTTCATATTTCTTTGCTTAAAAATTATGTATCTGATTTATTAGCATGTTTTGAACTGGAGCTCCTTATAGGTTCAGGATCTAGGAATCATCTTGGTTGAACCCATAAGAGTTTTTGAAACTTTCAGGCTGTACTTACAAAACATGGAAATACTTCAGTGCAAGGTCCAATGGGACCAATTTTTCTGAAGAAAATGTAACCTGAGGAGAATCTAGATGAAATTAAAATACTTGTTCTACACTTGTTTTAGTGATAAAAACCTTATTTTTGATATCTGATATTATACATTTGATAATTATTATTGTTTGAGTGACTGAAAAATGTCATAACTTAATGTTTTTTGGAAAATTTTGATTGAAAATGGGGCTGTTATAGCCAAAAAATTCTGGTTATAAGTTTTAAAAGTAAAAGGATTTTTTTAAGTTTTATTTATAATCTGGGGATTATTTTGATTCAGAAATAAGTATATTAATATGAATTTTGTTTAAATTTGTTAATGGTTTATATTTGAATCATCAGGAACAATTATTCTTAAAGGGGGAAGTATGTCACACCCCATCTTTCTCATTTTTTTGATGTAAAAAGGAATTTCTTTATCGGGAAACTCATGGACATAGGGACCAGTTATGGTATGCTACCATAAACACGACAACATATCGACACTTATCATCATGTCCCACAAGTTTTTAAGTATCAAATTCATTTTACGTACTTTGAATATTGTGAATAATTCATTTCCTATTACGAGGATGATTTGATTATCATCATACTTTCACAAGTTGTTTGAGTTATAATTCATTTTTACACTTTTGTCATTATGGATATACTTGACTCTGTTAGTTGTTGATGATTGATAATGTTGAACTTTCTTATGATTATGATGTTTGGATGATCATACATTGTTTTCTGTACATTGTTGAGTTGATACTAAATTGTTATCATTTACAGATTATACAGCCTGACCAGAGTATAAAAGTATGTTGATTTTTACTTGCTTTCATCTTTAACGAAATTTCTTGTTAGTAAAGAATGAAAGAAAAATTTTGTAGACCTTATAAGTATCTTTGTCTTATTTTTTAATCCCTTATAAACCTGGGTAGGTAAAGGAATGGTAAGTTTTTGTATGTTTTAAGGGGCAATAGTCCATACTGCACAAGGTTATTGCCATTGTTATAATGATTAAAGTTTGATGAAATAAATATAAGAAATACCATTAGGTTTGAAGGTAATAAAGGTTGGTGAATTATGTTTAACTTGGTTTAAGACCATATCTTAGTGCAATAACCACCATAATCTTCGACCATGTGTTTAGATTATTGTTTTAAAAAAATATTTTATATACGTTAAAGCTTGGTTGAATTACTGACCCAAGCTATAATGGAAATTGAAGTTTAAATAAGCCTTTGATGGCTTTGAGCAACCCAAACAATAAAGGAAAGTGTTTAAAATTAATCTTTCAACCATGCTCAAATGTTAACCACCATTAAGATAGTGGAAGACTATTTGAAAGGAAGCTACCATGAGAAAGGTTATAATTGTTATAATTTCATGTAATTTAATATGAACATTAGATAAGTTTGGATAAATTTTTGAGGGAATTGCATCTATGTACTCAACATGTCATTAACTGCATTTACTCAATGCTCCCACGGACCTCAAGAGAATCATGAAGCTTCTCGAGGAAGCTATTGAGTTGGTTATGGGTTATTTTGGCTTCATTTTTGTTTAGCTATATTTTCGTATCTTTTGGAGCTGTGCATGTTGATAACTTATATTAATGGTATTTTCAATAATGAATCTATTATTTTGAGAGGAAAACTCGTCATTTCTTCAGTCAATATTTATTTTTTTTAAAGGGCATTATTAATGGGAAATCTAGAAGATATTGGGGAGTTTTGGGTGTCAAACTAGTCTGGGTTTTCAGTAATTTTATTTGAATTCAGAGATAATTTTGGAGGTTTTAAAGGAAACCTATGAAAGAATTTTTTTCCACGACTTGGATGAAAATTTTTCTCTCCTTCGTGATTTCATTTATCTTATACTTTCATGCATAAATCTCTACCAAATTCTTGTTATTTGTGGAACTGTGTGAACCGTATAGATGATATATCTTAAGGATTATTTTTATGGTTGAAGTTTCTGGGAATTATTTCAAGAACATAATTGTTTATCCATTCAGCTGGAAATGCATATGTTACCTTTGCATAAAATTATGGGTCAGTTATTCTACCTTTCAGTTGTCAAAGTATTTTGCTGTTGTTTGTAAAATTTATTTGTGTCGTATGTGTAATGTTAAGTTTTTTTTATTATAAACCCCTTTTTTGGATGTTGAGTAAAAAATATGGTGGCTTATTGTCTATACTTACATCATGGACAGCTTAGGTGTGTGTTTTTGTGTTGAACTATGTGGTTGTGTGATGTATCTTATGAACCTAGTTGAGTGTGTTTTCATGATTTTTTTGGTTAATTATTCAGGATCACTGTTAGGATCGACCTAGTTTGGTTCATGTTGTTGTAAAAACCCAATATCTCTGGTTATACTAATCAAGGTATTATCAC